>CAHIKZ030001604.1:140000-362500 GCA_903632075.3 Acanthosepion pharaonis
ATATCTCCGTCATGGTCTATCCCGAAATGTTGGAAGATTTATGATATGTCCCGGAAAGGGATATATTTGAACGAAGTAGCTAAGTGGTTTTGGCTACTATAACCAAGTAGAATACGGTAGCAGTAATCGACTGGTACGCGTCGTAGTCACAGGTAAGAAGTGTAGATCAATGGCGTAGTCCAATAGGCGTTGTTATAGACTTAGCTCTCAGACTAAGGCTCTTGACTCTCTTACACGTCCGTCGGTATTTATGACGGACACCAGCCAATCATATTCCAGTGAGGGGGGACACAGGTGTATGCATATTCCATTATATCAATTTAGCGTCTGAAAGAATTGGTGTCATCATAAAAGAAAAATATACGACCAAAAAAAAAGATTGGTCATAACGGATAGAACTCAATTTCTCGAAGACAGAGACCGGACGAAACTATTATGCAATATGTAAAACGATTAGAAGAAGTATAGAGATATTAGCGAATTTGAAAGTATGGATTTGGAACAAATGTCTATCGAAGACGAGCTAATTTTGCTAAGACTGACTAAAGGAATGTTTGACATTTCATACAAGTCTAAAATTCTAGAGCGGCTTCAAGCTCGTAATATGAATCTGGAAGCATGTGTGAATTTTTTACAACAATTGGAATTGATTCAAAAATTTAATGCCTCTGAAGGTAGCACGGAGACTTACAGTGCTATAAAAAGCTTACCTGTATGCAGATATTGCAACATGAAAAGAGCAAAAATAAGTGTCCGACTTTTTGGAAATGGTGTTTTAAGTGTAAAAAGAGGAATCATTTCTAGACGGTATGCACATATGAAAAGCGATTGGGAAAAGTGGAAAATATAGATCCTCCAATTGCAAATATTTTTATTGGAATCAAAAGCACAAGATAAAAGTAGGGAAATGATGAAGTTGAACGGAGTAACTTTACTCATGCAGATGGATGCTGGAAGTGATATGACACTGATACAGAGGAATTTTAGGGAAAGAATGGGTAGATCAAAAGTTAAAGAAGACTAATTTCCAGCTGAAACAATTCGACGGGTCAATCATCAAAATTTTAGAATGCTTTGAAGGCACGTTTGAAACAAAAACAGATTCAAGATAATGCTCTTCATAGTGGTGGAAAACTTAAAAAGCCACAGTCTCTTAGGAATTGACGTGTCAAGAGTGAATACATCGAAGCTTATAAATTCCATGAAGTCTGTAGAATCGGATGTTGGATTATAAAGTGGGTATGAGGCGAGTATTCGGTTTAAAGAAAGCAGTCAACCAAAGTATTTTCAAGCCCGAAAAGTTCCAGTTCACATACTACCCTTGGTGGTTGCTAAGCTGATCAAAATGGTGGAACAAGGAATATTAGAAAATGTCAGCCAAGGTGGATGCAATTGGGCTTCACCCATCGTGGCTATAGGCAAGCCTAATGGTGATTTAAGAATTTGTGGCGATAATAAGGTGGGCGTAAATCACCAGATCAGTTCGGATTCATTCCCATTGCCAAACATTGAAACAAGGTACTGGATATCAAATGCTTTATTAATGTTGCCCTTAAGTCAGCATATAACAGCAGATAGCAAGTTTCAAGAAGTCACCACAATGAACACCCCTATTGGATTAATAAGATGGACTCGTCTTCTGTTTGGAGTAAAAACGTCAATTCACATTTTCGAAAAAGTTTTGATGGTGGGATATTAAAATCATAAAATGCTTTTTTTCTTTTCTTTTTTCTTTAACAAACTTTCTAATAAAAAATCATGTCTCACTTTTTTAATCATGTATAATAATTTCCCCTTATCTAAAGTACAAAACAACTACTTTAAAAAATTACCAGGAGTAGCCTCAAACTTTTGAACTGTAACTGCTATATATATATATATATATATATATATATATAGTCGACTCTCCCGTCGAGATTCGACGTATGAGGGTCAAGCAGATCAGTTTCCAGGAAACCGACACCGGCACATGAGATTTGATTATAGTGGTGAAGGTTTCGTGCAGGACCATCCACACTTTTTGAAGGGACGAATACAGAAACCTGGTGCACCGAATGCCACAAGGTTCCCAAACGATCCCCCGCAGGTTTTGAATTCAGAGTTGTCCTTCTCCTAGGCCATCCAAGGCTATCCTGTTATTTTACCCAAAGATTCAAGGGGAGAGGAAGAGGATTCATAGCTTTCCCAAGGGTATTAGCACGTAAGTGAATTTAATAGATTCGACTGGAATTCGAACTCGGCTCTGCGATTCCTCAATCCAAGCCGCTATCCATTACTCCACCGTGCCTCCTATATATATTCTCAGTGTGAATTGTTGAGTTTTTGTCAAATAATATTTACCAACGTACTCTTCTGATGAAGTATTGGCTGAAAAAGGATCCTTTAAGAAGAATGCTTTTCTGCATTTTTAAATCTATATATATGTTCTGTGGTGTCAAACTTTTGTATATTTACTTATGTATCCGTGACTTTATATAACTGTAGTAGCCGCTGCTTCATAATGTCTCAAGGAATGTATGCTTGTTTTCCATGTGGGAAGTATTGTTTAGCCATGTAAGGTTACTAGCTAGTCGTGCAAATGTATTTCATCTTTGGGTATGTCATGATGACTACAGCATCGACGAATGGACAAAATTTATCGTCTATGATTTTGTTTAATTTTCCATCTGTTTAAATGCACATCTAGAGATTCGTTCTGAGAAGGCTGCTCACTTCTCATTGGCTCACAGCCTTATATCTTGGTTGTGAAAGTTTCCTAATTGGTTGTTCGAACTATCTATTTTTAGAGATGAAGAAATTTTAGTCTCCTTGTTATTATTTGTTTATTTCTTTTCTTTCATTCTGGTTGTTAAAGCATTCTGATTTTTTGGTCAAACTATGGCTTTGTTCGCCTGGCGATTTTTATGATCTGTCTATTTTTAGAGATAGTGAAATTTTGGTCCTTATTATTTATTTATTTATTTATTTATCTATCACCACATGTTAAAAGTAGACACTAATGTAATTTAAAAATGACTCTGCAGTTTCTACTTGGAGATTAAGCACTAATCGATTAAATCCAACGCTTCCAATAAAATGGAATTATTTTCTGAATTGTTTTATTTCAGGATTTATTCAGAGAATTTACTACTTAGTTTTAGTATGGTAGCAGTTGCAATAGTGTTAAAATTATGATGGTAATTCAGTGAAATATAAAAATAGACATTTATCACATGAATACATGTGTGTTACCTGTAATTTCTGCAAGCCTGTTTCTATGTAACCCATTAGGGTTAAGGAAGCTACATGTAGTCTTTTAGCGACTGCTGGTCAAAGGGGCAATATGGTAATTATCTGTTCACTACTACTAAATCTGAAATTCTCCTCTGGGATACCACGTTTTCTTTTATCATTTCTTTTAGTTTATTTACACTATTTACATTGTTCAACTGTTGTCCTCATCTTTGTTGCTATATTCATGACGTTTTGGCCGTTGTACACTCCAGCCTTCTTCAGATGATTGAAATTGCAAACTGAACCCTTTATTTTGTCCACCGGAGTAGAGTGTTCTATTTCCAAGTGCCATGCCTCTTCTGGATGGCTCAGTCATCTCCCTTTGACTCAACTCTCAAAGTTTTTGTTCACCTTTGCAATAGCCAGGTATTGAATTCACAACCCTTTGGGTCAAGTCACTGGATCCAACCAACGCTTTTTTACCAATTGGCCATGTACCCTTGAGGAGAGCTGGGTGTAAATAATTACAATATCTCCTTAAAAATATAAACAGATCTTGAAGAAGGCTGAAGCATACAACAGTTGAAACATCGGAAATATGGCAATAAAGATGAGGACAACAGTCCAGGCAATGTAAATAGAATACCTCATCTCAGAAATAGAGACAGATATTTTTTGAGTTTGTTCCAAATTGTTGCTGTTTCTGTTTAAAAAGTGTTTTCCTTACTTACATTATTTATATTATTTTGACAGTTATTCTCATCTTCCTTGCCATATTCACAATGTTTCGGTCGTTGTACGCTCCGGCCATCTTCAGGTGATTGGAAATTCAAACCGAACCTTTTATTTCGCCCAATGGGGTAGATTGTTCTAGTTCCACGTGCCATGCCTCTTCCGGATGTCTCAGTTATTTCCCTTTAACTCTCCAAGTTTGATGCTGGTTAGATCCAGTGACTAAACCCAAAGAGTTGTGAGTTCAATAGTAGGCCACAAAAACAAGGCCATAGAACAATTTAAAACACAAGTTCCCATATGATCACAGAAGCTAAGCAACATCAAGCCTGGTCAGTACCTAGATGGGTGACCTCTTGGGAATAGCAGATGCTGTAAGCTTGGATATGCAGGTGGTGTAATGGATAATGGCTCAAAATTATTAATTGGATAGCCGGGGTCCTGTATGATCACTGAAGCTAAGCAACGTCGAGC
The DNA here is from genome assembly GCA_903632075.3 of Acanthosepion pharaonis. Taxonomy (NCBI): domain Eukaryota; kingdom Metazoa; phylum Mollusca; class Cephalopoda; order Sepiida; family Sepiidae; genus Acanthosepion; species Acanthosepion pharaonis. The sequence goes on from CAHIKZ030001604.1 coordinate 144,420, forward strand.
CTGGTCAGTACCAAGATGGGTGACCACTTGGGAATACCAGATGCTGTAAGCTTGGATGTGCAGGTGGTGTAATGGTTAATGGCTCAGAACTGTTAAGAGCCAAGTTCAAATTTCAGTCGGGTATGTTATATTTACTTATGTGCAAAATGCCCTTGGGTTAATTAGTAAGATTTGTATCACTAAAATCATTATTTATTTCTTACAACTGGCTTTAAATAACACTGGTCGATGTATTTTTTCAGCCCAAATGTTGTCTGGCAATGGGCACATGTTTCTAAGCTTTTCTTTCGTGCTGAATCTGAAAATCAAGTCCATTTTGCCCCAACACATCACGTTTTCTCAGTACAGATAATTTCTATTTTGCTTAAAATAGGTCAAAATACCTAATTCACATGGATATGCCACAGCTTAAATATGTGAGTGACATAGTTGAACCACTTTGTTTCATGTTAAAATGATTTATCATTCAAGAAAAAGTATTCAAATAACTTTCCAAATGAATTCTAAGCTATTTCACTTCAGATAAGCTGATCTGAAAATGCTTGATTTTAGGAAAGATATCTCAATGGGAAATGTTCTTGTGCCCTCAATGTTCTTAGCTTGTTAAAACTTTGTGATTTATGTTTCTACTCGACTTTTCATAGAAGTTCTTTAGAAGTCATTCAAGAAAACGATTTTAGTTTTTATTAGTAGTTTTCACTTTAAGCCTGAAACCGTCATAAGATTTTATCATATCACTTGAATTTACGGGGGTCTGCTATTGTCATGCAGTCTCTGTATAACATGCATAGGGACATCGATAAATGAGGCTTGTTAGGGTGTTAGGCGAGTGTATTTGAGACTAGCAAGATTAGAATTTTCTTTATTAACACTTAAAATAGCCTCCAAACACTAGATAGGCAAATAGGCACTTTGCAGATGGGATGTTAACATAATGACTGATTTCTGCAGGAGCAACAAAAGACATCAACTTTTCTAAAAGCACTGTAGAGTTTTATACTTTTGGATGGGCAAAAATGTATGCATTTTTCATTCCTTTGTATCAGCACGAAAAAATAGCCCAGAAGCATGTGCCTATTGGTCAACAACATTTGGGTCAGAAAAAGATGTCAACCGGTGTAAGGTACAAAGGTTTGATAATCTGTAGAAAACAAATCAAGGAAACCAGTAAAAAAAATAATAGATACCAACTCAAATATGTGTAACGACAAAAAATAATGTTTATAGATAAAAGAAATGACTATATATCTAAAGGAAAAGTGTGACCCACTTTTTTCTACTATGTTTTATTTGTATATCTATGGTGGAATACATCTATTCTATAGTTAATAGACTCTCCCACCTATAATAAGTAGGAGTAGTAAGAGTAACGGGTCGGTCGGTCGGTCAGTGAGTCAGTTGAGGTCGGACGGTCAGTGAGTCAGTCGAGGTCGGACAACAGTTAGTCGAATATGAAAGTATCAGCACCCACAACTAGATTACTCTGCATCATACCTATTATATCACGTTCCTAACCTTTTGTACGTCGAACCTATTTTAGGATCGACAGTACAAATACAAGCCTCCACTGCAAAATAACTCCACAACAATATCTACATGCATGGCAGCCAATTTCAGAGAATAAAAATTCTGAATAGCAGAATGCACTTTGCAGGACAGTTGGTGAGCAATACTAGGACTTGTGGGTTATCTATTGCTCTGGTAAAATTAGCAGTGTGACGAGGAGCACCATCTTGCTGTAACCACTGTTCCTCCTCATGAAGATCCTCATGTTCCTCAAACTCACCCCATCTGAAAGGCTGTTGCTTTGTTTTAACAATTGGGAAAGTCCTTTTATCTGCCTTAATTTTTTTTTCAGTTTTTCTTTTTTGTGCTCTTTTGAATAAACGCTATGTTTCACTTTACAACATCAATTATTTATCTTCAGATATTTTTAATTAGCATTTATTGGGCAAATAAAATCAGTTATTCATGAGTAATTATTGCAGAATTAATCATGACAGTATGGAAAATTGAACGGCACACAGAACCATGCAAAAAAGAAATTCAATATTTAAAGAAAAATTATATTTTATATTCTTTCGGACATTCATGGGTCTATCACGCGAGACATCACGGTCCTGCATCCTGCGGCAAGTCGTTAGGGAGGCATTCTGTGTCATAAAATAGCTGGTCAATGTACATGATTGCTGGGTGGCCAATCCATCTTGCTCTATGGCGAGTTGTCCAGAGAAGTAGATCACTTGCATGAAAATTTCTCGGACATTCAGGCCGGTAAATGTTGTTAATACTGTTTATTATAAAACAGAGCATTTACTTAAATATTTGTATCTATAAAAAGAATGTATAAACATAAAATAATGTATAAGGAAAATTCCCTCATCTAAAAAAAAACTATTGAACACACACACATACACTTCTTTGGATTCTCATTATGTTTCATTGAATAATATAGACATATTTGTCTATGTTTATAATGGTCCTTTCCAATTGTCTAATCAGTTTCTTGATGTTTTTTTTAAGCGTTTCACCCCAAGCAAGGCAGGAAGTCAATAGCACACAGGGGGTTACAGAAAGTTGGAGCGAGAGCAAATAGGAGTGATAGAGGAACGGATGAAGAGAAGGATAGGGGATTGATCAAGGCATTTGGACATGTCAATTGACATTACATTTGAATAGTTGAAGATTATAGCTATCAGGGTGACAAGAAATGGGAAGGGAGTTCCACAGGTGAGAAGTGCAAGACAAGAAGCTATTGGAGTAGAAGAGACATCTACATTTAACAATTTCGACAGTGAAAGGGTAAGAGCAAGATGCAAGCCTAGTTGAACACTTAAATTCATGGAATCTGGGAACCAGTGAAAGCAGCTCATCGGAGCAGTTATCATGAAAGTATTTGTAAAAAAGACAGAGGGAGGTAACAGCATGTCTGTGAGAGAGCAATTGAAGACGAGATGTCAGATCAGATGTTAAGATGAAATTCATCAAGGAAGGCATCATAGTTCTTTCTAACCCTGTTTATCTTGAGGTCCTCAAGAAAATCCAGAGACGGATATGCAACATGATTGGTCCTGATCTGGCATCTCATCTACAGTCACTTTCTCACAGACATGCTGTGGCTTTCCTCTGTCTTTTCTACAAGTATTTCATGGCAACTGCTCCAACAAGCTACTTTCATTGGTTACCAAACTCCATGAATTTAAGCATACTACTAGATTGGCATCTCGGTCCCACCCTTTCATTGTAGATACGGTTAAATGTAGCCATCTCTTCTACTCCAACAGCTTCTTATCTCACACCTCCTGTCAGTGGAACTCCCTTCCTATCACTTGCTTCCCTGATAGCTATAATCTTCAATAATTCAAATGTAATGTCAATCGACATCTTCTAATGCCTTGACCATGATCCCTGTCCTTCTCTTTATACTTTTTCCAAACACTCCTCTTTACTCTTACACTCACTTTCTGTAACCCCTTGTGTGTTAGTGGCACTCCCGCCTTGCTTAGGGTAATTTGCTTAGAAAAAAAAAAAAGTACTTTCGATCTTTTCTAAGATCATCTTCAGGGGTAAATTACAAAGACAAACTTATTACGTTGGGATTTCAAAAGCATGTGTAAACATGCTCTGCTTTCAAATGAAGTACAAACTGTACAAATTGCTGGTAGTCTCCATTCTTCTGTATGGGTGTGAAACATGGACACTGTTGGCAGAAACAGAGAGAAGGATCCAAGCGTTTGAGAACAAATGCATGAGAAAACTCCATGGAATTTTCTATTGGGAACAAAAAACCAATGAGTTTGTATGGAAAATGGTTGAAAGATTTGTGGGACACCAGGAACCTCTTCTCGTCACTGTCAAATGGAGAAAAATGGCATGGAAATCCGATCCCATATATAAATGAACACAGACACACACACACACACACACAAACAACCTGTGTTTTATAATAAGTATAACTCGATATGAGTTGTCCCCCTTTCATTCTCACGATTTCTCTTAATCATGTTTTCAAATTGATTTTGTGCAAAAACAATTGTGTTTTTCCAATTTTTGGCGCTGTCAGAACCACCGCAAGGTAATTTTACGTAGTCCTGTGAAGTTTTGTTGAAATCAGTTGAGAAATGTAGGAAATCCGATCCCATATATAAACGTACAGACACACACAAACACACACACACAACCTGGGTTTTTATAATAAGTATGATTATATAGTACCAGTACACAAATTTCAAAGAATGATGGTCATTGCCAAGACACTTAGGCTTCACTCACTTGAAGACATTTTTAACCATTGATCTGGTTGTATACAGCTGAGAGTTTAGATATTCCTGAACTGAATTGAACATCCATATTAAAGTCTTGATCTGACAAGTTTATTTAAGTAAATGACATGAGTTTTCAGGCTGATGTTTTGCTTTAGTAGTAGTCTTGTAATGTTGAGCAAAACTACTTCTGGTCCAGCATGTTCTATCCAAATTCCTCATCTCCTATACCAAATTTGTTATAACTGATTCATACACTGAAGTATTTGAAATGTTCAGCATTTACAAATTCTACATCCTAAATTTTTATGATGGATTTGGGGTAGGTACATGCATTCCAATTTCAGATCATTGATTCTGTTTTAGAAATGTTTATTGTGAGACCTACTTCTTGGAATATTTTTAGAGGATGTTTTCATTTTGATGATGGATTCAGTGTCAGTGCCATCTTTGCTTTGATTCCAATTCCTGATTTTAGTTTCTGGTTTAGAAATGTTTTTCTTGAATCCTATTTCTTGGAACACTTTGTAGAGGATGTTTTCATTTTGATGATGAATTCAGGGTTGGCACCATCACTGAATTAATTTCAATTCCATATCATAGTTTCTTATTTGGCAATGTTTATCTTGAGTTCTATTTCTTGGACCACTTGGGAGAGGATGTTTTCATTTTGATGATGGATTTAGGGTAGTTTTCATCACTACTTTCATTCCAATTCCAGATCATAGTTTCTGTTTTGTGAAGGTTAATTTTGATCCGTATTTCTTTGAACACTTTCTAGAGTATGTTTTCATTTTGATGATGGATTCAGGGTTGGCACCATCACTGCTTTCATTCCAATTCCAGATAATAGTTTCTGTTTTAGAAATGTGTATCTTGAGCCCTGTTTCTTGGAACATTTCGTAGACGGAGTCTTCTTTTTGATGACTGATTCAGGATTGTGTGAATCATTGAATTCATTCTGATTCCAGATCATTGTTTCTGATTTGATAATATTTATCTTGAGCCCTATTTCTTCGTATACATGTTAGAGGATGTTTTCATTTTGATAATGGATTCAGTGTCTGTGCCATCACTGCCCTCATTCAGTGTTCTATATCATCATTTCTGTTTTGGAAATTTATGTCTTCAGTCTTATTTCTTGTGACACTTGGTAAAGGATGTTCATTTTTTTCTCTTCAAATTCATTTTTCTCCCAACTCTGAATACCTACGTCATCAGCATAGCCTCGCCTCATCATCAGTAGTTTGGTCCCAGGAGGGAAAAAATTAAACAACAGAAAACTTTAAGTAACTTTTATGTAAGAAATAGGAGTCTATCAAATAGATAGTGTAGTGGACCTAAAAAAAATGATTGGTTGGAAAATATGTTTTTTCCTCCACTCATTTTCCCTGCCACAGGCATTTATCTCAATTAGGTGAGAATTTTAGCTTACAACTACATCCACACCCTATGCTATCAACAGCCATTGTAAACTTATAAATAGCACAGAAATTTTCAGTTTAGGAGGGAGAAATCTGCTAGCTACTGAACTTCATGTTGGCAGATGGAAAGAAAGCAGTCACTTTTTCCACTCCTTCAATGACTGCAGCCAAAGAATGAATTCACTGATTCCTGACATCGCTATGGTAAACAGGTCAAGAACAGGGAACATCCCACATTAGCGACACCAATTAACTACTGTTTCACAGAAAATTCTTTCTACTATCTCGTAAATGTATTTAAGGAAAAGATATTTTGAACTCTTCACCATGTGCACAGTTGTGATAACCACTTTTACTTTTACCTATATATTCAAACACTAATACTGTACACAACTGAATCACACACAATAAATACATACTGTCATTTATAAATAAATGTTATTTTGGTTTTGGTTAAACCGAGTTTTGTCTTTGTTTCAAATTGTTGCTTGTAAATGATAAATTTTGCATGTTTGAGGCTTCAGTCCTGACCAGGCATTGCAAGCCCTCAACAAAAGTAAACAATGTCCCTCCCACCAAAAAGTTTCATAAACAAAATACATAAAAACTTTAAGAATCAATGAACATAAAATGAATATGTTAGTTATGTTTTGTAGTTGTATACAAGACAGAACGAGAGAGATAATGTAATTATATATATGCATATGCATGAATGTAGTAGCTGCCACTTGACTATATGGTGACGGAAGGCATATTTGTTTTCAATGTAGCAAGAACGGGTTAGCCATCTAAGGTTGCTAGCTAATCATGCAAATGTATTTTGCCTCCAGGTATATTATGATGACAGCAACATTGGAGAATGCACAAAATTAATTTATCAACCCTGGTTTTGCTTGATTTTCCACCTGTTTATATACATATTTATAAATCTGGTAAAACTCTGAGATGTACTTTAAATTTTAATAAGGAAAAATAGTCATGAAATTTTAAAACAGGAAAATAATAAAGAAGTGTAACGCGTTTGTAGAAGTAGTTAAATAATTACCCCATTATTATATGTATTTGTAGTTGATAGAGGATTCCTTTTCTCTATTTTTTACTGAAAATGAAATGAATAAGATGTACAACAATAGCATAATAAGACTTTGAGACTCATGTTGAAATTAATAACAAAATGTGTATTACCCCATTATTATATGTATTTTTGTTTTAGTGATGTTAATTACAATATTGGTATTGTGTGTTAAAATGTTCTCAGTGTTATTGTCTCTTTACTTTGTTTAAAAGTTTGTGCCTACTTATTTTTGCTTGTTCTGAGAATTTCATTGTTAAGGGTAGACTTTGAGACTGCCAACCATCAATTTTCACAGATTGATGGTGATACACCTGTGTTGTTCCTTTTTACTACTGCTACTGCTACTCTACCCTACTGCCTTCACTTGTGGTGGAAAGAGCATTTTTATATTGATGAAATTGCAGATTTTATAATGATGAAATATCATCAGCTTATATTATTACTGGTGGCAAGGTTTTTTATTTTTTTTTTAAGCGTTTCATCCCAAGCAAGGCAGGAAGCCACTAGGATGCAAGGGGTTACAGAAAATTTGGAGCAAGATCAGATAGGAGTGATAGAAGAAAGGATGAGGAGAAGGGTAGTGGATAGATCAAGGCAACTGGAGATGTCAATTGACATTACATTTGAATAGCTGGAGATTATAGCTCTCAGGGAAACTGGAATAGGGAAGGGAGTTCCACAGGCAAGAGGTGCAAGACATGAAGCTATTGGAGTAGAAGAGACGGCTACATTTAGGAGTTTTGACAGTGAAGGGGTGAGAGCGGGATGCCAGCCTCATCCGGCGCTTGAACTCATGAAGTCTGGGAACCAGCGAATGCAGCTCCTCGGAGCAATTGCCATGAAAGTATTTGTAAAACAGACAGAGAGAGGCGACGGCGTGTCTGTGAGAAAGTGACTGTAGACAAGATGCCAGATCAGGGCCAGTTATATTGCATATCCACCTCTGGAGCCTATCAAGAACCTCGAGGCGAACAGAAGGGGCTCCAGACCATATATGGCAGCAATGTTTTAGAATAATGAAATTTTTATCTTTATTTCCATGATGATGAAATATCCTTAGCATCAATCATCACTGGTGGAAAGGTTGTTTTTAGAATGATGAAATATCATCATCATTCTGGATCATAACGGGAGTCTCTTGAAATAAGTATTTATTTTTAAGACATATTGTATATTTATATATAGTTGTGTGAAACCTGTGCTTGATGTACTTTGATAATTTTTTTGAATGTTAGGTCTTATCTATTATACCTTGACAAAAACAAAAGGGAAAAGATTATCCAACCCTTCTTAAAGATTAAGGAATTTAGCATCCCCTTTAAAATATCAAATGATAAAGACTTGACTTAAACATGGAAGCCATGATTGGTGGTGGTAGCTTTTTAAAAATAAAGATTTTTTAAATATAAAAATAAATTATTATTCTGTTGACTTGGGGTACACCTGGTTATCTTTCAGTATGGATTATTACGCCTGGCCACACCAATTAAGAAATCCTGAGCTAAACAATAAATTTATGCGCCGTACATATATCAAAGGCCTTTGACAAGCTGTTACATAAACTCTCCAGCTATGGAATCTTTAGAAGCACTTTCTCAATTATCAAGTCCTTCCTAACAGGTAGGTCACTGAAATTTATTGTTTACAGCTATAAGAGTGTGGATCTTTGGGGTTAAAATGAACAGTTTATTTACCCACATTACGAAGACTAAGGTGAGAAGGATGAGGAAAACACAAAAGTAATTTTAACAAAATATGATAAGTTATTTTTTTAACGAATATAGACACTTGATGTAGTATCAATAGCTTGTTTCAGGAAAATAAATTCCAAAGTCCAGAGTGTTAAAAAATTGTCATGAAGAGGAAATGTTCATACAACAGATTAAATGATCTGACACAAAATAATATTCAAAAATGTTTAAAACATATGTAAGAGAGTTCATTGCTGACAGAAGGGATATATGGTTGCATACATTCAAAAGTAGATGAAGAGTGATAGTTCAAAATACTTAGCTTTCTTGGATTGTTAAAGGAAAATTGTTTGAAGTGCCACGTGCTTTGATTAAAGGCTAATAATATTATTGGCAAATATAATTTATACTGGTGAGAACTTGGATGCTGGTTGTAAGCAACTGAAACATAAACTTTCACATGAGATCAGACACCCATCTTTTCATTTTATTTTCTCCTCATTTTATATCAAAAAAGAATTTGGCATATGCTCGCTACTTTCTTTTGTTTCTTCTTTGCTCAATGGCTAATTTTTGTGAAGACAAATCTTTTATTGGTTCAAGAAAAATTTCACATAGGCTCACAAATTTATTTATTTCTTCTTTTCAGATCACTGGTCAATTTCTGTGAAGGCAAGGTTTTCATTGGTCCAAAGAATATTTTACATAGGCTCGCGAATTTCTTCCTCACTCTTCTCAATTTGAAGGCAGAGGGTAAAAGAAATTATTATTTCTCACTAACTATAATAAAATGAACAGTTAATTTACCCATACCAAGATTAATAATGGAAGAGGATAATGATGAGGAAATGCGGGTAATTTTAACAAAACAACATAATGAATTAATTGCTGAATTTACACATCTGAAGTTGTCAGTAGCTCGTTTCAGGAAAATAAATCTGATTTCTTAGTTCGTTGTTTTAACGTATTGTCATGAAGAGGAAATGTTCATACAACAGATATAATATTCAAAAATGTTTAAAACAAAGGTAAGAGAGTTCGTTGCTGACAGAAGGGATATACGGTTGCATACATTCAAAAGTAGACGAAGAGTGATAGTTCAAAATACTTAGCTTTCTTGGGTTGTTGACGGAAAATTGTTTGAAGTGCCATGTGCTTGGTTGGTTAAAGGCTGATAATATTATTAGCAAATAATTTTACAATGGTGAGAACTTGAACACTGGTCATGAGGAACTGAAATGAAACTTTTCACATGAGATCAGACACCCTTGTCTTAATTTTCATTTTATATCAAAAAGGAATTTCACATAGGCTCGCTACTTTCTTTTGTTTCTTCTTCACTTAATGGCTAATTTCTGTGAAGACCAAGTTTTTATTGGTCCAAGAGCAATTTACATAGGCTTACAAATTTATTTCCTCCTTCTTTTCAGCTCACTGGTCAATTTCTGTGAAGGCAAGGTTTTTATTGGTACCAAAAAAATTTTACATACCCTCGCAAATTTCTTCCTCAGTCCTCCTGGTTTGTATGGAAAATGTAAGAGACACAACAGACATCTATTGGGACTAAAGCTCTCCCTAGATGCTGGAAAAATGGTTGGCTCATTGTACTACACAAGTAAATATTTCACTCCTCCTGCTATGGTCTATCTTAACAAAAGCCAGATCAGGCCAAAAATGGAGTATTGCTGTAATATCTGAGATGGAGTACTCACTTTCTTGTATTGACAAAGTTCAAAAGCATCTATTTTGCCTTACAGGTGATGAATTATTTCCCACCCTGCAACCAGTTTCCTGCAGCCAAAATCTTCCAAACCTTTGGAAGCACTTTCTCAGTTATCAAGTCTTTCCTGAAAGTCATTGTTAACATCCAGTCATCAGAAATCCATCAATGCTGGCATTTCTCAGAGTTCTCTCCTCAGTCCTAACATCTTTCTACTCCATATTAATAAGACCATACTCTGAGATTTAATAAATATCTATGCAAATTATACAAAAGTTTATAGGTGCAACTCTAAAAATATATATGATCTATTGTTAAAGATGCAGAAAAAAGGCAGTTCATTGTACCACACAAGTTAGTATCTGACTCCCCCAGCTATACTTGAAAATTGTTTGGTTTGGTTAATTTAATGGCATATCAACTCCTCATGGGTCATTTAATGTTGAAATTTTATTTTCTTGTAAGCTTTGGTAATTTTTATATTTCCAAACATGCATTGCTGGTAATTTTTTAAATTTTTTTATTTAGTATTAAAATCTATTGCTTGTATTTCTCATGTGTTTTTATATTTTCATGTTTTGACCCCAATTTGGGGGTTAACTATTTGCTCATAGCTGGGACCCTAACAAGTGCTACCATCCTGGTCCATGGTGGACCTGGAAACAACAGCAATTAAGAGGTGGTTCCACATTCCCCAAAACCTCCAATCTCCTGATCAGTGGCCTTGCTGTTGGAAGGGTGAACCTGGGAACAATAGCAATTAAAGGGTGGTTCCTTGCTCCTCAAATCTCCAATCTCCTAGCCAGAGGCCTTGCTGACAGAAGGGTGGGACCCGGAAACAACAGCAATTAAGAGGTGGTTCCACATTCCTCAAAATCTCCAATCTCCTAGCCAGAGGCCTTGCTGACAGAAGGGTGGACCCGGAAACAACAGCAATTAAGGGGTGGTTCCACATTCCTCAAAATCTCTAATCTCTTGGTCACAGGCCTTGCTATTGGAAGTGTGGACCTGTGAACAACAGCAATTAAGAGGTGGTTCCACATTCTTCAAAATCTCCAATCTCCTGATCAGTGTCCTTGCTGTTGGAAGGGTGGACCTGTGAACAACAGCAATTAAGAGGTGGTCCCACACTCCTCAAAACCTCTAATCTCTTGGTCAGAGGCCTTGCTGCCAAAGGGGCGGACCCGGAAACAACAGCAATTAAGAGGTAGTTCCACATTCCTCAAAATCTCCTATCTCCCAATCAGAGGCCTTGCTGCCGGAAAGGTGAACCTAGGAACAACAGGTTTAGGTTTATTTTGTTTTACGGCATATCAACCCCAGTGGGTTATTTAATGCTGATAACATTTTTTATTTCTGGTAATATTCTGTTTTGTCAAAAATCTGTTCCTGGTAATATTTTTCCTTCAAAATTGTATTGCTGGTAATAATTTTTTTCCAAAAGGTATTGCTGGTAATAGTTAACTATTTGCCCATAGCTGGAATCCTGACAGGTGCTACCACCCTGTGTCAGGGTGGACCTGGGAACACCAGCAATTAAGAAGTGTTTCCATGCTCTTCAAAACCTCCTGATCAGAGGCCTAGCTGCTGGATGTAGTTTATCGTCTGACCCAGGATGCGGATGTAGTTTAACGTCTTACCCAGGACGATCTAATAGTAGGAAGTAAGTTCTACTCAGACAGCTTCTTTTTAGAACAGACACCCAGCAGGATGTTTTCCCATTCACTACAATCTTGACCTCTTTAAGTCTAGGGCTAACAGTATTGCAGCCATGTCTGGGCTGGAGCTGACCAGTCCTCATTTGCCTTTCTTAATATAGTTCAAAAGCATCTCTGAAAAGTTGTGGGTAATTAATTATTTCTACTCTACAATTTCTTTTCCGCAGATGAAGCATTGCAAGTCTCTCACTGCTCTATCTCTTTTTGTATGACGTGTATTCCGATGAGCTACATCCTTTTTTCCCACTGCTCCTGATCTTTACAACTGGGACCTGCCATATGACATACACAAGTGTGAATCATCCCCATTTCCTTTATATTCCATTAGTAAGGAGGAAGTTGCATTTAGACAGCATCTTCCCAAGGACTGCTGCTTTGTAGAACAGACTCCTGAGTAAATACTTTCCCGATTGCTAAAATCTTGACCTGAAATTTTATTTTTTGTGAACTTTGGTAAAATGTTTTTAAAATAAATAGCTGATAATGCTTTTTTTCCCCAATGTATTTCTGGTAATTTTTTCCAATGTATTTTTATATTTTCATGTTTTGAATCCAGTTTTGAGGTTTACTATTTGCCCATAGCTGGGACCCTAACAGGTGCTATCACCCTGGGTTAGAGTGGACCTGGGAACAACAGCAATGAAGACTTAGTTCCATGCATCACAAAACCTCCCAATCAGATGCCTTCCTGCCAGATTTAGTTTATCATCATACCCAGGAAGGACCAAAAATGGAGTACTACTGCCATATCTGGACTGGAGATGCCTAGCCCTCACTTGCCTGTCTTGACAGTGTAAAAGTGTCTATGCATCCTTGTGGGTGATGAATTATCTTACACCCTACAACTCCTTTCCCATAGATAAAATGACCCAAGCTTCTCACTGTTCTGCATATGTTCTGATGAGCTACACTCCTTAATCCCACCACGCCTTGACATTTAAAACTGAGACCTGCCATGCTAGGTACACGAGAAGGAATCAACCTCCCCCCCCCATTCCTTTCATATTCCATTCATAAGAAGTAAATTCTGCTTGGACAGCTTCCTCTCAAGTACTGCTTTGTGAAACTGACTCCCAGCAATTTATCTTCTTAGATTTTGTTCCTGCAGCAAACAGGAAGAAAGAGCACCCAATTTGGAACATTTTAAATATTCTAAAACTGTTTTAGAGAGAAATGTGAATTCTGGCTGTGAAATTTCATGGCAGCATAGTCATTATCAAATGTAAGCAAGAGACAATTGAAATTTCTTGGGCAGCTGAGGAAAGAGAGATTAGAAAATTTAACACTCACATGATGTGTTGGTGACAAGGGTGATAGAGGAAAGCAGAGATTGACTTACCTAACAAGCTTGTGTAAATGGTTAGCAGAGAAGGGATTAGGAGAGATAACAAAAAGACAAAGTTAACTAAGGGCTATAAAAGACAGGAAATTGGGGAGAGCCATGATCACCAATGTCCTGAAGGGACACTGTACACAGAAGAAGAAAAACGAGCTTGTGTAAATGGATGGCAGAACAGGGTTTAGGAGAGATAACAAAAAGACAAACACTGCTACAAAAGGCAGTTGGGGAGAACCATGATCGCCTACATCCTGGTAGAGAAACTGAATCTTGGTGTGTGTGTGTGGCGTGGGGGTAAAACAAAATATACAATGATAATCATATCTTGGGCAGTGGAAAGACTGGGTTTGTGTTTCGTTTTTTTTGTGGGTGATGGCACAGATACATTAACTTTATTTTGTCTTTTCTTCAGCAAAAGTAACTTTTTTGACTACTGACAACAAACTGTAATGTGTTCCTATATGAATGTGCGGAATTTCCTTCAGAGATATCTATGTAACTTGAATTCTTTGACTCCACCCAATCAAAGAAAAATAGACAAGATTTTAGCAGAAGGATAACATTGGAGCTGCACTATTATTGCAAGAATATAGTGTTTATATACATTGTGTGTCTATGTGGCATTGTAAATGATGAATTGTTTCCCACCTTACAACATGTTTCCCACAGTCAAAATGTTTCGAACATCTCACTACTCTATTGCTATTTTCATGCCACACGTTCTGAAGAGCTACATTCCTCAATTCCACAACCCCTGGCCATTGAAACTGGGACTTGACATCCTTATTCACTTAATATTTCAGTAGTAGGAAATAAGGCAGCTTCTTCCCAAGAAATGCTGCTTTGTGGAACAGACTCTCGACAGGATGATTTCCAAGTACTACAGTCTTGACATTATAGGAATTAAATTCTCTAAATAATTTTTCAGTCAATAAAATCCCATTAGAAAGTTTGTTTGATAAACAATAATTACTAGAGCAAATACTGCCAAAATACTCGTGGACGTTATTTTTGTGTTTTTGTTTTATTTTTGGACCATTTAGAAAATAACAATAACTCCCTTTACCATTCCTGCAAATTAGAGAAAAAGATTTTCACAAGCCAATGTGATATTATTTTCTAACCAATTCACAAAAATTTGCATCTCTATGTGAAATTAGATTTTGGATCCCCTTTACAGATATAAAAATAGAAGCATACTGCTTCTCAGGGTTCAAAACAATTTCAGAGGCCTGTTTGATCTACACGTGCACACACACACACACACACACACACACACACAATGGAATAGATGAGCCAGCAGTCACCAACTAAGGCTTTGTCCATACGTTGTCAGAAACATTAGGCTGACCCTCATAAAGTAAGTTTGTCCCTACATCTCACATCACCCCACAAATACTTTATAAAACAAATATTATTGCAAGAAAAATTGAACATTTTTATTGTTCTGAAGTGATTTAGCACCTTACATCCCATGATCTGCTCTTTGACAAGCAATATGGTTCTCGCTTTGCCTGATCTGTCAGTGATCTGTTCACAGTTATAACTGAATTTGTTTACAAGGCACTACACAATAACAGAGAAGCTCTAAAGTGTCTGATAGAGTTTGGCATGCTGGCCTTCTTCATAAGCTTCAGTGATACAGATGATTATTTGACTTAATAGAAATCATTCCTGTCAAACCGTATAATGAAGTTCATCCTAAACGGATTCACCTCCAGTTCCTCTCTCACAAACACAAGTGTTCCCCAAGGATCTATCCTAGGTCCTACACTGTTTCTGATCTTCACTAATGATCTTCCTGATGTCATCAGTTCCCAAGTAGGTATCTATGCAGATGACACCACTATTTACTCCTGCCTCAATAGCAAATCTGGTTATCACTGACAAAACTAACCTGGCCACTGGTCTCAAAAAGAACCTCCAGTCTGTGGTTGACTGGGGCAAGAAATGGCTGGTAAACTTTAATGCCTCAAAAAAAAAAAATGCTCTGTTTTACTCACCACAGAGAACCCTCCCTGCATCTCATTAGAATGTCTGAGGCTCAACTCCATGACAGCGCCTCTCTGCGCCTGCTTGGTCTCACACTGTCTGCTGACCTGAGATGGAACAATTACAATTACATCAATAGCTTCATCTACCGCAAGGAAAGTTGGTTCTATGTGTCACGCCAGAAAGTTTTTCTCGCCTGAGTCCATCCTTCAAATCTATAAATCAACCATTCATCTTTGCATGGAATACTGCTGCCATATATTGTCTGGAGCCCCCGCTGTCCATCGACAAAATCCAGACATGGATATGCAATGTGACTGTTCCTGATCTGGCACCTCATCTACAGTCACTTTCTCACAAATGTGTTGTGGCTTACCTCTGTCTTTTCTACAAATACTTTCACAGTAACTTCTCTGACGAGCTACTTTCACTAGTTCTCAATCTGCATGAATTTAAGCATGTTACTAGGTTGGTATCTCAGTCCCACCCTTTCACTGTTGAAATGGTTAAATGTAGCTGTCTCTTCTACTCCAATAGCTTCATGTCTTGCATTTCTCATGTGTGGAACTCCTTTCCTCTTACTTACTTCCCTGATAGCCATAATCTTCAATTATTCAAATGCAATGTCAATTGACATCTTCAAATGCCCTGATCTAATACTCTGTCCTTCTCTTCATCCTTTCCTCTATCATGCCTCTTTATTCTTGCTCTCACTCTCAGTAACCCCTTGCATGCTAGTAGCACCCTTGCCTTGCTTGGGTTGAAATGTTTAAAAAGTAAAAAAATATAAAATTTCTGAAAAGAATATATAAACGTTATTTCAACTTAGAGAATAACTTTTTACATGTTTCATTTCGAGGATGTGTTGTTGCTGTTAAATGTTTGGAATCCCAACATTGAGATGAAAACAAAAACCTGTGTAGGTGGATCCTGACAACCTCTTCAAGTTTAGGGTTATCTTTCTTGTATTTTTATGTCCATGCAACACCACGCAATACAGTAACCCTCTACCTTGAGTGGCACTTGGGTCTTGTATTGTATTGGATGAACATTAGTATAAAGATCTATTTAAAATTTATAAAATCATTACTTAAAAGGAAAAAAAATTAACACGATATTTATTCTCTTTCAGTGCATGTTAAATTGATGACTGTTAAAAGTGGATGATGAAGAATAAAATTAGACACTAAAGGATTCACACTCACAGTGTTTGTAGAAAATACTACGAATTTTGTAGAAAATAATATTGAATTGATTAACAACGAAAAAAACAATATTTTTAAAAGACGTGGCTGGAGTTAAAGTTCTTTAGTTATCTCCCTTTAATCAACGAGCTCTTTGTTATTGAGAGATAAGAAAGGTCGACTGAATTTGTGAGCACGTCTTCTGCTGTGAGTGTACGTAATGTCTTTAATGAATTGTTTGAAAACATTCGTCGTTCCACGATTGAGAACAACCTGTTCTTTTTATAGGTAAAAAAAACATTGTTTTTTTTTTTTTAATTTTCTCCCTCAAAAGTAAATATGTACTTTCGTAGGTTTTACCCACAGTTTTTGCTTTGAAACTGAACTGGCACACAAGGCAAACTTTATTTCCGACTTTAGATTTGCTTAGTGTTTTTTAACTGAAGAAAAAAAAGTTTTAAAACTTTTTAAAGAACATTTTTTTAAATTTAAAAATGTAACGTTAATTTCCACAAAAATAATTATCTAAAGTTGGTTCTATCTTTATTTCATACACCAGAAATTACATCTTTTTTTTGTTTTACTTTTTTCTTCGTCTAACTTTGCCCTCTAATTGACTAATTATTTTTTTTTTTTAAATTTTACGAATAATTTGAAACTTTTCAATGTCATATATAAATAAATCCAGATAGTGACTTTGATAATTTTTATTGTTCCATTTTTTTGTTTTCATATAGCAAGTTTTTTTTTTTTTTTTAAATTAACCCCATAAGTGGGTTGAAATAACTGTAAACAACAAAAAAGTATTTGTTACAATATAGTTGCAAATACTTTTTTTGTTCTTTACATATTTCATCCCACTAGTACAAATAATTTGTACTAAGATTTTCTAAAAGAACATTTCAAAAATAATTTCATTCATTTTTGTGAATAAATCCTGAAAATTTAATTAAAATCGGACAATTATTTGATTTTTGGAAGAATTTCCAAGTTCGTGTTTCGCCGTAAAAAAAAAAAGAGACCAAAATTTGCTATGCTAAAAAAAAATTGATTCCATCTATTGAGGCAAAAATTATACAAGATTTTTTAATCAAAATCTTGAATGTACTAAAAAGTAAAAAATTTAATTAAATATTTTTGTTCTTTCCTCTTAAAGATTTTGGCGATAAATGTGTTATTGTTTTCATTACGTTTGGACTTCCTTTTTGGAGTTTGGAGCACGCATGTTTTCATCACGGTATGCTGATTTTTTTAGCGTCTGCCTGGAGGCACCTGCCGTAGGTATGAGGTTTAGTTTCATTTGGGTACGAGAAGCAATGCATTTAAAATTGTGGATATTTTGACTCCCCCTCCATTTCTTTACCAATAATTTGCCCATGTCTAGTTTTTTACCAATTAAAAAAAAAATCTCTTTCACCAGATTCAAAATTTGTTTACGGTGTAAAAACAAATTCTGAATCTGGTAAACGATGTTTTTTAAATGATGTTTATTGTAAACTTGACAATATATTTTTTTCTGTGTACTTATATTGGTACTCTTAAAAAAATACTTCAAAACAATTTCCCCATTTTAAAAAAAAATTTTTTTAATACTTTAAAAGTTCAAATGAAGGTTTTTTTTTTTTGTTTTTTTTTTTTTTTTTCAGAATATCAAGTCAGAGAAACAATTTGGTGTTTGCTACGCGAGAATTAGAGCGTTAAACTCAATAACCAAAATTAAACCTACTTATGATCTGATTTCAGGAGGAATTTCTATCCTTGAAATTTGATTTATTTACGAAAGAAGGTTAATTTTTAAATGTTGAATGTTTTAAATTCTCGCTTTCGCACTTGATTTCTAAAAAAAAAAGTTATTAAATTTAAAATCCTGATTTAATTGTAACGACGTGCGCTTTTTATAATATCAAAGAAAACTTAAACTCCAGCAAAGCTCTCGTTACCACACACTTCAATTCATTGAAGAGAAAGAAAATTGGTCTTTTTCTTAATGAACCACATTCTCGTGTGGCCAGTCTCTCTCCCTTATATACATTTTTCTTTTAGGTAAGTAAAACTAAACTAAACTCTGTTCCAAATTATGATGAGCAATTGTTTTGATAACCAAATAAAAAAAAAAAAAATAAAAAAAATAGTAGTATTGAATTAAAAATATAAAAATTCCTTTTACTGAGTAAGGCTTCTTCTTTTTCCTCTTTAGAACATTCGAAATTTTGATTTAAAAATCTTGTTTTTCTTGTATCAGGAGTTGTACTCAGTACTAACTTTTTTTAGCATAGCAAATTTGGACCTCTTTTTGCTGTAACAGACACATTAATTTGGAAATTCTTGCAAAAATCAAATAGTTGTCGAATTTAAATTTTCAGGACTTATTCACAAATTAAATTGTTTTTATTAGAAAATCTTGGTAATTTTTTTTTAACTTGTGTTTTTTAGTCCCTTACTTAATTTTATGAAAACTTGAGAAATTCAACGTGAATTTTTTTTTAGTGACTAAAATCGTTAAAAAGCAGAATACTTTGAAGAATTTAAATCACCGATTATTTTTTATTTGTTTATTTATTTTTGCAAAATTGGACCCGGACTTACGGAAAGTCTGTTTTGAATCGGGAGGTGGGTGGAATGCGATAAAAGTAAAACCGAGGCATTATTTAATTAGAGAAGCTTTAAATCTTTTCATGAACAACAAGGACAATATTGTATTGTCTGAAGAAGAAAAAAAAAAATTAACGAAAAATAAATTTTTACAAGATTTGTTTTCCTTTTCTTTTTACAATTTTAAATTGAATAAGAAAGTTTTTTTTAAAGCATTTAAAATTCATTAGTGTGATGATAAACAACAATATTTCCTAAGAATTAAGTAAAACTATATTTACTAATAATACATTAAAGCTTATGATAATCTGACCCCGAATATTTTTAAAAGAATTTCGATTTGTTTTTGTATGTACGATTGCGTGCAGAATTTTTGAAGTATGTAAAAGTTTATTGTAAGTAAACCGATAAATCTATCATTAAAAAGTCACGTGTTTTAAGGGTTCTCGCCCTTATAAACTTTGTCTGCTACACAATACTTAACTTTAACTATGAACACATCCGGCTGTCAATAAATTAACAAGTCAGAAAAACAAGACCCTTTATTTAAGAAACGTTTGTATACAACATTAAGTAATATTTTTTTAAAATCAGATTAATTTAACTTTAAATTTGCTAATTTTCCTTAAATAACGTTCAGAAATATTTAATTTTTACAAGATTTTTAAAGCAGAAAATTAACTTTTGTTTACAAAGGTGTCAAAAATGGCCGTTTTGATCGATTTTACTGGGGGAAAAAAAAAAACCATATTCCGATCAATATAATTTCTGTTTGAAATACACCACAGAGTATTTTGCTTACTGGAAATAGTAAATTTTAAATCCTTTAGCTAAAAAAATGCTTCAAGAAAACTTTCATTTTTAAAAATTCATTTTTATACGTATACCGAATTAGTGGAGGTACCTATTTTTTCACGTCTGTATTTATGAAAAAGTTGGAAAATTAATTTAAAAAGTGGTGCCACATCCTGTCTTGCTTCGGGAATTAATTAGCCTGCTAAAACCGATTCCATGTCTTTCAGTTTGTGTTTTTTACTTTTTACAATATAAACCTCTGATTCTTTCATCTATGCCCGTTTTGCTGTTCCTTTCACTCGAGTACCACCTTTGTCTGTTTGCAACCTTCTTTAAGGATACAACAAAACAAAGCACATCAAAGTCTATAGGAAACGCCTAACTAAATTTAACCTGCGAGACGGGAGTAATTAAAAAGAAAAAAAAAAGCACTTTTTCTCCCATGCTTAACTTAAGTCTTAGTGGATATCTTGATCTTCTTGTATATCAACAACAATCAACATTAGACTATAATGCCGAATAAGACACCTGAAGAAGGCCGATGATACAACCACTGAAATGTTGAGTAGAACAGTTAAATAAATATCTCTCTGGTTCGCATGAGAACGGTTATGTATCTCTTTATCGTTATTTAGCTTTTTTTTTCATCCTACATAGGGAAGCGTGATCAATATTGGAAATAGAAAACGGAGGCTTTCTCTTCCTCTCTTGTTGAAACTCTCTGCCCAGAGTTAGAGATGAATCCAGGCGAGGCCATTCTGAAGTGCAGTTTCTCGTTTGGGGAGGTAGACAAACCCGACCCAGTGCATACGGAGCCTACGGGCTCGGAAAGTCCCACCTTAAAAACTGGCCTTGTTCCACATCTTACCTTGTGGGAAGGTTGCTAAATAGAGAGAACGTTTGTAGATTTCGAAATTGTGGACGTAGAAATCATGGCCTGCAGATATAACTTGAGACGTGAAACTGATAGTTAATATGCATTCACTGTTAATTTTTATGTCCACCTAGTATTTGACATTGAAGACTGGATCAGGTGTTTTATCAGCTGAACCCTGGGACGTGTTCCACTTTCATTTGTCCTGACTACATAATAATCTCGTAACCCACATTTTGACTCTCATAGTAAATTAATCAGAAGGAAGAGATTTTAAACAAGCAATATTAGATCATTTTATTTTTAGTTACTAAGAAAAACATTACTTGTGCTAAAAACTGAGTTCCAAATTTAGAGATATATTTTTACGATTGAAACTTAGCCTATATTTTGATTAGTTGACTGACTGAAAGTAAATTTTTTTTACCAAAGTAAGAAAAAGCAGTCTACGATATTTTTACTGCGGTAAAAAAGGAAAAAACAAAACAAAACGTAATCTGTGATTTTATGAACAGAAAACGTAGTGGGTGGTTTTACTTTTATTTTTACAGCCACAAAACATTTAATTTGAGTCGTTTATCATCTTGTCACCCAAATTTTGACCTTTTTTTTTTTTTTTTTTTAAATTTAACTGAATTAATTAATTGGCTGGTTTCACGATTTTTTAAAAAAAGAATTTTATTTTTAAAGGTTAAAACTTCACAGGCCTGTAAATTTACTCAATTCTTTGTTTTAAAAATAGGTTTCCAGCGCTTTTTATTATAAAAGTAAGTTTTTATGTACTATTTTCGAAGATTCGCTAAAAAAAATGAGCATGTCATAGAATTAAAAAAAATCTTTGTTAAAGAGGAAAAAAAACCAAAGGATTTCTTGATTATTAAATTATAAATATTTTTTAAGAACCTTCAAAATTTTGATTTTTCTTGTGTCAATAATTTTTTTGTATGGGAAATTTTAACTTTAAAACATTGATTTGGAAATTCTTGCAAAAATCAGATAATCAGAAATATGAAACTTTCAGGTCTTATTCACAAAAAGTCTGAACTTATTTTAAAAACGATTCTTTAAATAAAACAATCTTGGTAAAAATTTTTTTTTTTTTTTACATCTGTTGCTCCACACTTATTTAAACGTTATGAAATTTCGAGAAATTCATTTTTGCAGAGCTTAATGTTTTAACATATGTTATTGATAAAACCCATTAAAAGCTTTTCTCAATAGATAATGTCTTTGGGTTTTGTATTTTACAGTTCAGAGCTGAATTTTGAGTAGTGCACGCATTCGATTTTACAAAAAAAAAAAAAAAAAATCGATGATTTTGTTGCTGGTTGTAGCTGAGTGAAAATGTATCAGAAGGTAAATTTATGTATGGCAAAGAAGATTATGCGTACTTATTATGCATTATCCCACAACACGTAGATCAAATAAAGAATATAAGGACAATTTGTATTGCAAGAAATTCCTAAAAACACAATGGTTAGAGATCCAACAATAAAGAGAACAAAAGATATACATGCAAGGATAACCGAATGTTTGTTGATTGTGGCAATTGAGACAAGGTTATGAAGAATGTTCATGCAGAAATTTGGTCAATAAAAGTTAATGGTTTTGATTTGTTAGTGAAATTAAAATAATTTGGTTTCTGCAAGGAAAAATCCCAAATGTGTTCATTCAAATATTAGTGTCTATGCGTGTGATACTTGTTAGTTAGAATTTAAGTTGTGACGAGTTGTTTGCTTTTAACTGTTCGGCTAAATTGATGAATTGTACAATTACTGTTTGTGTAGTGAAAACGTTCACTTAAGTCAATTGCAATTTGATTACCACATGGACAATGGTTGATTGAGTGCTGTGTTGAGTTTGTTGAGAATTTTGAAGTGATGTTGAGCCAGTGAATTGACACGCGTGGAGTTTGGTAGCATCTCACGAAATTTGATGACTGACTGGTTTGTGTAGTGAAAATGTTCACTTTTCAAGTCAGTTGTAAGTTGGTTACCACGTGGACAATAGTTGGTTGAGTGCTGTGTCGAGTTTGTTGAGAATTTTGAAGTGATGTTGAGTCAGTGAACTGACATGTGTGGTAGCATCTGACGAAACTCTATGACTGACTGACTTATGAGGTTGTTTTTATAGACTTTGGCGTTTAAAATTTGGCTCCAGGGAGCTCGGTGGGAAAAAGGATCTGTTTCGACTTTGGTACAGTTTAGTGTTTCTTAACCAATAGAAGATTGAATTTACAGAAACGAAGTGGTGATTGGTTAAGGCTTTTTTTAGGGAAGAATACATCTTTTCTGAAAGGGGTGGAAGGCTAATGTGGAAAATTCCACAATTTATTATTCTTCAGTCTTCTGCTTTTTCAACTAATATAGTGATTTTCCAGGTGTAGCTCAGATATGGCACAAGGCTGAAAGAATGGGGCACCCAGTGAGGATCAAACTCCCTACTCTGTCGTAATTGTTCTAGTGAGACAAGCTTGCTAAGCATTACACCATGTATTTTAGGTGCTGAATGATTTACTAAGCGGAGCTTAGATGTGGCATAAGGTTGAAAGTATGGGCCACCCAGTGAGGATCAAAGTCACTACTCAGTCGTAATTGTTCTAGTGAGACAAGCTTGCTAACCATTACACCACCTCAAGGTGACCTGCTTTTAATATAATTTTAATATAATCACTAATACATTCAAGTTTTTGTAAAATTAAGTCGGGGAGGGTAACATATATATATATATATATATATATATATAAAAAATTATCATGACTATCTTAAAAAAAAACATGTTTAAAAATTAATTTCATTCATTTGTGAATAAGTTCTGAAAACTTCATTAAAATTCGACAATTATTTGATTTTTGCAAGGATTTCCAAATTAATGTTTTTTACCTGAAAAAAAGTCTGAAAAAATTTAATAAAATCATCAAAAAATACTTCTTAAATAATAACAACATTTTGACAATAAAACTTCATTTCTATTAAGTTTGGAATCTTTTTTTACTATGCTATGGATGCTGTTTTTTTGGTGAATTATTGGAGATACCTACCTACCTAATAATATATAAGTTATTTCTAGTCTTTGGATAATTTTCTTTTGTAAAACAGGATCCCCACTGTGAATCATAAAATAAAAAATACAATAAAACTAAGAGATTATTTAATTAGAAAAGCTTTTCTGTATATTTCTTTGTATAAGGTGACCTTTAAATCTTAAAAATGACTCCCCATCCCCACAGAAAACACGGGATCGTCTAATACAACAGTTATAAAAAAACTAACCTTAAATCCTTGGTGCACTGATAAGTAGGCTAGTATGCTTGCGCCATGGATCGTGGTAGGCTAACAACTACCATGTTATGGTAACTACAGATATAAATATTTCTAGTTGAAACTAATTCTCATTATAATGCTGTGGCGAACTGCACCGCATTAATTTAACTTTAGGAAATAAGGCTCACGCAAAAAGGATAACCAAAAGACATTGTTATACATATGTATTTAACAAGACGTACAATATCAAACAACGATGTGAAGGAAAGCATGCATTTAAGTAAGAAAAGGTTGAAATAAACAAGAGTTGTCTCTCTTTTAGTGTTTAATGAGAATAGT
Organism: Acanthosepion pharaonis; assembly: GCA_903632075.3. Classification (NCBI taxonomy): domain Eukaryota; kingdom Metazoa; phylum Mollusca; class Cephalopoda; order Sepiida; family Sepiidae; genus Acanthosepion; species Acanthosepion pharaonis. The sequence goes on from CAHIKZ030001604.1 coordinate 168,688, forward strand.
CATTTAGTTCAAAGTTCACTGGAAGAATGTTCATGAGAGTCTCTTGTAATGATTGTTCTTGAAAGATATTACTGTGTAAGAAGAGTTTATGTTAGTGTGCACAAGGTATGTTCAGCATGTGAGTGGTGTGTGTGAGTGAGGAAGTTGGTGCATGGTTTCAACTGTCGTGGATTCGCTTGGCAGTTAAATTCTCACTCATGAGATGAAAAATATCTTGGCTTAAATAAGCGACTGTAGGCTCCAAATCGTTGTGCAGGAAGAATTATTCTTCACATGCAAACAATCTGATTGGTTGGCATCGACCAATCAGCGAGCGAGCTTCGGGGAGACTTAAGAAAGTTTCTATGATCCGCTTCTCCCAAAAGTGCACAAAATTGACTACATGAAAATAGAGCGATTACAAAATTGTTGTATTACTATGATTTGTAAATCACCTGTAGTAACGTAGTGGTGATTAATTAACCAATGAATGCTTGGCATTGTATGTGATTTGTATTTTTGTATGTATGTATGTTTGTGTGTAATAGATTTGCGCAATGCTGTACTATAGTTATAGGAGGCATGGTGGAGTAATGGATAGTGGCTCAGATTGAGGAATTGGAGAGCCAAGTTCAAATTCCAGTCAAATCCATTAGATTCATTTATGTGCTAATACCCTTGAGAAAGGTATGTATCCTCCTCTTCTCCCCCTAGCTATGGGTAAATAGGAGGACAGAATAGGTTCTCTAGCCTTGGATGGCAACTGGTCTACTGCAGAAAGAAATGGTAACCTACTGCAGGAAAAAAAATCTGCCATGTCAGTCATGTATCAAAAGATACATGATCCCCTAAGCATGTATCCCGCAGAGCACATAACTAACTAAACTACTTCTTGATTTCCTATTAAAATACAATATTCAAGAGACAATTACACAATTTTCAAAAGTTACCAATAAATTTTATAGTTACTACTCTTATTTTATGATAATATTGTATGGACTTCAGAAATAAATTTAACTTTAGAAAAACAAAACAGGGTTGACACAGAAAAGGATAAGCCAAAGGCATTGTTATTCACATTTAAAATCCATTGTATTTAACAAGATGTACAATATCAAACAACGATGTGAATTGCTTACATGCATTTAAGTAAGAAAAGGTTGAAATAAAAAAAGTTAAATTTCTTTAACTGTTATTTTATTATTCAATGAGAAATAAATCATTTAGTTCAAAGTTCACTGGAAGAATGTAGATTTTCTCTTCAATGATTGTTTTGGAAAGATTTTGCTGTGTAAGAAAAGTTTGTGAAGTGTGAAAGGATGTTCAGCATGTGAGTTTAAATATTCAAAATGATTTATTTAATAATTTGCTTATCATCCAGTTCAGGAGGAATTTTTGAACAGGAGTTTCTTTTTATAATTGCTTCCTGTTTAGGATTGGATTTCAGAAAAATTCTAAAGTTTTTTTTCATTTTTTTCATCCCCAGGATCCCATTGGTTCTTAATGACATTATTGTCAGTTTTTTGAACAGGAGTAGAGGTTTATCCTTTGTTTCCTGTTTAGGATTGAAATTTCAGTTCTTCTAATGTTTTTTTTCAAAATTTTCATCATTTAATGCCGAATTGATCTGTCACCTTGCTTGGAGCAAATTGAAAAAAAAAAGAAAAAGAATTCCTATAAACTGTGCATCTTACTCTGTAGCTCTGTAATTTGAGTGGCTCTTGGGCCTTGTACAATGCAAAAATCATTGTAATTTATTTAACTTTATTTCTTGATGTTTATTATTATTATTTTGAAATTGTGATGATTATAATGCACTGTAACTGGCAAAAAGGACATGAACATTGATCCTCACACTCTTACCCTATATTTTAACTTGTTCAGCCTGTAAAGAAAGAAAAAAATTTCTAGGTCATCCTATAAACTCCTGTTTAATTTTTCTTCTTTCCTTTCTTTTCTTTCTCTTCACTCCCTCTCTCCTTCCCCCCACCAATTTTTTAAAACTTATATTGAAATTTAATTTTTCTTCCTCTTTTAAAATAAAAAAAATTTCCTGTCACTTTTTTCTTTTTTTTTCTTTGTCTCCTTCCTTTTGTCTGGACAAATCGATTCCATTTTATTAAAAATAACTTTGGTCTGAAGAGATGAATACTTGTATAGATTCATGAAATAAATTATAACCAAATGGATTTTTAAGGATCATCTGTACTTATTATATTGCTCTGTTTCTTACACTGAGCTCTGTTTGGATTCAGGTCCTCCTTGGAATTATCCCTACCAACTGACAATGGATATTTTATATATATATATATATATATATATATATATAACAAACACTTTCTAATAATTTAGACTAGTGGTTTTATTTTTGCTATTCTTGAACAACTTGTAGAATAATGGTTCAAAATATTGTTGGTGGCTTATACCTCTCTTGTAAGAGTCTGGAGAATATGGTCTCTCTGTGCTGGTTGTTTTAAAATAGAGATTAGATTGCACAAATTAAGTCTACTCTTTCAGTTTGGTATTTTTTCTTGAGCTCAGTGAGGCAAGACAGCCAATATTTGTCAATCTGTATTTTTTCTATCAGAAATAAGGAAGGAAGTGTTTGAGAGAAGATTTTGTTGGTTTGAGAAGAATTGGTTATATTTAACTTTTTTTTTTGACAGTGAAAGGGTGGGACCGAGATGCCAACCTAGTAGTATGCTTAAATTCAGAGAGTTTGCGGTACCAGTGAAAGTAGCTTGTCAGAACAGTTGCCATGAAAATATCTGTAGAAAAGACAGAGGGAAGCCACGTCACATCTGTGAGAAAGTGACTGTAGACAAGATGCCAGATGAGGACCTATCACAATGCATTTCCGTCTCTGGATTTTGTTGAGGACACAAATGAAAAGCAGAAATACCAGAGCATATATTTCAACAGTATTCAATGCAATATATAATGGTAGATTTTAAGGATGGACTAAAAATGCCTAAGAAAAAACTTTTAACAGAGGAACCAACTTTCTTTTTCAGTAGATGAAGCTATTGATTCAATGTAGTTGTTCCACCTCAGGCCAATGAAAAACGTGAGACCAAGAAGGTCATTATGTTGCCTTAAAGATATGAAGAATGCCACCTGCTTTACTATGTGTCTGAGGCCAGGGAGCAAGGAATAATCTCTGATCTAACATACTAAGAAAAAGGATTTCATGACTTTCTCAATGGCATAGCATAAAGTGAAATTCTAACACTGGAGAAAAAAAAAACACCTCCTGGATGAAAACAGATTCAGATGTGTCTTGTATAATAAGCTCTTGATAATAACGGCGGAGCTTGAGCTGTGGCTCTAGATATCTCATTTGATAGAGTTTGTCATGCCATCATTCTTTGTAAGCTTTAGGGATATGGTAGTACAGGACGATTATTTGATTTAATACAATCATTCCGGTCAAACCATGAAATAAAGGTCGTCCTAAATGGGTTCTCCTCCAGTTCCTTTCATATGAATATTGGTGTTCTCCAAGGCTCTATCCTGGGTTCTACACTGTTTCTGATCTTCATCAATGATCTTCCTGATGTCATCAGTTCTCAAGTAGGCATCTACACTGATGACACTACTATTTACTCCTGTCTCAATAGTAAATCTGGCATTGCTGACAAAGTTAACCTAGCCATTGGTTTTGAAAAGAACTTCCAATCTGTTGTCGACTGGGGCAGGAAATGGCTTGTAAACTTTAATGCCTCCAAAATGAAACTGCTCTCATTTAACCACCATAGAGAACTCTCCTTGCTTCCTATCAGCATGGCTGATGGTCAACTCCATGAGAGCGTCTCATCACACCTTCTTGGTCTCGCGTTTTTCATTGGCCTGAGGTGGAACAACTACATTGAATCAATAGCTTCATCTACTGAAAAGAAAGTTGGTTCCCTCTGTTGTGCCAGATGTTTTTTCTCGCTTGTCCATCCTTAAATTCTACCATTCGTCCATTGAATACTGTTGCCATATATGCTCTGGTGCCCCTGCTTTTCATCTTGAGGTCCTCAACAAAATCCAGAGATGGAAATGCATTGTGATAGGTCCTGATCTGGCATCTTGTCTACAGTCACTTTCTCACAGATGTGATGTGGCTTCCCTGTCTTTTCTACAGATATTTTCATGGCAACTGTTCTAACAAGCTGCTTTCACTGGTACTCCAAACTCTCTGAATTTAAGCATACTACTAGGTTGGCATCTCGGTCCCACCCTTTCACTGTCAAAACAGTTAAATATAACTGCCTCTTCTACTCCAACAGCTTCTTCTCTCACACTTCCTTCCTCCTACTTGCTTCCCTGATAGCTATAATCTTCAAATATTCAAATGTAATGTCAATCGACATTTTCTGATGCCTTGATCCTGATCGCTGTCCTTCTCTGTATCCTTTCCTCAAACACCCCTCTATATTCTTGCTCTCATTCTCTGTAACCCCTTGTGTGTTAGTGGCACTCCTGCCTTGCTTGGGGTGAAATGCTTAAAAAAAAAAAAAAATAATAAAATAAAAATAAAAATTTAAATATGTTTTATAAAAAATATAAAAATAATTTTTTTAAAAGAGAATGCAAAATATGAAAATGTTTTCACCTGTTTTAAAAAAATTTAATTGACACAGGGGCCACCAATAAAAATAAAATAAATAAAAAAAAAAATAAATTTTATAATTTCAGATATTTAAAAAAAATAGATCCAACAAATTTGTTGTTTCATATAGATTTTTTATTTTTTAGAAATTTTAATTTTGCAAGGCAATGATATTAATTTTAAATATTTCATTTCTATAAAAAATAATATACAGTGGTTTTTTTCAATTCCTTTGAACATGCTATTTAAATTTTGTTTTTTACATACTTACATTCCCTTAACTGTTTTTTTTTAAATTTTAGATTTTAAAATATTAGTATAAAATCAGAAGACCTGAAGGAGGGATTATTACAGAAATCCCTAAATACAAATCTTAGCTATTTTTAATTCTATTTAAAAAAAATTTTCTTTTTCAAAAAAATTTTAAAAGGGAAATTAAACAAGGCATCATAAAGCCAAAAAAATGCAAAGATTACTGAACAAATTTAACAAAAATTATTTAAAGAAAAAAAAAAACATTACATTAAGTTTGTTTAATAAAAATAATATTTTTATTTTAAAATTCCTTTCTGAAAAAATGAAAATATAAAAAAGAAAAAAATATGAAACAAAAATGTAAGCTGTTTTTAGAACTTAGGTACTACCCCAAAGAATTAAGTCAAAATTTTTATTTAAAATGAAATTTGTCCTAATTTACAAAAAAGTATTCTCTAAATTTATTATAAAGAAAGAAAACAGACTATTCAGAAATTACCATGAAAATAATTTATAGAAAAGAAAATAGAATTAAAATTTTTTTTTTTTCTGATTTCTTTTTTTAATGTACCACCAATTTTTGATAAAAAAAAAAAAAAAAAAAAAAAAAAAGAATTTTTCTTTGAAATTATTTTGAAAACTTTCTTGTTTTTATTTTATATAGTATTTTGTAATTAGTTACATTGAAAACTCACATTTATATGCTTTTTTATTTCTCAATTAAGGGTTTTATATAAAAATGAGAATCAAAAAACTGTTTCTTTTTCTCATATTTTAATTTATGGCCATTATTTTGAATTCAACAATATAAAAAACAAGGATTTCAATATTTTATCCTGGGAAACAAGTAAATTTCAATTTTTTTTTTTTTTTTTTTAAACAATTAAAAACATGAAAATGTTAAAAACCACAAAAAGATTATATATTGAAATTTTATAAGGGACAAAAAACAAAACCCAAAAAGAAATTTTTAGTCATTTTTTTAAAATTTTTTTAATTGATCTTAAAAATTTTTTGTATATGAATTAAACACACACTTATTCACATAGTAAAAAAAAATTTTTAGAAAATATAAATATAAAATCTAGTTTTATTTTACATGTTTCATCATCTAACAGATTAATCTATCAATTTACATCATAAAATGTGGTGACTTTATTTATTAACAATATATTATATATATATATATATATATAATTGAAAAAAAAATTTTTAAATTTAGAAAGAATTAACTCAAAAATTTTTCATAAGGTTTCTCAAAAAAAAAATTTAGACCTTCCAAATTGTCATTTAAATAAATGAAAAAATAAATTTAATGAAATCATTCATGTGATATTGTTATTATTTCAAAAACACATATTTAAATTTTATCATAAATCAAAAAAAAAAAAAATCAAAAAAAATTGGAAGAACATACAACATTCTGATGTAAATAAAGTAATCATTAAAACTTTTTTGTTTACAATTACAGATTTCCAACCCAAATAAAAACTGTTTCAATAGCAAACACTCCTTAAAAAAAAATTGAAAAAAATCTGGAAAAAAAAAAAAATTTTAAAAAGATATTCATTGAGAACCAACACAACACAATGCATTTTTAATTGGAATCAGCCCATAGTAAAGAACATTTTAATAACATCAAAAATGTACATATCCCATTTTCACATTGGGAAGATAATAATGGAAAACTCTCCCCCTTGCCAAGTCTGCAATGTGTTAAATAATCATTTTGATAAATTTTAAACAAAAAACCATTTTATACCAACAATTTAAAATTCAAATATAAAAAGTCTGAATTGGATTGATAGTTCAAATTTAAATATTTTTTTATTCAATGTGAATTTTGCAAACATTTAAATTATTGTTGAGATGAAAAGAACAATGATTTATTAAATGGTTTTAATATCCATAAAGAAACCATCAGTAAAAAAAGATAATAACATATTTTCCTGTTGCACACAATTCAACCTACCAGTTTAGCATTTATGACATAAGATCTTAGTTAATTTTTGTTTCATTTAAAAGAAGGAAGGAAGATAAGGTAAAAATATTAAAAAAAATTTAATTTTTTTAAATAGAAAATATTTTAAGATTTAAATTAAATTATAATTGATTTTTTTTATTTTCTCAAAGAATTATATACTTGAAACAGAAAATGTTTAACAAATTAACAAAAAATAACCCCATAACAATATATATATATATATTATTGGAATTTTCAAAAAATAATAAATCACATTTTTAATTCAAAATTCTGAATTTCATGTATAAAAGAAGTTACAATACAACAATATAAATATTTATATATATATATATATATGAAAAATATTTTTTGAAAATGTGTATGTGTGTTTTAATGATGTTTCAAAAGAATTTTTTTAAATGTAAACCTAATATATAAAATGAAGTATAAAAATAAAAAAAAATTCAAAAAAAAGTGTTTGTAACCAAAAAAATTTATTTGCATAAATTTAATTTCAATTTTAACATTGGATTTCAAATTTTTTTAGGAAAATTTAAAAAAAAAAAAAAAAAATATTCAACCAAATAATTATTATTTTTTTATATTTTCATTTAAAATCAAATCCAAAAAAAAAAAAAAAAAAATATTTGAAAATTGAAAATTTTTTTTTTTTTTTTTTAGCAAAAAAAAAAAATAATTAATTATTAGTACAATTAACCCATTTTTTTGCATTGTCAACAAAAAAGTTCATTTTATTTTTTCATGAAAGTTTGTTTGAGTTTTTATAATTAAATTAACATTTTGGTTATCAACAAGTTTAACTTAAAATTTTCCTACAAAATCAAGATGAATGTAATCTAAAACATTTTTATTTGAAGAAAAAAGAACAAAAGATATATATACATTTATATATATAAAAGAATTATGAAATCTGTTTTAATATTAAATTAAGATTTTTTTGGCACTATTGGGTTTAAAACCTGCAATATGAATTATACATGATAGAACAAGCATGGAAAAAGCTTTAAACTGGAATAATTTAATAAATTTCCATCCTGATCTGGAAGCCCAGTCAATTTTCAAAGGTACGCATTAAAAAGGAAAAAAAAAAATAATGACTGTTTTTTGGATTAAATCATTTAATGTCAATTTTATGTACTTTTTAATTCTAATTGTTTGAAAATTTTGAAATGAAAAACATTTTTTTAAATAGATACAACACTAACATCATTTTTAAGGCAAGAATAATTCATCCATATTGGGGTACATTAAAAAAATGAATAAAAGAAATTCGTTTTGGTGATGTTTATTTTTTATCAAATTTAAATAAGTTTATTTCTCATTCCATCCATTCTTTTGCTGTTTAAATAACAAAGCAAAATGAATGAATGATTTGAAAATTTCAATTTTTTTTAAAAGCCAAAATTTTCTGTTCTAGTCAAAAAAAGGGGAAAAAATATATTCAAGATTTTTCAAAATATTGGCAGAACCTGTTGTCAATATTTTAAACAATGTTTACAGGCAGATATTAATATATTAAATAAATATAATATAGAATTTATATAATAGACTAGCAGTAGAGTCCGGTGTTGCCCGGGGATGTAAAAGTAAGAGATAGATCAAGTATTGACCATCATAAAGACTGAAAAATAAAATTGACAAAGATTATTATTGTTTAAGGTTGACGGACATGCATGTCTTAATTAGTTTTTTTTTTTTTTTTTTTTTTTTTTGGTCAATTGGTCAAACTCAAAAAAAAAACATTGTTTTCAATCGTTATGAGTCTACCGATTGAATAGAATTTTATTATAAACAATTGTCTTGTAAATGGAATTTTTAAAAGCATTCTGAAAAAAAAAATAAAAAAAAAAGTGTGCAAGACAATAAGAAACACTAAAAAAAAAAAAAAAAGTGAAGTTTTGTTGAAATTGGTTGAAAAATGTAGGAAATCCGATCCCATATATAAATGAACACACACACACACACAAAACAACCTGGTTTTATAATAAGTATAACTCAATATGAGTTGTCCCCCTTTCATTTTGACAGTAATGCCTCTTAATTGTGTTTTTCAAATTGATTTCATGCAAAAACAATTTGTTTTTCCAATTTTTGGTGCTGTCAGAACCACCGCAAGGTAATTTTACGTAGTCCTGTGAAGTTTTGTTGAAATCTGTTTAAAAATGAAGGAAATGCGATCCCATATATAAACGAACAGACACACACAAACACACACAACCTGGGTTTTATAATAAGATGTATTTATTTAACAAATTATTTTTTAAGTCAGGTTTATTATTTTTAATGCTTTCTATCTTCAAAATGTACTTGAATTGAACATGGCTCTCCACACATTCTGTTTCTTTATCTCCAAATTGCTATGACTTCTTTGGAAGATAGTAGTGGTTTCCTGTTGCCTTCTGTATAGTTTTAAATTCAGAATAGTTTTTTTTTCTTTGTCTGGTTGAAGAAACAGATTTCTGCCTTTCCCAGAGGCATTCCTGTGACAGGGTAATTGTTGTTTGAAAGATATGTTTAACTAGCTTAACTAACTGCCCTATCAGGTAGCATTTAAATTAGCTTCTGCGGAGGGCTCTTGATTGGGCATTCATCACAATAGATGGGGAGGAGTAGATGCGATATACCGTAAAACAAACCAAATCAATCAAATAGGGACTGTTCAATATTTGAATAAGGAAAATGTTAGATTAAAAATAATTCCATTAATTCTTTAAATATATGTTTCATTGAAAACAGCTGACAAGGTACTGTGATTAAGATTTTTTTTTTTTTTTAAATTTTTCTTGTTATAATTTTTTTCTTTTCTGGACATAAATTTTGTGGGAATTGTCCCAATGTTTTGTCTGTCCAAATGTTTTATTAAAAATAATGAAAGCATTTATTAATAAATAAAAAAAAAAAAAAAGCCAAAACTCAATATCAACTATGAACATGGCCACAATGTTCTGACCATGTTTGAAAAATAAAACATTCCTATAACTCTAGATACATACATAAAACAATCCATATACAAAGTCATTCTGGATAATTGTTAAAAGTATAGCTGAAAGCACTTGGACATACAAAACATTTGGACAAATTCTATATAATTTATGTCCCAAAAAGAAAATAAGAACACAAGAAAATTGAATAAAAAGCTTAAACACAGTACCTTGTCAGTCATTTTAATGAAACTTGTATAAAAGAGAGATTGCTGCCTAAATATACACACACACACACACACACACATATATATATATATATATATATATATATATATATATATATATATATATTTACATGCACATTTCATTGAAAACGACAGACAAGGTGCTTTGATTTAGTTTTTTTATACAATTTCTCATGCGATCTAATAATTTTTTCTTTTCCGATGATAAATTATATAAAAACTGTCCAAATGTTCTTTTTATCCGAGCACTTTCGGCTATACATTTAGCCATTTTCAAGGTTTAAATATTTTAACTATTAAATAAGAAATAGTTTGTTGTATATATGTTTTATAAAATGTTTTCATTTTTCAAAACACAAGCAAGATATTGTGTCCATGTTCAAAGTTAATATTATTAAGAGTTTTGGTTTTTTTTTTTTTTATTAATAAGGCTTCCATTATTTTTTTTTTTTTTTTTTGCATGTAGATGATGCTATTATATTTGTGTTGTCAACAAGTATGTTACGAATAGTGTCCGGTAGGTCTCCATGAATATTTAAATGAGATCTAATTGAGCTATGGTCAGAAAGGTGTAGATATGAGTGTGTTGTCATGCGTCAAACATGTTGTAGTGTGGCCTATATAATTTTTTTTTAATTCAAATTGGTCAGAAATACAATAAATAAATTTAAATAAATAAAAAGAACATTTAAATTTAGTTTTTATAAAATTTATCATCCAAAAAGAAAAATTACATGGATTGCATGAGTAATTGTATAAAAACTAAATAAACTTTACCTTATTTGTCGTTTTCAATGAAATACATTGAAAGAAGGATTTTACCTAAATACACTTAAAATATATGTATATATAATCTGGCAGCATTTAAGCCCCCTTCTGCAGAGGGCTTTTGATTAGCCCTTCATTACAATAGGTAGGAAGGAGTAGATGCAATAGGTAACAATAAACTACAGAACTCAAAATTGATCGCTGCATTTAAGTATTGGATTAATATTTAAGCTTACCTTTTAAAAGTTTAATAATAATTCTTCAGCTGCCACTTAATTTAAAGACAAGTTCATATAAGTAGGTCCTTACTTTCCGTACAAACAATTATCTTTATTTCATGGGTGAGTTTTTTGCTGGATTTCACAATTTGATTATTCCGAAATTTATTTCCAAGTGATAAAAATTGTTATTGTACAAAAATTGCTGAAAAGAATCGCAGTAATGAAAACTTGGGAGTTTAAAATTTCAGGATTGTCTGTCTGGATCCAGCCTGGAATTTTTTTTTTAGTTTGCTCATGGAGTTGACCTGATTCCAAAATGGTATGCTATGCTGAGCTACAATCTCTAGGAGTAAAGTTGAAAGAATATGACACAGTGACATTAACATCTATCTATCTATATAAATAAATGTGAAATTTGAGCTCAATTCTCCCACAAATTCTGAGGTTAAAAGGTCCCAACACTACTTTATAGTAATTTAAAAAGCTCAATATCTGTGTTGTATATTATCTACTTGTAGATGATATCACTTTTCAGGTTTAACTAATTTGCATATTGATTTTAAAAATGTATATTTCATTATCTTTCATTACTGTTCTTATATTCAAGGATTGTTTTGATTTTCATATAAAAAAATGGTTCTGTTTAGGAGCATTGTTTTATATAGTGTAGAAAAGTGTTTAAAATTTGCATTTTACTTGGCCTTCAACAAGTTGGCATCTATTTGTAAATCTTTCCTTAACTATAACAAGCCTGCCCCGACACCCGACCAATTCATTTCTTCTGTCTTTACAGTTTTTGAACAAATATATTGAATGTCCACAACCACTTCAACATTTCATAAATAGTGAACATTAATCTTATAGAAAAACAACTAATTTTTCCTAGAAAAATTACCAAATAGTGAGTGGGCAAAGCCTGCTAATTTATCATATAGATGAATTTAAGAAGAATTAAAAAATAATTATTGTAAAGTGTGACACACTGACATTCGTATTATATAGATGTATCATAAAGAATTTGTAAGTTAACATATCATCTTTATTATAATTCTGCTTGTTTAATTACTTAGCATGTTGTGTCTTGCCAATACCCCATAAATAATGGACTATTCCATTTTGATTGAGTAGAAAGATGGAAAAGACATGTCAGAGATGCGACTTGGTTTCAGTAAGGGAAGATAGAAGTGTTTAACGTCTTTCACTGGAATGGAAATGTCATCAATTTCAAATCTTTTCATTTGTACCCCCCTTACTTCTTAAACTAACAACCAGCATTCATATTTATGATTGTTATTGCAATATTTTGTTAAAGTTGTTAAGCTCAAATATTTAACGATGCGATAGGAAGAAATTCTACAGATATTTTGTTGTCATAGAATATGCCATGAGCTTATTCAGTTATTAACTGAAGAATTAACATTCATCAGAAAATTAAAATAGGAAAACCGTGATATTTTCATGGGTATCTTTAGTTTATAGCAACAGGAAATATCTGCCTGAATTACTGGAATGAGGAAGTTATCATTATTTACACTTGGGCTATTGTCCTCATCTTTGTTGTTTTTATCACCATGTTTCAGCCTTCATCAGGGGTATATTTATTGATTTGATTTTTGATAGCTTATCAACCTTTTGCAGGTTATTTAAAGCCAGAGATAAATTTTAAATTGGAAGAATGTTTTGAAGATTATAATGATTTACTGATAAAAGTCCTGCTAATTAACTTATAGCTGAGGTGAAAAGAGGTGGATTCATACTCTTTCCAAAGTTATTTATGTGTAAGTAAATATAACGAACCTGACTGGACTTGGAACTGTCCGATTTATAATTCTGAGCCATTATCCATTATACTACCCACACAGCCAAGCGTACAGCACCTGATATTCTCAAGTGATCACCCATCTAAGTGCTGACCAGGCTCAGTGTTGCTTAACTTGGATAATTGTATAAGAACTGGTGTTTCAATGTGATATGGCTGTAAGCCATATATCAATCTAGGTAACCTGCAACAAATTAAGAACTAAACCCTTTATTTAATCTACGGTGGTAGACTGTTAATGTTCCAATGCTAATGTCTGCTACAACCTTATTCTATCATTAACTTAAGATTAATCAGAAAAAGTAAAGCCAGGTAATTTTCACAGGTAAAGATTGAAAATTTAATGACCTGTTTGAGAAATGGTTTACGACTGATCTGAAATCAGTGGAAAATAGGAAGCATTAGTAAATGAATAAATGGATTGTCTAAACGAATAGAAGGATTGTTTAAATGAATAGACAGCTTGTTTAACTTCACAAACTTGAGGTACCTGCCATAGTGCAATGATTAGCAAACTCATTGCTCAATTCTGTTTACTCAGATAGGGAGACTGACCCTTACAAGATGCCTAGCATGAGCTTAGATTCAACTTGGAAAGATGTCCATAATAAATCTCAATCAAGAATGAGGTACAATGTTATTAATATGCAACCTTATCACTTAGTCCTGTGATTCTCTTTAATTCTACTGTTCTAGTAGAAAGATGAAAAAGTACTGACTTCAAAAGATACTCTGTACACAGCTGTGTGTGTGTGTGAGTACTCAAGCAGCAGCACTTTATTAATACATGTGTAATTAACTTTTTGAGATCAATCTTCTTTTCTTTCCAACTTGGACTTCTTTATGATTTGTTGAGCTGTCAGGGACAGAATATAAACTTCACTACTCTTAGATATCTGAAAATACGAAAGTTATTAAAACTGGCCTGCCACTTCAAAAGGAGGATTCGATTTAACCCCTAATTCTTTAAAAAGTTGAAGATAAAATGAAAAGTAAAGAAAGAATGGTATTAGTTGTTGAATACAATTAAGACTTTGACATTAATTGAAAATTTTAATTGTTTTCTGCAATCAAGGGATTATTTTTTTTTATGTATTTAATAACTGATTGATATATTCTACCCAAAGGACATTGAGCAAAGTTTAACAAATGTACATGCAACCCCCCCCAAAAAAAAACAACCTGAAAAAAACATGTTTCTCTTGACACCACTATTACTATCTGTCTTTATCTCTGAGATAAGGTATGATGATTACATCTGCTGTGACAAAATGTGTGTAACTCTTGGCTTTCTCCAGGAACTCTATAATGTTAATCTTGCATTTTGGTGGGGATGTCCAGCAAGAGGGCATCTCTCTGTCCACTACATTTTCATCTTTTTATTGTCTTCCATTTCTATAGTCTGATTTGGTAAATTATGCCTGCTTTTGGCCACCATACCTTCATCTGATTTCTTGGTTTTCAACAAATTTTGGTCTTTACCAGCCACCATACTTTTGGTGGAATCCTCATTTTTGGCAGGAACTTACAAATTTTGGCCATCTTCGGCATCCATCATTTTATCTGAAACTCATTCCTTGTCATCTTTATTTTCAGATGGCTTATCAGGAAAGAGTTTCTTTTTTTCTTTGTCTAAAAATGTTTTTCCTAACCATTTTTTAAAACAAAAAAGAAGGGTCTTTTTTTTTTCTTTTTTTTTTTATAAAAGATGAAAACAGAAAAATTAATTAAACAAAAAAAGAAAAGATAAATCTCAATTTCCTTTAGATTTAAGGAAATAAAAACAAATTTAACAAGAAAAAATGTACAAAAAGAAAACTTATGTAAAACACAGACAAGAAAAAAGGGGGAAAAAAAAGACAAAAAAATTAAATATGCAAGATGAAGACAGATCACAAATTTCCTTTTCAATGAAAAACAGGAATACACACAAAAAATGGTTACATGTGCAGACTCAAAAATTAAACACAGACAAACAAGAAAGATGTTTAACAACGATAAAAATAATATAACAGTAAAAATTAAATGATATGCTGCAAAAAGAAATACGAAAAAATAACAAATTTTACAAGATGGCTGCTGCTAAAAAAAAAAAGACAAGTCAGCCCCAAATGAACGAAACATGAAAATAAAATTAAGAAAAAATGAACAGATTAAATAAAATAAACACAAAAAATTAGAAAAAATAAGCACAGAAGGTCTAACAAATAAAACACAGACCTAAAAATATTTAAAAAGAAAAAACAAAGTAAATAAACAAAGAAAAATAATGTCTTGTGGTAGAGTAAAAAAAAAAAAAATGAGAAAAGAAAAAATGAAACTTTGGCAAAAATGCAGTCAATAAAGAACTTAAGTTTATTTCTTTTTTACCTTTTTAAGTGTGGTACAAAAACAGTTTACAGAGGGGCAAAAATATGTCAGGCGCTAAGCACTGGTTGTAAATGGTCTACAAAAAAACAAATTCTCATTACTACCATGGCAAAGAGCGGTATTCAGTCCCCCCCGCCACGAGGGCATCATGTGGCACAAGGCCGGTTTAACATGGGATCTCCGAGCAAAGAGCGCACCCGAACAATTATCATGAAAGTATTTATAGAAGAGGCAGCAGTAGGCAACTTTACAGAAGTAGAAAAGTAATTGAAGCAAAGATGCCAGATCAGGACTAATAATATTGCTGATACTTCTTTGGATTTTATCAAGGACCTCTAGATATATAGCAGGAGCACCAGACCATATGTGGCAGCAATATTCTCAATGTGGGCAAATTATAGACTTATAGATATGTAAGTTAGATTCTGGAAAGAAAAATTGTCTCGCACAATACAATGAACCCACTTAGCAGCTTACCTAGCAATGGGTTCAATATAGTCTTTTCTCTTTATGTCAGCTGAGAATATTAGCCCGAGAACACGCAACAAGTCACTCTCCTGGAGATTAATATCAGTAATGCTGATTGACAAGGGTATTTTGGAATTCTTGAATTTGTTATTATTAAAACCCAGAGTTGGTTTTTAACTTGAAATTAGTTTTCAGCAAAGAAGTTACTACAACTGCAATGATTACACACCTGCAATCTCCACAGAATAATGACGACAACCAGGTGAAATCCAGGTAGAATCTGGTTGCCTCCCAGTTTGCTGATGTCAACAAATGATGTCTATGAAGATAAAAAAAATATTACTAAGTGACGATGCCAAGAATACATTTTTGGTAGTGTAGTAACAGAATGACAGATAGCTAAAATGAAAATGAGCAGCAGCAACCTTGTGCAGTAAATGCTGTGCTAATAGCACAACACTTCACAATTTACATGGGATCAAAAAGATGGATTCAGTAGATCCCCCATTGTTGAATGGAAAATATGAAGTTGTTAAATAAATTTGTTAATCTTTTATAAAAAGTTAACAAATTTATTTAATAATAATAATTTTTTTATTACATTGGATCAAAAAGATGGATTCAGTAGATATAAAATTGTTGAATGGCAAATATTAGGTTGTTAAATAAATTTGTTAATTTTCGTATGAAAAATTAATAAATTTATTTAATAATAATAATTTTTTATTACATTGGATCAAAAAGATGGATTTTGTAGATCCCCCATTGTTGAATGGAAAATATTAGGTTGTTAAATAAATTTAAACTTCTTTTAAAAATTTTCCATTCAACAATGGTGGATCTAATGAATCCATCTTTTGATCCCATATGGTTTGACAGGGTTGTGCTATTAGCCCAGCATTTATTGCACAAGGTTGTCTCTGCTATTGCTCATTTTTGTTTTTGCAATCTGTAATTCTGTCACGACACTAAAAAAAATTCATTCTTATTATCGTCACTTGGTAACATTTTTTATAATTTATTTTCATATTTGTTATTAATCGTTCTGATGAATCATACAACAATATATGTCTCTTCATTGTTTATGACCTGCACTAACTGTTCAGGGCTTATGGCCACATCATGTTGAAACACTGGGCCCCGTAAATCCACTGAAGTTAAGCAATGTTGAGCCAGGTCAGTACCCTGATGGGTGAAAGCTTGAGAATACCGGGTGCTGTAAGCTTGGATGTGCAGATAGTGTAATGGATAATGGCTCAGAATTGTTAATTGGAGAGCTGAGTTCCAATTCTTTTTGGGTTCGTTGTATTCACTTACATGCAAATAGCCTTAGGAAAGGTATGACTCCACCTCTTCTCTGTCAGCTATGGGTTAATTAGTAAGACTTGTATCACTAAATGTTTATTATCTTAAAAATTTTTAAACTCTAAAAACATTTTCTGCCTTTAAATAACTTGAAAAGGGTTGATAAGCTGTAGAAAATGAATGAACCAATCAATCAATGAAATATTGATTAGCTACACAGGCATGTCTTAGATTCATTTACATTCTCTGGAATATAAATTTATAGAAACTACTCTGGTGACAAAGTGAAGGATCAGTTTATATAATGATTGTAATGTAGAATTGATCCCCCACTTTTCTACATTATAATTTCTTGTTTGTTAATAAGCCATAGAAAACGAATCAATCAAATACTGATTAACTACAAAGGCATGTCTTTTAGATTTATTTACATTCTCTGGAATGTAAATGTATAAAATCTACCTTATCTACAAAGTGAAGCATTAGTTTATATATTAGTTGTAGTATATAATTGATCCCCCACTTTATATCCGCATTATTTCTTGTTTGTTTATCAAATTCAGATTAAGTATGAATCCACCTCTTTTTCCACCAGCTTTATAATAAATATAATAAGCTTTTATAAAAAATTAACAAATTTGTTTAACAGCCTAATATTTTCCATTCAAGAATTGACTCAAAAAATTCATCAAGCCACATTTTAAGCTCCACATCATGTGGAAACAAAACACCCATTAAATTCTTAGAAAAAGACCAAAAAAGGGTGTCTGAGGGGGTCTAAATCTGAAGTATATGGTGGGTGTGTCAGAAATTCTTAACCAATCTCTTGTATTTTCGATCATGTTAATGATGTGTAGGTAAGCATTATCATGTTGACCAATACTGTATTGCTGCTCAGGACTTTTCAACTGAATTGTCTCTTTGAGGCTTCATTTCTTTAATGTACAGCTTAGAATTGACCGTTTGATTGTTCTGGACCTTACCCAGTGGGTGAAGATGACTAGTGACAGTATCACGAAAGCTTGACATCTGAACAAATTCCTTGGAGGTGGGGATCTGGTTTGGTTCTTCTTTAATCAATGTGTGCAATTGGTTCTCATCGAACTGAACAGGTTGAGCAGAATGCAGAGAGTCTGAATTCAAACTTCCCCTCCTTAAAACTTGAAAAACCATTTCTGTGCCATTCTGTCATGAATGAAGTCATCTCTGTACACAGCACAAACATCTCAAGCAGACTTGGCAGCAAGATTAAAAGCAAAGAGAAGAAGATGTCAAACATGCTCATTCTTGTATATTTGGCATTTTATCTTAAAGGGATGTTTAATTTGAAATAAAATTTCAATAACGTTAGACAAAAGTTTCACAGGATGACCAGAAATACTAAGAAGCAAAGAATGGGACAAAAGGTTATTTTTTGAGATCATTCACAGAACATCAGAAAACACAGATATATATATATAAAACAACTGAATAATAAAATAAAGCAAAATGTTTAGAATTGACTGCATGAACCTATCCTAATATTCTTGTCCGCATTAAATAACCCATTGAGGTTAATATGCCATAAAAAAAAATAAATTAAACAAAGTCAAATCAAAATTAGAAAGTGCCAACTAGATGATGTACATAGGTGTGCCAATACATCTGGGTCTGCAATAGCAGGATACAATTTTTAAAAATTGAGAATGTACAATGTTCTTCTGTGAGGACATCTCTGCATTGGGCAGGTTGCATTCTAGCTATCAACAAAAAGTTGTGGATGCTATTTTTTTTTTTTTTTTTTTTTTTTAAATCAAAGCAACCTTCCTTGTATAAACAGAAGAATTGAAGAAATTGAAAATGATTACCTTCCTGAACAAGACTGCCTTGATAGAAAATCAGAACTTGTTTGTAAATGTAAGAATGAGAACAAGTACTTGCTGTTATTTAGCTCCTGACTAAATGGAATGCAATATTTTTGATTTGGTAGGTGACAAATATTACTGCCACCATCTTAAATAGTTGATGCATGCAAATTGGTCGAATTTGTTGAGCCATTTTATTTTGGTATATGATGATCATGTTTATTGTGAAACTGACAGTAGTACCTGGAAGCCTGTAAAGACCAGGATTTTACATGGTCTATATTGAACTTTATAGTGACTTTTATCTTTGATAATGAGACCTATAAATCTCTTTAGAAGTTGGTCCTACCTACATAGTTGACCACTCAATTTCGACTGAAGAGAATTACTCAATATGTCTTGGTGCAGTAGCACCTGTTAAGGTTCCAGCTGTGGGCAAATAGTTAACCCCCAAATTGAGGTCAAAACACTATGGAAGTATAAAAAAAAAGATTTTTATAGTAAAATTACCAGCAATACTTGAAAAACAAATATTGCCAGTGATACATTTGACACTTGGCAAAAATCCTCTTTACAAAAATATGTCAAGGAAATCTGATCTACAAGCTGATTTTTTACAAAGAATGCATATTCTATTCATATGAACCTATCCTAAAATTCTTGTCAGCATTAAATAACCCATTGAGGTTAATATACCATAAAAAAAATAAACCAAACAAAGTCAAATCAATATGTCCTTTTTATTAGAAAGTGTTAACTAGATGATGTATATAGGTGTGTCAATACATCTGGGTCTACAATAGCAGGATACAATTTAAAAAATTGAGAATGTACAGTGTTCTTCTGTGAGGACATATTCTCTGCAGGTTGCATTCTAGCTATCAACTAAAAGTTGTGGATGCTATTTATTTATTTATTTTTAAATCAAAGCAACCTTCCTTGTATAAACAGAAGAATTGGTTGTGAGGACTTAGTGTGATCTACTTTTGAAAAAATATACTTATCTCACTGTTAAATAATTTCAGACTATTATTTTTTAGTGGCAGTTTACAGACCTTCTGAGGATGACCTTTAAGGTCAGATGGTAGACAAAATAGGGATGTCGATTTTGATTGGCTGAGCCAAACATGGGAATATTAGAGAGATAGTGATTTTGGGGAGTTAAGTTTTACACGTCGAGAATGTAGACGTGTTATTTTCATGGGTGGAACTTGCTCCCCAGAAGAGGTGAAAGAGTGACCGCACTGGTTAGTTAAAAATGTACATGTTGATGTGTTTAATAAAATAGATAGGTTTAAAATCCCTTTTGTTGAATTTCTCATTTTACCTCTGACCTAAAAACCAACTAGTGATCACCTGGTCAAGAGTAGAGAGGAAGACAACTTTATTATGATCGCCTCCAGACTGTCAACCAAGACCTCCCCAGAAGACGGAGTATACAATATCACTATATGATTGAAATGGCTGTATGTTCTTTTTTCTGTGTGCAATAATTTTATTTACTCACTTTGATTAAGCTCTGATGAGTGAGGAGCAATAACTGGTTATGTCATTCCATTTTCTCTTTCTCTGGGATGTGTGGGTGGTGTAATGGTGAGTGGCTTGGAATGAGAAAGGGAAGAGTTGAGTTCATTACATTAACTTTTGCACAAAGGTATGGATCCATCTCTTGCCCCCACCTATGGGTTAAATAGGACTTGTATCTGGAAAAATAAATGTTTTTGTTTTTTAAGAATAGTAGACTATGTTATAACCCTCAATAGGAAGAATGAGAAAAAAACAAAAAAAAACATAATTCCCTGATGTTTTCTTTGTTTTTCAGGCCACAATTGGAGTATGCAATGCCAAAAAGCCAAGCATGGTAGACTTTGTGGGCAAAGCCAAATATGATGCCTGGAACAAGCTTGGCCAGATGTCAAAGGTTAGTTTAGATCCTTTTTCACATGCAGATATATACATGCATACGCACACACACACACACACACACACACAGTCCACCCCCAAAATGAGTACACACTTCGGGAAAGGAAAAATTTGTATCGATATTGTAATACTAAATTTATTCAGGCATCACAACATTAATACACCATAGATGCCCAAAATGGTAGCCGTTAGCTTCCAGATATTTATTGATACAGTGAACTACTGCTTGGGCAACGTTGGCCAGTGTCCATTGGGATTGCTACACATGAATTTTTAATTTCAGGTCTAAGGTCTGTCAATGTAGTCATTTCTTTTGTGATATTTAACATCCTTTCGGTCTTGTTGATACTACACCCATGAGCCTAATGCCATTTGTCAAGAAGATATGAAAGTTATCACAATTTGATAAAACTTTTCTGAAGTATGTATACATATTTGGGACAGACTCTGTGTGTGTGTATATATATATATATATATATATATATATATATACACACAGTGGGGCAAAAGTAGGCATACACTTTAGTTTTTGGGAAAAAAAAACATTTTATTATATTTATTTATTACAATTACATTTGTTTATCACAATTTCATAAGTGCTCCAAATGTTTTCTTTTGGAATTTTTGGGACTGTTCACAAATATCAGAGTGACTTTCACCTCATTTTCTTCATTAATAGATGTCCTGGGACATCCAGATTCCCATGTGTTAACCTCTGAACCCCCCCTTTTTTTTATCAAATTTTATCTCTTATACATTGTAAATTGTCAGTCTATGTTAGTGGAACAGTGTCAAATGCTTCTATCTATGCTTTGTACACCTGCTCAGCATATTCAATCTTTCAATAATGCTTTAGAATCTACTTTCTCTGTTCTTAACTCTTATTTGCCATTATTCACAATACCACTAAAAAAATAAAAAGTTTATATATATATATATATATATAGACAAAAGTTCATTTTCTCCAGCAAAAGACATTCATTTCTGTAGTTTAGTGCTACCAGCAAGCAGAAATATTTCTCCTCCCGATGATGGCCATTTCGGTCGAAACTAGTCGAGGAATCTAAATGGAATAATAATAAAAAACCGGAAGAATGTTAATCTACAACCCAGTGTGTCTAAAGATTTTAATTTTTTTATTTTCTTAATGTTCAAAATATATATATATATTCTGTTATGCCCAGGATTCCGTTTGGACTATGATAGCCGGGACACAACAAGAAAATAAAAAAATAAAAAATAAGAGATCCCAGGGTTCAATGTAAAAATAAAGTAAAAGAACAGTGGGAGGGGAATTCTCCGAATCCTGACACCGGTAAACACCACAAGAAATATACAATGCATAGACTCAAAACGACAGGAGACAATACGAGAATTTATAACAGAAATAGTTTATTTACAGATATACAAGATGCAAAAGTAAGACAAGAAAGAAATAAACAAAATTTAATAACACAAGGGATGGGGGGGGAGATGAGTAATCAATCGGACAAATATTACAGCGACGAATATCATAGGAATATAGAGCAAGCAGACAATAAGATATATAAAAACATTCAATACTTACAGTAGATGGTGATCGACATCGATCAGGATTTTTATCAATAATACAGTGTAACGAAAAAAAGATTTTCATACTTTTTTTTTTTTTTTTGTTTCTTTTTTTCTGAACATAAAAGGGAGGGATTATCAATGTTCTAATATACACATGTGAATCATAAAAGCATAGCCGACTTGGGTGATAATGTTCTTAATTCTTCGGGCAGCAAACAGCGAAATTTGGTTTCGGTGACATCTACTTCTTTCAACTGCAAACGGCTAAGACAGATTCTGGTGACATCTACCTGATCTGGGGCCAAGCATCTAAGTGAAGAAATGTTACCCCAACACGCGCGAAACAGAACCGTCACATGCCAGCCTACAAAAAAAATGGGGGTTATTTGCACTTAATTGTCGAACAGCGTTCGTCTGGCCTACGATCAAGGACCAGACAGGAAATGAGAGGTTCTGCTTTTTCAAGAAATAAAGAAGTTATTAATATTCCTATGTCTCGTTGCACATACACAATGTACCTAAAATATACTTATAAAATCTGACGTGAGGGTACAAATAATGGGCTAACATAACAATATGTATATGTATCTGTGTATACATACATACATACATACATACATATATATATATATATATATATATATATGTATATGTATATATTTCTTTTTTCCTTATCCCACAACCATCCTTTACTTTTTCCTTTCTCCCCTTTTATCAGTGACCTGTTTGTGTATACAAGGGTGTCTTGGGATGGAAGATTCAATTTACTACCTGCGAATACTAAATTGTTACTAACCACATTAGTAGGAAGTTTGGTTCTCTAAAAATCTTCTATATATTTATGTGTCTTTTAATAAGTATCACCCCATGCAAGGCAGTAACTCCACTTAGACACAACGGATTACAGGGTGTTGAAGTATTAGGAATGGAAACATTCATAATGAGTGGGGAGAAAAGAGTCATCAGGAGGACAGTAGACTGCGATTGACAATTGCATTTAAATTTTCTTCAGATTAAAGATGACCAGAAAGCATTGAGTCATAAATGACATGTGCAAGAAAAACTGTTAGAATAGAACTCATCTGAACAATTACCATGAAAGTATTTATAGAAAAAGCACAGAGGCAACCTTATGTTGCTGGGAAAATGACATACATATATATTCGGTTGGATATATGGAGTTTGTGACCCTGGGTTTCATGCTTTTGCGTTTATCGGACGATCACAAAAGCGTGAAACCCAAGGTCACAAATTCAAATCAATCCAACCAAATATGTTAGCTCTATCACTGATATTGAGTGCTTTCTAATAAGTACCATGCATATAATATATAAATAATAATATATAATATATTACACATATATAGAGGGTGTCCATAAAGTTCGTGTGCACTTTAAAAAATTTAAAATTTTATTTGTGTTTGTGATAGAAATAATTTGTAAAAAGGGTTAGAAAGAAATTATTGAACTTTTATTTAAGTTTCCACATGTTCTCCATCATTAGCAATACAAAGGGTAATACGATTTTGCAGTTCATGGAAAACATTTGCCAACTGATATACAGTGATGCCTGAAATCACATTAGTTATTTTAGCTATACTTAAAAGTATAACATTTTTTACAGATTATTTCTATCACAAATACAAATATAGTTGTAAATTTAAAAAAAAATTTAATGAACTTTATGGGCACCCTGTATGTATGTATGTATGTATGTATGTATGTATATATATATATATATATACACACACATATATTAGATAACTGTTTTTTAAACAGTATATTTTAATTTATCACCCTGGGTTTTCAAGAGTCTTTTAAATAAAGAAAATGCGCCCTTTGGCAAGATTCAAGCCTTCACCTCTTCCCATGTAGGCTTGATATTCTTTTAAACCAAGTCTGCTATGAATCACTTTACATCAAAGCAATGTTAAATTATATTTCCTCATTTTTATTTTTGTATGTGAAATGTAAACAAAGTAATTTTAAATTTTAGAGCAATTAATGGATTTTTATTAAGTAGATACTTGTGTTTGAATGGACCAGAAAGTAGTAGAAATGGAGCCTTAGTCCACTTCAAAGTACTCCCCTTAGGATTTAGAATACCATTAGCTTTCCATCATATTCTTCTTAATCTTTAGTATAATCTGAAATCTCCTTTTCAACCAAGGAAAAAAAAGCAGAAGTCATGAGGTAAATCCAATCAGTCAAGGAGTTTACAAACTTAGTTGATGTTAATTTTTACCTGAACTGGCTTTAAAATATTTACACTATTTACATTGTTTGAAATGTTGTCCTCATCTTTGTCACATTCGTGACATTTCAGTCATTGTATGCTCCAGCCTTTGTCAGGTAATATTTGTTGGAATTTTAAAATGAACTCTTTTAGTTCTAAGATTGTTCTAATTCCATGTCCCATGCCTTTGGATATCTATCTCTATGGACTAAATAAATTGTTCGGTTTGAAGTTCCAACAAATATCACCTGAAGAAGGCTAGCGTGTACAACAGTCGAAACATCATATGTCAATAAAGATCAGGACAACAATTTGAGCAATGTGAATAGTTACAATATCTCTGGAATATAGAGAGATGTTAGTTTGAAAATGTCCTTTTTGTTTACAATTTGTCCTTTTTGTCTATAATTTCATGCCATTCAGTATTTGTCTATATTTCTGAGATGAGGTATTATGTACACTATTTACATTATTTGGACTATTGTTAACAGGAGATAACTGTTAACCAACATCCATTAGACATTGCATGTGGAACTAGAACGGTCTACCCCAGTGAGCAAAATAAAGGGTTCAGTTCGACATTCTAACCACCTGAAGAAGGCTGGAGTGTACAATGGCCGAAACGTTGTGATAAATACTCTCTTTTTTTTTTATTATTCATGCTATTTATATTTGGATGATTGTCCCTATTTTTACTGTTGTTATTTGGCCGTTGTGCCATCCAGCCTTCCTTGGGTGTATATAAATCTGGGTAACCTACAGGGAATTCTGAAACTGAACCCTTTATTTAATCTACGGAGGTAGACTGTTCTTGTTCCACTGTCCATGTCTAGGGATATATTGATTAGTTTTTATTTTTTTTTTTATATATTTCACTCATTATTATTATCAATATGTAAGTTAGATGAAGAAGTACATAAAAAGTGAGGCTTACATTATCTTGAAACACTGGTTCTCATTTGATCACCAAATTTATGCAACGTTGAGCCTGGTCAGTACATAGATGGGTGACCGCTTGGGAATACCAGGTGCTATATGCTTAGATGTGTGGGTGGTGGCTCAGAATTGTTAATCAGAGAGACTAGTTCCAATTCCCATTGTGTTATATTCAATCAATTACTAGCAGCCATAGCCAGCTGGTCATTCAGAAAAAGCATTCAATTAGAATGGAGCAAAAACAGCATCATGTTTAGATGTAACAGACTCTATCTTCAATTACTTTTAAAGTACTTTCATAAAAAAACATTTGAATTAATGCAGTTACTGATATAACAGAAGTAGTTTGTATTTATTCAATCAACTTAGCCAAGGACATGAAGGGTTAAAACAGGTAACATGAAGACCCACTTCAGACCACAATTATTTTGGAGTTTTTGAAATTCAATTTGTCAGTGTGCTACCAGGGATAAAAGAGGATACATTTATAAAGCAATTGTTAAGTTTGATGAAAATTGGATCAATGAAAAATAACAAAGAAACCAGTAAAAATCACAACTTTTCAAGTGGACTCAATTATCAAGTTAAACAATCAATTTGTTGGCTACAATTGAGTGTAGTTTGTATTAGATTGCTTGAAAATTGAGGGAGTTTTTAGTTTAAAATTTGTATTGAAATTGATTTTTCATTTCTTGCTGTTTTTCACTAAATGCAGTGGCGTAGAAATAAAATGAGGCATTGTTGAATTTGTCATGATGTAAGTAACCTACATACCAAGTTTAACTGAACTCTGAGGAAAAAGGTTGAATTGATTTTATTTTGATTTTTTAAAAATTATTGTATTTTTTTTTATGCTAAGTACCTATCTCTTAAAGTGTACAATGTATATGACAAGTTTGGTCAAAATTGGTTGGATGGATTTTGAGTGAAAAGGTATCACACAAACAAACACACAGACATCCTCTGTTTTATATATACATAGATGTGCAAATATCCTTGAGAAAGATATGAATCCAATGCTTCTTTCCCCTGCTATGGGTTAATTAGTAAGACTTGTATCATTATCTCCTCCACAAAAAAATTCTTAGAATCTAAAAATATTTTCTGGCTTTAAATAACCTTCAAAGGGTTGATAAACTGTAGAAAACAAATCAATCCATGAAATGCTGATTAGCTACACAGGTATGTCTTTTAGATTTATTTGAATATAAATGTATAAAATCTACCCTAGCTATGAAGTGAGGGATTAGTTTATATATTGAGTGTAGCATATAAATGATCCCCCCCACTTCCACATAATTTCTTGTTTGTTTATCAAAATCTGATTACGTATGAACCCACCTCTTTCCCCACTAGCTATGGGTTAATTAGTAAGACTTGTATCACTAAATTATTATTATCTCACAGACCTAAAATTCTTACAATCTAAGAATATTTTCTGGCTTTAAATAACCTGTAAAGAGTTGATAGGCAATGAAATATTGATAACT
Organism: Acanthosepion pharaonis; assembly: GCA_903632075.3. Taxonomy (NCBI): domain Eukaryota; kingdom Metazoa; phylum Mollusca; class Cephalopoda; order Sepiida; family Sepiidae; genus Acanthosepion; species Acanthosepion pharaonis. Next base: position 195,605 of record CAHIKZ030001604.1, read on the forward strand.
GTAACTTTTTACTGATGGATGTAGAGCTACATTGGATGGACACTGGTTAAGTTTTTGTATTTTTTGTCATCCATTTTTGTTTTTTGATTTACCACTTTACAGCAACTATAAAAAATTTTTGTTATTCTTTCCTGTTACTTTAGTATGTGCAGAAAACACTAGTTCTTGTTTGATCACTGAAGTTAAGCAATGTCAAGCCTGGTCAGTACTTACATGGGATTTTTTTTTTTTTTTTTTTGGTTGGTTTGTTTTATGGCATATCAACCTCAATGGGTTATTTAATGCCGACAACTTTTTTTTTCTGGTAATATTTTTTGCCTCAGAAATGTATAGCTGGTAATATTATTTTAAAAAATGTATTACTGGTAATTTTTTTTTTTTTTTTTTTTTCAAAAAAACATTGCTGGTAATGGTTTCTTTTTTTTTTCTTCAAATATTTATTTCTGGTAATAATTTATTTTTTACAAAGTATTTCTGTTATTAAAACCTATTTTTACACTTTCATAATGCTTTTTACCTCAGTTTTGGGGTTAACTATTTGCCTATAGCTGGGACCCTAACAGCTACTACCACCCCAGGTCAGGGTGGAACTGGGAACACCAGCAATTAAGAGGTTGTTCCATGCTTCTCAAAACCTCCTGATCAGAGGCCTTGGTGTTGGACATAGTTTATTGTCTTACCCTAGACGTGGATGTAGTTTATCATCATACCCAGGATGCTTACATGAGGGGACCACTTGGAAACACTGGATACTATAAGCAATTGCCTACAATTTGAAATATGTTTTACTCTTAAATAACCTACAAAGGGTTGATAAATTGTAAAATAAACAATCTTTGTTAATTTTTTATTGAAATATTTAAATACATAGATCAAATTCATGATCTCTAAGTGGGGGCCTTCTAAAAGTGGGTTTTGAGATATATACAGGGTGTCCATAAAGTTCGTGTGCACTTTAAAAAATTTGTAACTTTATTTGTATATGTGATAGAAATAATCTGTAAAAAATGTTATAAAGTTTAATGTACCTAGTTTTAAGCATAGTGAAAATAACGATTTCAGGTATTACTGTAAATCAGTTGGCAAATATTTCCCGTGGACTGCAAAATCATATTACCCTTTGTATTGCTAATGATGGAGGACATGTGGAAACTTAAATAAAATTTCAATAAAACCTTAAAAATATAGATTTCTTCCTTTTTGACAAATTATTTCTATCGCAAATACAAATAGTTATAAAATTTTTAAAAAGTGCACATGAACTTTATGGACACCCTGTTATATGTATATATATATATATATATATATATATATATATATATATATATATATAAAAAAATTTTTTTAATTAACCAGATATTACTTGTATGCATATGTATTGCTATTTTTTTGTTTAATTTGCCAATTTGATTTTACTATGATAGTATACATATATATTGCTGAAACCTTCCCAAATGGTTTAGAATATTACATTCTAATTCTTTGTTTCTGACTGTATTTTCAGGACGATGCCCAGTTGGAATATATAAAATTGGTTAATAAGTTGGCTGCAGAAGAAAGTCCTGTCACAGATACAGAGTCAGGCACAATGAAACGATACAACCAGCTGCTTGTAACCAATGAGAACCGTATCTTTAAGATTGTTCTGAATCGACCAAAGAAAAAAAATGCCATCACCTTAGAAGTAAGTAATTTAATGTTTTTTTTTTTCTTTACATATTCAAAATTACATTGGCAACATTGGATTATATAAAAAAAAAAAAACATTGACAAATGCTTTTCACTTTTAGGAGTAATTGGCCATGGTTAAATGGATTGACAAAAGCCTCAACAAAAGGAATTGACAAAGTTCTCAAACAAAAAAATGGAGAAAAAAACCAAGTTTCAATTGGGCAGTTACTCCATTTATAGCAAGCACTATATAAACCATTGAAATCTATGCATTTCACAGATGTGGGTCCATAAAGTTATATATAATGTATGTGTAAGTTTAATGTCTCGGATATTGTGTGTAAACAAATCGGCAAAGAGATCTGTAATTCTAAGTGAATGGCAGTTTGGAAATTTAAAAATAGTCTCTTTTAGGACATAAATAGGGTCTTTTCTGTTAATGTTGTGGACCCAGAATAGGTCCAAAAGAAAACTTGAACTCATCAATTTAGTGAAAGTATATTATTAACAAAAAGAACGAATAAAAAAAATGTTTTACGTCAGACTGATGGCAAAAATAACGTTAGTCAACTTGAATATATATATAGAAAACTCTCTTGAGAGGCATAGTCTCCCCATACATATAGTAATAGGATGAGTCCATAAAGGTAGGTCCCATAACAGTTAATTTCCCAAAAATAAAAAAAAAAATTTATATTTACTAAAATTCACACCAAAGAGTGAGGTCTTTCCATCGCACTCTGGTTGGGCCAACCTTTGCAATCAGCCCAAATATGGACAACTTGGGTGTGCTATTTGTCGGGTCAGTGTTCATGCTCACTCTGATAAACAAGATTTTTTTTTATTTATAATTTGAAGAGTGCCAAAAATTTAAGAAAAACCAAACTTCAATTTAAAATTTATAATTCCTTGGGGTGAATTAATATTTGTGATAATGAACTTTACATTATTAGGGTTAGATTAACAGAAAAGATCACATAAGTATTGTAATATATATCCTATTTGGTGGTATTTACCCAATAAGTTAAGGGTCTCAGGCTTGAGGGGTGTGGATTATTTGACTATGGTTAAGTGTAATTGACAAAATTCTCAAACAATAAGAGGAATAAAAAATAACAGGGAAAATAAAACTAAGTAAACACTATATATTCAAGTCAAAACTAGGCAAAGTAACAGTAATAAGGTAAAAAGTTCACAAGGTGAGAATGGTGTTAACATGCAAAAAGGGATACAGTCAATTGATTATAGTGTTCTGACTTCAAAACAAAAATATGGTGGATGAGACCAAAAAGTGGACCATTTTTATTAGCTAGGAAGAAATCCCGGCATGCAACGGTAGGACTTGCCTATAAATTTGTTGAGTGAGGTTTTTTTTAGAGGTCAAAAAAGGTCAAAACCAAGAAGGTTTGTCTTTCTGATCTTTTGGTATGTGGAGTTATTACACTATTCACATGTGGACTATTGTCCTCATTTTAGTTATCACAATATTTGGTGGGTCTTAGGGTTGAGGTGCCCGGAGTAATTGGCTATGGTTAAGTATAATTGACAAAATTCTTAACAAACAATAAAAAGGGAGAAAAGGTCTTAATTTGCCAGTTACTCCATTTATAGCAAGCACTATATATAAACCTTTGTGCAACACCTATCCTGACCCCCCACTGGATTGATGTACTCTACAAGACTGGTCGTTAATTTAATACTCAACAGGACATATTGAAGAAAAGCAGGAAAGAGATAGTAATCTACCTTATTGAAATTTTATCCCTGTTCTGCTATCCAAGGAATGGTAAAGGATAAAAAATTGACAAATCGACAAAAATCAGGAAGTTGTGGAGAGCTGTTGTCATACATATCCTAAAAGGACTTTACACATAAAATAATAAGAAAAAGTGAATAGATAGCAGAACAAGGATAAAGAGGAATAGTAAAAAGTCAAAAGTTACTTAGAGCAACAAAATATAGGAAGATGTGAAGAGCTATGGTTGTAATGTTTTAAAAGGACACAAGGATATCAGATCATGGATTAAGAAGTATCGTAAAAGGTAAAAGCAACACGACTGGAACTTGTGATGAACCATTAATGAAAATGGTTTGCTGAAAAAAAAAAACCTTCATGTCTGCAAATACTTTTACTCCAGTGACGATTCTGAAGACTTGTAAAAACTTTAAAAGGCAAAGAAAATAGCATATAATTTAAAAAAAAAAAAAAATATTATTCAATTTCCCATATCATGTTTTCAACATCTGTAGAAGTGATATGAGTAATGGGGTAGATTTAGAAAAGGAAGATATTTGCTACAACCATTGGACAAGTAAAACAAGACATCTGGACTGGAAGAATGTCATGCCAAGATCTCTGATAGGAATTGACCTCAGTCAGAAGAGGACATGGGAAGAGCGTTTATAAACACCTTACGTCTGCAAATTTCAAACTGTGGAAGCAATGTTTCTCAAATTGATGCAAGAAGAGAAATTATGTCATTTGACAAATTATCACTGATCATCAGAGTCTGCCTATATTTCTGAGATGAGGCATTATGTACATTATTTACATTATTCGGACTATTGTCCTCATCTTTGTCGCCATGGTCTACTGCAGAAAAAATGGTAACCTCCTGCGGGAAAAAATTTGCCTTGTCAGTCATATATCAAAAGATACATGCTCGACTAAGCTTATATCATGCCTGGCACATAACTGACTGACTGATTGTAATTATTTGCGCTATTTATATTGTTTGGACTGTTGTCCATCTTTGTCATACTGATGTTTCAGCTGTTGTATACTCCAGCCTTCTTCACTGTGCCATGTGTCCTCAAGGACACATGGCACAGTGGATTAAAGGTGTTGGTTAGATCCAGTGACAGCACCCAAAGACTGTGAGTTCAATACCCAGTTAAGCCAATGGATAACTTTCAGAGGGAAATTAACAGGCGATAACGGATAACTGACATCCATCAAACATGGCACGTGGAACTAGAACAGTTTACCCCGGTGAGTGAAATAAAGGGTTCAGTTCAACATCCAACCACCTGAAGAAGGCTGGAGCATACAACGGCTGAAACATTGTGATAAATATGGCGACAAAGATGAGGACAATAGTCCAAATAATGTAAATAATGTATAACTGATCATAAATTAAAGTCAAGAGTAAATCCACAAATTCAAGTGTTAGAATGACAATGGTAATATTAGCCGTTTCCTTTTATCCACTGGGCCATGTGTCCTTGGCAACATATATCACCTGAAGAAGGCTGAAGTATACAACAGCTGAAACAACATAAGTATGACAAAGATGGACAATAGTCCAAACAATATAAATAGCGCAAATAATTACAATCAGTCAGTCAGTTATGTGCCAGGCATGATACAAGCTTAGTCAATCATGTATCTTTTGATACATGACTGACAAGGCAGATTTTTCTCTGCAGGAGATTGCGATTTCTTTCTGCGGGAGACCAGTTGCCATCCAATAGAACCCGGTCTGTCTTGCTATTTACCTATAGCTGGAGGGAGAAGAGGAGGATTCATACCTTTCCCAAGGGTATTAGCATCTAAGTGAATGTAATGGATTTGGCTGGAATTTGAACTCGGATCTCCAATTTCTCAATCCGAACGGCTATCCATTATTCCACCGTACAATAGACAGTGTTTATAATTGTTTTCAACTCTTTACCATTTATTTATTTTTCTTCTGGTGAGGGTTTTCACATGTTGGTGAATCTTCTGAATGACAGGTTATCAAATATTTTAGAAATACTCTGTATTTTCCAACAACAGGTATGGACTATTTTGTTAGGTGAATGAGTCCATTTTTTTTTTATCATTTCTAACCTTAACCACTGATGGTAATACTTTTTCCTTACAAGAAAACATTTGGCATTCATGGACTCAGCAACCAGTACTACACAAGTTAGGCTTTACTACACTCCCTGTTCATTGGGGTGGGATGAAAGTGTAGTATCTGCTATTCTCATATGAAATGACATTAGTTGTTTCCTTATGATGAAATATTTGGCATTCATTACTATTTTCAGTTGAAATTTAAAATTTTTCCGTTAAAACAATTTCTCAGGACTGGTTTTTTTTTTTTTCCCCCCCAATGTTGATAGGTGTTTAAGCTTTCGTTTAAAGTAGTATGGAATGTCAACATCTTGATTATCATAATTTCTCTTTGAGTTACATGTGCCATCCGTTTTAGTTGTTGCTGCTGTTGAAAGTCCTTAAGTGATGGGGTTTCTCTTATTTTGTACTTTTTTTTTTTTTGTATTCTATAGTGCCAATTCACAAGGTTCATGTTTATACTAATTTTGGACTCTGGCCAAATAATACTGAAAACACTGATTCTTGTTTGATCACTGAAGTTAAACAGTGTCGAACACGGTACTTTGATTGAACTGATTGGGTACACTGGATATGTACTTTCATCTAACTGCATGAATATTCAAGAAAACTTAAAGTAAAATATTCACTCTCTGGTAGACGAAAATAAATATACTGTTTAATAAATATATAAAGAGTGTCTAATCAAATAAGTGTATCCACTAAAAATAACATTTAAAGTGATTTTATATAGAACTAGCAGGCTTCACCTTCTTGCTACCACCTCGCAAAGTAAGATATATTCATTACTTGAAATCTTTGAAACAAAAATTTTAAATTTTAACATTTCATTCATAAATTGGCTTGTTCAGGAAAGTTTTACAAATAGATGCCAACTTGTTGAGGGCCAAGTAAAATGCAAATTTTCAAAAACTTTTCTGCACTATATAAGACGATATTCCTAAACAACTATTTTTGATATGAAAATCAAAACAATCCAATCAGTAATGAAGAACAGTTAATTAATGAAATAAATTTTTTAAAAAATCAATATGAAAATTAGTTAAACCTGAAAAGTGATATGGCCTGAAATGTCATGTATGACATAAAAACTGCTGGATCCTCATATGTTAATAGCGACGGAAGTCCATCACACACACACACACACACACACACACACACACACACACACATACATATATATATATATATATATAAGTACTAATGGATTAATTTTTAATCTGACATTTTAGTTGTTATCTGTATGAGTAAGATGCTGTTTTTTAAACTGCGTGTACTATGTCTACTGATTTGTACACATGGAAAACTTTGGCAGTGTTCAAGCCTGCATAGGAGAAACCAGTCTAATCCAGTGTGTTTTAGGCAGCTCGGCCATAGAGACTGTCACAGCCCAGCCAGGTTCTATTTAGAATGCGCATCCTCCTGTTCAGATTTTTCTCAAAAGCCCATATCAACTCGGTTTCAATTGTAAACAATTTCTAAAAAATTAATGGATTTACTTTTAATTGGACATTCTAATTCCTTCAAACTTTATTTGTTTAAAGCACGTTGGATATTTTTTATCTTGTAAAAAAAAAAAAAAAAAAGTATTGCAAAACAGTTTTTTAAAATATTTCATAAACTTATCCCGGCCATGACAAATCAGAGTTACTTCCCTTTCTTTTGTACACATTAGTTCCAGTGATGTATATAAAATGCATGTTGACCTATACCTAATACGTACAGTTATCACTGCCATTACAAATCAGAGTTACTTGCCCTTTTTTTTATTTGGAGTCATTCTTATTGCAGATGTATTCAGAGCTTTGTCAGGCATTAGAAGAGGCTACAACAGCTGATTGTTCAGTAGCAGTGATCACAGGTAAATACTTTTTATATTTTATGAATTATATCTGTATATTTTTTTTTATCTAAAAGTATATAATATATAGTGTTAAAGGTAAAAATAAAATGGATAAAAGCATTTGGTTTGGCAGCAAGGCTGATCAAGAGATTGGAGCTTTTGAGGAGTATGGAATCACCTTTTAATTGCTATTGTTTACAGGTAAACCCTGACCCAAGTTAATTGCACCTATTAGGATCTCAGCTATGGCCAAATAGTGACTCCACCCCAAACAAAAACAAAATACTATAAAAGTATAAAAAAGGAACAACAATACTTATTTGTAGAAAAATGACCAACAATACATCAATCAACATGAAATAACACTTTCTTGACATTAATTTATATAACAACCTATAATTTCTTAAATCAAACTGTATTCCAAATCAAACCAAAATAGAACTTTGACAAAGCATAAAACACATACATATCTAGTGATATAGCAAATACTAAAAGCATCTATAGAAATTCATTGCAAATGATTTTACTATAGGAATTCATTAGAAATGATTTGAATACTAGCTCTTTATGGAACCTGGAATATTATGGTTAGGATTTATGAAACAAATCAATCCAAACTTACATTCCCTCTAATGATTCCATATCTAGTGATATAGCAAATACTAAAAGCATCTATAGAAATTCATTGCAAATGATTTTACTATAGGAATGCATTAGAAATGATTTGAATACTAGCTCTTTATGGAACCTGGAATATTATGGTTAGGATTTATGAAACAAATCCATCCAAACTTTCATTCCCTCTAATGATTCAATATCTAGTGATATAGTAAATACTAAAAGCATCTATAGAAATTCATTGCAAATGATTTTACTATAGGAATGCATTAGAAATGATTTGAATACTAGCTCTTTATGGAACCTGGAATATTATGGCTAGGATTTATGAAACAAATCCATCCAAACTTTCATTCCCTCTAATGATTCCATATCTAGTGATATAGCAAATACTAAAAGCATCTATAGAAATTCATTGCAAATGATTTTACTATAGGAATGCATTAGAAATGATTTGAATACTAGCTCTTTTTGAATATTATGGCTAGGATTTATGAAACAAATCCATCCAAACTTTCATTCTCTAATGATTTTATCTAGTGATAACAAATACTAAAAGCATCTATAGAAATTCATTGCAAATGATTTTTATAGGAATGCATTAGAAATGATTTGAATACTAGCTCTTTTATGGAACCTGAATATTATTTAGGATTTATGAAACAAATCCATCCAAACTTTCATTCCCTCTAATGATTCCATATCTAGTGATATAGCAAATACTAAAAGCATCTATAGAAATTCATTGCAAATGATTTTACTATAGGAATGCATTAGAAATGATTTGAATACTAGCTCTTTATGGAACCTGGAATATTATGGCTAGGATTTATGAAACAAATCCATCCAAACATTTCTAATGATTCCCTCTAATGATTCCTATAGAAATCTGCAAATGTGAATATTAGAAATGATTTGAATACTAGCTCTTTAAATACTATTCCCTCTAATCTAGTGATAAAAATCTATAGAAATTCATTGCAAATGATTTTACTATAGGAATGCATTAGAAATGATTTGAATACTAGCTCTTTATGGAACCTGGAATATTATGGCTAGGATTTATGAAACAAATCCATCCAAACTTTCATTCCTCTAATGATTCCATATCTAGTGATATAGCAAATACTAAAAGCATCTATAGAAATTCATTGCAAATGATTTTACTATAGGAATGCATTAGAAATGATTTGAATACTAGCTCTTTATGGAACCTGGAATATTATGGCTAGGATTTATGAAACAAATCCATCCAAACTTTCATTCCCTCTAATGATTCCATATCTAGTGATATAGCAAATACTAAAAGCATCTATAGAAATTCATTGCAAATGATTTTACTATAGGAATGCATTAGAAATGATTTGAATACTAGCTCTTTATGGAACCTGGAATATTATGGCTAGGATTTATGAAACAAATCCATCCAAACTTTCATTCCCTCTAATGATTCCATATCTAGTGATATAGCAAATACTAAAAGCATCTATAGAAATTCATTGCAAATGATTTTACTATAGGAATGCATTAGAAATGATTTGAATACTAGCTCTTTATGGAACCTGGAATATTATGGCTAGGATTTATGAAACAAATCCATCCAAACTTTCATTCCCTCTAATGATTCCATATCTAGTGATATAGCAAATACTAAAAGCATCTATAGAAATTCATTGCAAATGATTTTACTATAGGAATGCATTAGAAATGATTTGAATACTAGCTCTTTATGGAACCTGGAATATTATGGCTAGGATTTATGAAACAAATCCATCCAAACTTTCATTCCCTCTAATGATTCCATATCTAGTGATATAGCAAATACTAAAAGCATCTATAGAAATTCATTGCAAATGATTTTACTATAGGAATGCATTAGAAATGATTCTTTATGGAACCTGAATATTATGGCTAGGATTTATGAAACAAATCCATCCAAACTTTCATTTAATGATTCCATATCTAGTGATATAGCAAATACTAAAAGCATCTATAGAAATTCATTGCAAATGATTTTACTATATAGAATGCATTAGAAATGATTTGAATACTAGCTCTTTATGGAACCTGGAATATTTAGGATTTATGAAACAAATCCATCCAAACTTTCATTCCTCTTATGATTCCATATCTAGTGATATAGCAAATACTAAAAGCATCTATAGAAATTCATTGCAAATGATTTTACTATAGGAATGCATTAGAAATGATTTGAATAGCTCTTTATGGAACCTGGAATAATGGTTAGGATTTATTCCATCCAAACTTTCATTCCCTCTAATGATTCATATCTAGTGATATAGCAAATACTAAAAGCATCTATAGAAATTCATTGCAAATGATTTTACTATAGGAATGCATTAGAAATGATTTGAATACTAGCTCTTTATGGAACCTGGAATATTATGGCTAGGATTTATGAAACAAATCCATCCAAACTTTCATTCCCTCTAATGATTCCATATCTAGTGATATAGCAAATACTAAAAGCATCTATAGAAATTCATTGCAAATGATTTTACTATAGGAATGCATTAGAAATGATTTGAATACTAGCTCTTTATGGAACCTGGAATATTATGGCTAGGATTTATGAAACAAATCCATCCAAACTTTCATTCCTCTAATGATTCCATATCTAGTGATATAGCAAATACTAAAAGCATCTATAGAAATTCATTGCAAATGATTTTACTATAGGAATGCATTAGAAATGATTTGAATACTAGCTCTTTATGGAACCTGGAATATTATGGCTAGGATTTATGAAACAAATCCATCCAAACTTTCATTCCCTCTAATGATTCCATATCTAGTGATATAGCAAATACTAAAAGCATCTATAGAAAATTGCAAATGATTTTACTATAGGAATGCATTAGAAATGATTTGAATAGCTCTTTATGGAACCTGGGAATGCTAGGATTTATTAAACAAATCCATCCAAACTTTCATTTGATTCCATATCTAGTGATATAGCAAATACTAAAAGCATCTTTCATTGCAAATGATTTTACTAGCTCTTTTATGGAACCTGGAATATTATGGCTAGGATTTATGAAACAAATCCATCCAAACTTTCATTCCCTTAATGATTTCCATATCTAGTGATATAGCAAATACTAAAAGCATCTATAGAAATTCATTGCAAATGATTTTACTATAGGAATGCATTAGAAATGATTTGAATACTAGCTCTTTATGGAACCTGGAATATTATGGCTAGGATTTATGAAACAAATCCATCCAAACTTTCATTCCCTCTAATGATTTCCATATCTAGTGATATAGCAAATACTAAAAGCATCTATAGAAATTCATTGCAAATGATTTTTACTATAGGAATGCATTAGAAATGATTTGAATACTAGCTCTTTATGGAACCTGGAATATTATGGCTAGGATTTATGAAACAAATCCATCCAAACTTTCATTAGCAAATACTAAAATGATTATAGAAATTCTGCAAATGTGATATTAGAAATGAAATACTAGCTCTTTATGGAACCTGGAATATTATGGCTAGGATTTATGAAACAAAAAAACTTTCATTCCCATCTATAGAAATTCATTGCAAATGATTTTACTATAGGAATGCATTAGAAATGATTTTTTATGGAATTGGCTAAATGAAACAAATCCATCCAAACTTTCATTTTTGATTTCATATAGTGGCAAAATAAAAGCATCTATAGAAATTCATTGCAAATGAAATAGGAATTTGAAAATTTGAATACTAGCTCTTTATGGAACCTGGAATATTATGGCTAGGATTTATGAAACAAATCCATCCAAACTTTCATTCCCTCTAATGATTCCATATCTAGTGATATAGCAAATACTAAAAGCATCTATAGAAATTCATTGCAAATGATTTTACTATAGGAATGCATTAGAAATGATTTGAATACTAGCTCTTTATGGAACCTGGAATATTATGGCTAGGATTTATGAAACAAATCCATCCAAACTTTCATTCCTCTAATGATTCCATATCTAGTGATAAAGCAAATACTAAAAGCATCTATAGAAATTCATTGCAAATGATTTTTACTATAGGAATGCATTAGAAATGATTTGAATACTAGCTCTTTATGGAACCTGGAATATTATGGCTAGGATTTATGAAACAAATCCATCCAAACTTTCATTCCCTCTAATGATTTCATATCTAGTGATAAAGCAAATACTAAAAGCATCTATAGAAATTCATTGCAAATGATTTTACTATAGGAATGCATTAGAAATGATTTGAATACTAGCTCTTTATGGAACCTGGAATATTATGGCTAGGATTTATGAAACAAATCCATCCAAACTTTCATTCCTCTAATGATTCCATATCTAGTGATATAGCAAATACTAAAAGCATCTATAGAAATTCATTGCAAATGATTTTACTATAGGAATGCATTAGAAATGATTTGAATACTAGCTCTTTATGGAACCTGGAATATTATGGCTAGGATTTATGAAACAAATCCATCCAAACTTTCATTTCTAATGATTCCATATCTAGTGATTCCAAATACTAAAAGCATCTATAGAAATTCATTGCAAATGATTTTACTAAAGCATGCATTAGAAATGATTTGAATTCATTTTATGGAATGAATTTAGGATTTATGAAACAAATCCATCCAAACTTTGATTTGAATGATTCCATATCTTTATGGAAATACTAAAAGAATATTATGAAATAGGATTGCAAAACAAATCCATCCAAATGATTTGAATTCCTCTAATGGATTCCATATCTAGGATTGATGAAACAAATCCATCCAAAAGCATCTATAGAAATTCATTGCAAATGATTTTACTATAGGAATGCATTAGAAATGATTTGAATACTAGCTCTTTATGGAACCTGGAATATTATGGCTAGGATTTATGAAACAAATCCATCCAAACTTTCATTCCCTCTAATGATTCCATATCTAGTGATATAGCAAATACTAAAAGCATCTATAGAAATTCATTGCAAATGATTTTACAGAATGCATTAGAAATGATTTGAATACTAGCTCTTTATGGAACCTGGAATATAGGATTTATGAAACAAATCCATCCAAACTTTGCATCTAATGAATATCTAGTGATAGCAAATTAAAAGCATCTATAGAAATTCATTGCAAAGATTTTACTATAGGAATGCATTAGAAATGATTTGAACTCTTTATGGAACCTGGAATATTATCCTCTAGGATTTATGAAACAAATCCATCCAAATTTTCATTAGGAATCTAATGATTCTCATATCTAGTGATATAGCAAATACTAAAAGCATCTATAGAAATTCATTGAAAATGCAAATTTTACTATAGGAATGCATTAGAAATGATTTGAATACTAGCTCTTTATGGAACCTGGAATATTATGGCTAGGATTTATGAAACAAATCCATCCAAACTTTCATTCCCTCTAATGATTCCATATCTAGTGATATAGCAAATACTAAAAGCATCTATAGAAATTCATTGCAAATGATTTTACTATAGGAATGCATTAGAAATGATTTGAATAAATGGAATTTGAAATACTAGGATTTATGGAACCTGGAATGATTCCATATCTAGTGATTTAAAAGCATCTATGAAATTGCAAAAATCCATTCAAATGATTTGAATCATTCTTTATGGAATGATTATTATATCTAGTGAAACAAATCCATCCAAACTTTCATTCCCTCTAATGAATATCTAGTGATAAAAAATACTAAAGCATCTATAGAAATTCATTGCAAATGATTTTACTATAGGAATGCATTAGAAATGATTTGAATACTAGCTCTTTATGGAACCTGGAATATTATGGCTAGGATTTATGAAACAAATCCATCCAAACTTTCATTCCCTCTAATGATTCCATATCTAGTGATATAGCAAATACTAAAAGCATCTATAGAAATTCATTGCAAATGATTTTACTATAGGAATGCATTAGAAATGATTTGAATACTAGCTCTTTATGGAACCTGGAATATTATGGCTAGGATTTATGAAACAAATCCATCCAAACTTTCATTCCTCTAATGATTCCATATCTAGTGATATAGCAAATACTAAAAGCATCTATAGAAATTCATTGCAAATGATTTTACTATAGGAATGCATTAGAAATGATTTGAATACTAGCTCTTTATGGAACCTGGAATATTATGGCTAGGATTTATGAAACAAATCCATCCAAACTTTCATTCCCTCTAATGATTCCATATCTAGTGATATAGCAAATACTAAAAGCATCTATAGAAATTCATTGCAAATGATTTTACTATAGGAATGCATTAGAAATGATTTGAATACTAGCTCTTTATGGAACCTGGAATATTATGGCTAGGATTTATGAAACAAATCCATCCAAACTTTCATTCCTCTAATGATTCCATATCTAGTGATATAGCAAATACTAAAAGCATCTATAGAAATTCATTGCAAATGATTTTACTATAGGAATTCATTAGAAATGATTTGAATGCTAGCTCTTTATGGAACCTGGAATATTATGGTTAGGATTTATGTCTGTTCCATTCACTTTTGCATTAATATCCTGAAACAAATGGCTATTTCCTTCTAATGATTCAAATACTAAAAGCATCTATAGAAATTCATTGCAAATGATTTTACTATAGGAAATTAGAAATCATGAATCCTCTTAATGATTCCATATCTAGTATTTATGAAACAAATCCATCCAAACTTTTTATTCCTCTAATGATTTCCATATCTAGTGATATAGCAAAAATTCATTGCAAATGATTTTACTATAGGAATGCATTAGAAATGATTTGAATACTAGCTCTTTATGGAACCTGGAATATTATAGGATTTATGAAACAAATCCATCCAAACTTTTATTCCTTCTAATGATTCCATTTAGTGAAACAAATACTAAAAATCCATCAAAATTTTCATTCCCTCTAATGATTCCAGCTTTTTATCTGAAGTGATATAGCAAATACTAAAATTAAAATCTATAGAAATTCATTGCAAATGATTTTACTATAGGAATGCATTAGAAATGATTTGAATACTAGCTCTTTATGGAACCTGGAATATTATGGCTAGGATTTATGAAACAAATCCATCCAAACTTTCATTCCCTCTAATGATTCCATATCTAGTGATATAGCAAATACTAAAAGCATCTATAGAAATTCATTGCAAATGATTTTTACTATAGGAATGCATTAGAAATGATTTGAATACTAGCTCTTTATGGAACCTGGAACTTTTATGGCTAGGATTTATGAAACAAATCCATCCAAACTTTCATTCCTTATAATGATTCCATATCAAGTATTTTGATTAAATAAAAAAAGAAATCTATAGAAATTCATTGCAAAACTAAATTTTACTATATTCATTGCAAATGCATTTAGAAATGATTTGAATACTAGCTCTTTATGCAACCTTGAATTTTATGGCTAGGATTTATGAAACAAATCCTAACCATAATATTCCAAGTTCCATAAAGAGCTAGTATTCAAATCATTTTAATGCATTCCTACAGTAAAAACTTGAAAAAAATTTCTATAGATGCTTTTTTGTATTACCAATCACTAGATATGGAATTATTAGAGAGAATGGATGGATTTGTTTCATAAATCTTAGCCATAATATTCTAGGCTATATAAAATGTTAACTGCCTTATCCAACTTTATTTTTCTGAGGTGCCGGTGATTATTTCTGTAGTGGAAACGACCTCAGCAATTTCACCAATATTGCTCCAGATGAAATCAGTACTATGGCACAGAAATCAAGCGTTGTCTTAAAGTAAGTACAATGTCTTTTAAACCTTTTCAAAGAATACAGATAATTATATTTACTTTTTTTGGCCAAAATGCACTAAGACATGCATTATTAAAGAGTAATATTTCTTTCCTCTGTTTCTTACTTTTTATTTACTTATTTTTTTAAGGTTCTGAAAAATTATTTCTGCTATTCCATTTGATTTTAAACTCATGTCTTCCTATTTTTTCATAGGATTTTTTTTCATATTTTTATTCTCAAGACAAACTCATTTGAGTTGAGATTGACCTGCACAGACTTTAGTCTTACTCAAATGTAATATTGTCACAATCTGTTATATTGAAATTGGATGTAAGTGCATGGCTCTACCACCAACTTGTGGCTGTAGGCATGTAGTTCTACCACTGACTTGTAGCTTTAAGCTCATATTTTGGTTCCACCAGCAAATTTTTCATACAAATGATGATTATCGTAATAGCATGAAAGAGGTATTTCGTAATCATTCTTATTCATTCATTGACAAAGTCAGTTGCATTGTCATGTTTGGGACCAATATACTGAAGTTGATCTGTCTCATGTTGAAAATTGAATTAGATACCTTTTCACCAGATGGTAGGTTCCTTTTCATGGTTTTATACAGCACTATGCATATAGTTTGAATTGGTAGCTTTTATTGTCCTGAGTAGGAGAAGTCATTGGGAAAAAGTTTTCAGGCCTGTGTGTGCACCATTAAAGGCAAAAACTGTCACTGAAAAATTTGCGGGAGAAACTCATTTTATAAGGTAACCCCTCACTTTCCCTGTATTTCATAATTATGTTCATGGTCTAATGAAAAGGCTACTAAGCCTGTGCTTTTTGTTTTGTTAAATGAAACCATTTACTTATTTTTTTTAATCTCTTTTGCTAGGACGATCAAAGCCAATACCTAAATTAACACCAACACCTTATTGTCTAATGACTTGAGGTATTAAGAGACTTAGTAATCCTGAGTAAAAGAGTAAATATTAAATAGAGAAAAATATGAGAGAGTAGTTAATCAGGTTGGAACCAAATGGAAAAGAAAGTTAGGTTTAAAAATATTGATTTGAACCTACAAAAAGGAAGGTATTAGGAAGATTTGAACTTAAAATAAACCAATGTTCAGTAAAATTCAGTATGACTGAAAATCCCTGCCTAATACGACAATCATGAAAAAGTTGTAATGATGTGATTAATGTGTTTGCCAAAAATCGGCAAAATCCAGACAAAATTAGTATTTTAGTATTCTGTCTAGAAAAATTATATTCTGTGCTAATAGGAATATATACTTGAAAAACAAGGTAGATAAAATAAGTAAAGGTTTATTGTAAAAAAACAGTACAATAAGAATAAAGGTAATAGTTATACACAAGGTGGTCACAAGTCAATCCAGTAGTGAGTGGTACTATTTGAAGGTTGGTAGTTCTCGTGTAAATATGAGTCGTACTCGACAGATCCCAGCTAGTCTCTGTAGTCCATTGACTTACAGATAATTATAGGTAGTTACTCATAAAGGTGACAGGTTATTCCACTACATCAAAACCTTACCAAAATGTCTAGCTCTGAGTAGATTAGAGGCACAGGTCTTGTGCCATTGTAACCAAAATTTTCTGTATCTGTCTATATTTCTGAGATGAGGTATTATGTACACTATTTACATTATTCGAACTATTGTCCTCATCTTTGTTGCCATATTTTTTACAACGTTTAGGCCGTTGTATGCTCTGGCCTTCTTCAGGTGGTTGGAATGTCGAACTGAACCCTTTAAAAAAGAGTATGGGTTCTATACCTGGTTAAGGCAGTGGAGAACTTTCAGAGGGAAATTAACAGGAGATAACTGATAACTGACATCCATTAAACATGGCACGTGGAACTAGAACAGTCTACCCCACAGAGCAAAATAAAGGGTTACCCAACTTTTCTGTTGATTTTGAATCAAACACATTCCTGATAAAGACAAAGATAATGATTTAACCCACTAATAACCATTGTCCCTATAATGTGATAATAGGCAATAATAGGTTAAAGGGAGGAACTTATAAATCTGGATTTTTGTAAGACTAGAATTTTTTGCAGCTTGCTGGGGCATGTTGAAATTCTTATGGTATTCAGTCATGTTGAAGTTATTGCTAACATTTTTTGTCAAGATTTTTTTTGTCAAGATTTTATTTTTATTTTTTTTTTTGTCAAGATTTTATTTTATTTTGTCAAGATTTTATTTTATTTTTTTTTTTTTTGTCAAGATTTTATTTTTTTAAAAACTGCAGTTGAAACAAAAGTTTGCAGCATGGCATTTGAACATGTGATTGAAATTTATGAAGTGTATACATATGCTGAGAGGTGACATGTCAGTGCATCTTTTTATATGATTCAGTTTTTATAAATATGATTTGGATATATAGAAAAAAAAAAGAGGTCAGTTTAAACTGATGCCAGGAGGATATAGCTTGAAAAAAAAAGAATGTCAGCCAAAAGTTGTTGTGATAAAAAGCAAGAAAAGGCGCAGAAAAGAATAAAATCTAAAAAAAAAAAAAAAATCTGTGGAAGTAAGAAAATATTTCTTGTGAGACTCTCAGACAAATTATAATTACTGCAAAAGGTCAAAAGGTTATCATCATTATTTTGTGCATAAAAGACAAAGAACTGAACCAAAAAATGAGAGAGGAAAAAAAACAAAAAAAAAAAAACAAACATTGCTTGACTCTTGTGGTTTTAGTGACGGAACTGATAAAAAGTGAATGTAGCAAAGTTCTTATGGTTCTTCTTCAGGTTTGGTTTACATATAAAAAAAGGAATGGGCAGATGCTGAAGTGACACTGGATCTGAACAAGGTTTTCTTCATAAACAGTAGACAGGAAAAGAAATTTATGAAAATTTCTCAGACATTCAGGCTGGTAAATGTCGTTAATACTGTTTATTATAAACAGAGCATTTACTTAAATATTTGTATCTATAAAAAGAATGTATAAACATAAAATGTCTGTATAAATATATATATATATATATATTTATATATATATATATATTTTTTTTTATCACTTTAAATGTTATTTTTAGTGGATACTCACATTTGAGTAGGTGCTCCATTTATTTATTAAGCAATATATTTACTTTTATCTACTAGCCTGAATGTTTGAGAAATCTTATTAAAGAAAAATTTGCACTTTCCAGTAGAATTTGAATCCATGATTGTCTGGGTAGAGAGAACTACTGTTAATCCGTAACCAACTAAGCCATGATCGGCTGTGGTTGCATCTGGACATATGGTGTTTCAGGTGGAACGTTGGATAAACTATACGAGATCTGCTTTTGTTGCTATAATCAAATGACACTGGGATCCCCTTTGGAGTTTGCAGCTTATTTTAGTTGTAACTTAAATTTCTAAGTTCTGGACTTTATGGGTGGCACATGGTCTTGGTCAGGATGTCTCAGCAAATGATGTGGATTCCAGTAGCAGTAGTGTGGGAACTCTCTCTTTATCTCTGTGTGTGTATGTGTTTCAGCTGTCCAAAGTCACAGGGGTGAGGTTGACGAGGGTTAGGGTTTGGTTGTCTTCTACCTTAAGTATCAACCTTTTCTAAATTCTCATATATAAAAGTACATTTACTCAAGTAGTATTCCAAATTTGGGGTTGTCCAGCCCCCTTTTGAGAGTAGTCAGAGGAATCAAGCCACCCCTTAACTCCAACTCCCTTCACACCTCACTTCATACCATAGCTCCATATAGGTGGTGCTAATCTCTCTCTTCCTCCTCTTACTTTCTCAGCACCTAAGTGCAGCCTGCTCCTAGAGCTGATGTGATGAGTCCAACTTCCAGATGGTGCAGCAAAAACAAAGGGGATTTTCAGTCATTAATCCTTTTTTTTCTCTTGATCATCCAGACCATTAAAGAATTAGAAAAGGAAAAAAAATTATTTCCACTCCACTCTTCTTAAAATGAAAGTTTATCTTTTCTCTGTCTATGAATTTTTGTTTTTTTACAATTAACAGACCACACTGTCTTTTTGTTCATAGTTACTTTAAAATAGTAATTTTTTTTTTTCCTTATCACTTGTATCCAAAGGAATTCAAATTAATGTTTGGATATGAAATTTTCTCTGGGTGAATGTCACAGAAATTATAATGATGAACGAGTCCAGTCAGTCTCTATCCTCTGGGGATACTTCACTTCTGGGTGGCTGATGCAAAATAGATGTTTTTTTCCTGGCCCCACTTTTTTGTGCAGAAGAATCATGAATCTTATTCATTTTGGTGACCACACTGGTCTCTTTATTGACCATATATGTCTTTATATTATGATTTTCATGGATATCTTAATGGTTTCTTTCTTATTAAGGGGCAAGGACAGATAGTCTTTGTTTTGCTCAGTCTTAATACATTCCATTTAGTTAAATTAGCTTTCAGTTCTCCTTGGAATTATTTCAAAACATGATTTTTCAATGCATTTAGTTTTTAATTTTCTCCTCAACCTTCCAATTCCCCTTTCTGCAATTTCAACAATTATCATCCAGTTAGTAGACTCTCTTCCTTTTTCTTTTTCTTTTTGATCAACCCCTAGAGAGATTATCATCCAGTTAGTATCTTCTCTCTCCTCCTCTTTTCTTTCTTTCTTTCTCTTTTTCTTTTGATCAACCTCTAGAGATATTATCATCCAGTTAGTAGCTTCTCTCTCCTCCTCTTTTCTTTCTTTCTTTCTCTTTTTGATCAACCTCTGGAGATATTATCATCCAGTTAGTAGCTTCTCTCTCCTCCTCTTTTCTTTCTTTCTTTCTCTTTTTGATCAACCCCTAGAGATATTATCATCCAGTTAGTAGCTTCTCTCCTCCTCTTTTCTTTCTTTCTTTTATCATCTTCTCTCTCCTCCTCTTTTTTCTTTCTTTCTCTTTTTCTTTTTGATCAACCTCTGGTATTATCATCCAGTTAGTAGCTTCTCTCTCCTCCTTTTTTTCTTTCTTTCTTTTTCTTTTTTTTTTGATCCACCTTCTCTCTCCTCCCTTTTCTTTTATGAAGTTTGTCAACCTCTATTCTCCTCCAGGTTCTTTTCAAGATTTTTTTCTTTTTTGATCAACCCCTGGAGATATTATCATCCAGTTAGTAGCTTCTCTCTCCTCCTCTTTTCTTTCTTTCTCTTTTTCTTTTTGATCAACCTCTGGAGATATTATCATCCAGTTAGTAGCTTCTCTCTCCTCCTCTTTTCTTTCTTTCTTTCTCTTTTTCTTTTTGATCAACCTCTGGAGATATTATCATCCAGTTAGTAGCTTCTTTCTCTCTCTTTTCTTTCTTTTTTCTTTCTTTCTTTATTTTTTTCTTTTTCTTTTTTGATCAACCTCTGGAGATATTATCATCCAGTTAGTAGCTTCTCTCTCCTTTTCTTTTTTTCTTTCAAGAATTTTTCTTTTTTTGATCAACTTTCTGAGAAGATTATCATCCAGTTAGTAGCTTCTCTCTCCTCCTTTTTTTTTCTTTCTTTTATTTTTTTTTTTTCTGGAGATTTTCATCCAGTTAGTAGCTTCTCTTTTTCTTTTCTTTCTTTCTCTTTTATTCAACCTCTGGAATATTTCATCCAGTTAGTAGCTTCTCTCTCCTCCTCTTTTCTTTCTTTCTTTTTTTAAATTATCATCCAGTTTAGCTTCTCTCTCCTCCTCTTTTCTTTCTTTCTTTTTTTTTTCTTTTTGATCAACCTCTGGAGATATTATCATCAGTTAGTAGCTTCTCTCTCCTCCTCTTTTCTTTCTTTCTTTTTTCTTTTTCTTTTTTTGATCCCCTATTATCATCCAGTTTAGTAGCTTTCTCTCTCCTCTTTTTTTTTTCTTTTCTTTCTTTTTTTTTTTTTTGATCAACCTCTGGATTATTATCATCAGTTTTTAGCTTCTCTCTCCTCCTCTTTTCTTTCTTTCTTTCTTTTTTCTTTTTTTTCAACCTCTAGAGATTATCATCAGTTTAGCTTCTCTCTCCTCCTTTTTTCTTTCTTTCTTTCTATTTTTCTTTTGATCAACCTCTTTTATTATCATCCAGTTAGACTTCTCTCTCCTCTTTTTTCTTTTTTCTTTTCTTTTCTGGATTATCATCCAGTTAGTAGCTTCTCTCTCCTCCTCTTTTCTTTCTTTCTTTCTCTTTTTCTTTTTGATCAACCCCTGGAGAGATTATCATCCAGTTAGTAGCTTCTCTCTCCTCCTCTTTTCTTTCTTTCTTTCTCTTTTTCTTTTTGATCAACCTCTGGAGATATTATCATCCAGTTAGTAGCTTCTCTCTCCTCCTCTTTTCTTTCTTTTTTCTTTTTTTTTTGATCAACCCCAGAGAGATTATCATCCAGTTAGTAGCTTTCTCTCCTTTTCTTTTCTTTTTTTCTTTCTATTTTCTTTTTGATCAAACCTCTGGAGATATTTCATCCAGTTTAGCTTCTCTTTTCTTTCTTTTTTTCTTTCTCTTTCTCTTTTTTGATCAACCCCTGAGAGATTATCATCCAGTTTTAGCTTTCTCTCCTCCTTTTTTTCTTTCTTTTCTTTCTATTTTTCTTTTGATCAACCTCTGGAGATATTATCATCCAGTTAGTCTTTTCTCTCTCCTCCTCTTTGTTTTCTTTCTTTCTCTTTTTCTTTTTCCAGTTAGTAGCTTCTCTCCTCCTCTTTTTTTTCTTTTTTTCTATTTTTTTTTGATCAACCTCTGGAATATTATCATCCAGTTAGTAGCTTTCTCTCCTCCTCTTTTTTTCTTTTCTTTCTCTTTTAACAAAATTATCATTTTTAGCTTCTCTCTCCTTTTCTTTCTTTCTTTTATTTTTCTTTTTTTTCAACCTCTTTATTATCCTCTTTTTCTCTCTCCTATCTTTTCTTTCTTTCTTTCTTTTTTCTTTTTTTCAACCCCTCATTATCATCAGTTAGTAGCTTCTCTCCTTCTCTTTTTTCTTTCTTTCTCTTTTTTTTTTTTCTTTTTTTCCAGAGTAACTTCTTCTTCCTCTTTTCTTTCTTTCTTTTTTTTCTTTTGATAGCTTTCTCTCCTCCTCTTCTTTTCTTTCTTTCTCTTTTTCTCTTTTGATTTCCTAAATTATCATCCAGTTAGTAGCTTCTCTCTCCTCCTCTTTTCTTTCTTTCTATTTTTTTTTTGATCAACCTCTGGAGATTATCATCCAGTTAGTAGCTTTCTCTCCTCCTCCTTTCTTTTTTTTTCTTTTCTTTATCATCCAGTTAGTAGCTTTCTCTCCTCCTTTTTCTTTCTTTTTTTCTTTTGATCCTCTGGGGATATTATCATCCAGTTAGTTTTCTCTCTCCTCCTCTTTTCTTTCTTTCTTTTTTTTTCTTTTTCTTTCTTTCTCTTTTTTTTTTCTTTTTGATCAACCTCTGGAGATATTATCATCCAGTTTACTCTTTTTTCTTTCTTTCTTTTCTTTTTCTTTTGATCAACCCCTAAATTATCTTTTTTTTAGCTTTCTCTCCTCCTCTTTTCTTTCTTTCTTTCTCTTTTTCTTTTTGATCAACCTCTGGAGATATTATCATCCAGTTAGTAGCTTCTCTCTCCTCCTCTTTTTTTCTTTCTTTCTTTCTCTTTTTTCTTTTTGATCAACCCTAGAAATTATCATCCAGTTAGTAGCTTTCTCTCCTCCTCTTTTCTTTCTTTCTTTCTATTTTCTTTTTGATCAACCTCTTCCTTATTATCATCCAGTTTCTTTCTCTCTCTCCTTTTTTTCTTTCTTTTCTTTAAACTCTTTTTCTTTTTCTTTTTTCTCAACCCCAGAGAGATTATCATCCAGTTAGTAGCTTCTCTCCTCCTTTTTTTTCTTTCTTTCTTTTTCTTTTTTCAACCTCTGGAGATATTATCATCAGTTTTCTTCTCTCTCCTCCTCTTTTCTTTCTTTTCTTTTGATCAACCTCTGGAGATATTATCATCCAGTTAGTAGCTTCTCTCTCCTCCTCTTTTCTTTCTTTCATTCTTTCTTTCTTTCTCTTTTTCTTTTTGATCAACCTCTGGAGATATTATCATCCAGTTAGTTTTTTTCTCTCCTCCTCTTTTCTTTATTTCTTTCTCTTTTTCTTTTTGATCAACCTCTGGAGATATTATCATCCAGTTAGTAGCTTCTCTCTCCTCCTCTTTTTTTTCTTTCTCTTTTTCTTTTTTGATCAACCCCTAGGAGATTTCATTTTTAGTTCTCTTCTCTCTTCTCTTTTCTTTCTTTCTTTCTTTTTCTTTTTGATCAACCTCTGGAGATATTATCATCCAGTTAGTAGCTTCTCTCTCCTCTTTTTGCTTCTTTTTTCTCTTTTCTTTTTTTCGAGAGATTATCATCCAGTTAGTAGCTTCTCTCTCCTCCTTTTTCTTTTCTTTCTTTTCTTTTTCTTTTGGAATATTATCTTTCAGTTCAAATTCTCTCTCCTCCTTTTTTCTTTTTTTCTTTCTTTTTTTCTTTTTTGATCAACCCCTGGAGATATCATCATCCAGTTAGTAGCTTCTCTCTCCTCCTCTTTTCTTTCTTTTTTTTTTTTTTCTTTTTGATTTTTTTTCATCCAGTTAGTAGCTTATTTTTTCCTTTTTCTTTCTCTTTTTTTTTTGATCAACCCCTGGAATATTATCATCCAGTTATTTTCTCTCCTCCTTTTTCTTTCTTTTCTTTTTGATTTTCTTTTTTCTACCTTTCCTTTTTCTTTCTCTTTTTTTTTTCAACCCCTTATTATCATTCAGTTAGTAGCTTCTCTCTCCTCCTCTTTTCTTCTTTCTTTCTCTTTTCTTTTTGATCAACCCCTGGAGATATTATCTTTTCTTTCTTTTTCTCTCTCCTCCTCTTTTCTTTCTTTCTTTTTTTTTGATCAACCTCTGGAGATTTATCATCCAGTTTTTAGCTTCTCTCCTCCTTTTTTCTTTCTTTCTTTCTCTTTTTGATCAACCTCTAGAGATATTATCATCCAGTTCCTTTTTCTCTCTCCTCCTCTTTTCTTTCTTTCTTTCTCTTTTTGATCAACCCCTAGAGATATTATCATCCAGTTAGTAGCTTCTCTCTCCTCCTCTTTTCTTTCTTTCTTTCTCTTTTTCTTTTGATCAACCTTTGGATATATTATCATCAGTTAGTTTTTCTCTCTCTCTTTCTTTTCTTTTTCTTTTTTTCTTTTTTCTTTTTTTTATTATCATCCAGTTCTTATTTTCTCTCTCCTCTTTTTTTTTTTCTTTTTCTTTCTTTTTGATGTTTCTTTTTTATTTCATTTTTTTAGTTCTTTCTCTCTTTCTTTCTTTTTCTTTCTTTTGGAAATTTTTTTTCTTTTTTTTTTTCTTTTATTTCATTCAGTTAGTATTCTCTCTCCTCCTTTTTTCTTTTTTTCTTTCTCTTTTTCTTTTTTCTTGGAGATATTTTTCATCCAGTTAGTTTCTTTCTCCTTTTCTTTTCTTTCTTTTTTTTTCTTTTGATCTTTTTAGAGATTTTATCATCCAGTTTTTAGCTTCTCTCTCCTTTTTTTCTTTCTTTCTTTCTTTTTTTCTTTTGATCAACCTCTGGAGATATTATTTTCCTCTTTTTAGGTTCTCTCTCCTTTTTTTTTTTCTTTTCTTTCTTTCAACCTCTCTTTTTTCATCCAGTTTTCTTTCTTCTCTCTTTCCTCTTTTCTTTTTCTTTTCTTTTCTTTCTCTTTTTTCTTTTGATTCACCTCTGGAGATATTTCATCCTTTTAGTTTCATCTTTTTCTTCCTCTTTTCATTTCTTTCTCTTTTTCTTTTTTTTTTTTGTTCAGGAGATTTATCATCCAGTTAGTTTTTTTCTCTCTCCTACTCTTTTTTTTCTTTCTTTTCTTTTCTTTTTTGATCAACCTCTGGAGATATTATCATCAGTTAGTAGCTTCTCTCTCCTTTTCTTTTTCCTTTCTTTCTCTTTTTCTTTTTGATCAAAGGAAAATCATCCAGTTAGTAGCTTCTCTTCCTCCTCTTTCTTTCTTTCTTTCTTTTAAATTTTTTGATTTTTATGGAATAATCATCAGTTGCTTCTCTCTTCCTCTTTTCTTTCTTTCTTTTCTTTTTTTTTGATTTTTTGGAATATCATTCATCCATTTAGTAGCTTCTCTCCTCCTCCTTTTCTTTCTTTTTTTTCTTTTTTTTTGATTTGATCAAGTTATTATCATCCAGTTAGTAGCTTCTCTCTCCTCCTCTTTCTTTCTCTTTTTTTTGAAAAATTAAGATATTTTCATCCAGTTAGTCTTTCTCTCTCCTTTCTTTTCTTTTCTTTTTCTTTTGATCATTTTCTTGGAGATAAATTCAGTTAGTCTTTTCTCTGTTTCCTCTTTTTTTTCTTTTTCTTTCTTTTTCTTTTGATCTTGATTTATTCTCATCCAGTTATCTTTCTCTTCCTCCTCTTTTCTTTCTTTCTTTCTCTTTTATTGGAGATATTATCATCCAGTTAGTCTTTTCTCTTCTTTTTTTCTTTCTTTCTTTCTCTTTTTTGATCAAAAGAGATATTATCATCCAGTTAGTAGCTTCTCTTCCTCCTTTTCTTTCCTTTCTCTTCCCCTTTTGATCAACCTCTGGAGAATTAATCCAGTTAGTAGCTTCTCTCTCTCCTCTCTTCTTTTTTTTCTTTTTTTTTGATCAACCCCAGAGATTATCATCCAGTTAGTCTTCTCTCTCCTCCTCTTTCTTTATTTCTTTTTTTTTGATCAATATAATATTTATCATCCAGTTATTTTGAAAATATCTTTTCTTTTTTTTTCTCTTTCTTTTTGATCAATTCCTAGAGGACAGATTAGTCTTTCTCTTCCTCTTTTCTTTCTTTCTTTCATTCCATTTCTGGAATATTAATTTTATTTTCTCTCTCCTCCTCTTTTCTTTCTTTCTTTCTCTTTTTCAAAACAAATGATTTTCCAGTTAGTATTATTTCCTCCTCTTTTCTTTCTTTCTTTTCCTTTCTTTTATTCAACCTCTGGAGATATTATCATCCAGTTAGTAGCTTCTCTCTCCTCCTCTTTTCTTTTTTTTCTTTCTTTTTCTTTTTTGATCAACTCCTGGAGAGATTATCAAGTTTAGCTTCATCCATTCCTCTTTTCTTTTCTCTTTCTCCTAAATTTTTCTTTCTTTCTTTTTTTCTTTTCTTTTTTTCAACCCCTAGAGAGATTATCATCCAGTTAGTATCTTTCTCCTCTTTTCTTTCTTTCTTTCTTTCTTTCTTTTAAAGAAATTTCTTTATTTTTTTTTTCTCTCTTTCTTTTGATAACCTCTAGAGATATTATCATCCAGTCAGTAGCTTCTCTCTCCTCCTTTTTTCTTTCTTTTCTTTCTCTTTTTGTTTGATCAGCCTCTGGAGATCTCGGTGTCACGCAGATAACAGATGCTACTTGAGAATATTACTATTTTTTCACTTGCTATAATAAAAATAGTTTTAATAACAAAACTATTTGAAGATAAAAGGATTTTCAGTCATTAGTCCTTGTCTATCAGCTTGCCCCATGCTGGGGTCATTTACATGGCTAAACTACTCAAGAATTGGAGAAAGAAAGATCTATTTCCACTCTCCTTAAAACAAAAGTTTATCTTATCCCTGTCTTTATGCATTTATTTTACAATTGACTAGAACACACAGACTTTCTGCTCATGGCCATTTCAAAATAGTAATTAATTTTTCCTTACCACTTGTATCCAAGGGGATCTGAATTAATGTTTGGATAATATTTTCTCTGGACGAGAAAGCTGATAATGTCAGAATGTCATGGAAATTATCTTTTTCTTCTGGTTGGTTGAGTCGAATCACATGTTTTATCTGACATCTTCGTGGTCTCTTTCTTATTGGTGGGAGGTGTGGCAGGATAGGCACACTTGGATTGTTTAATCTTCCTGAATTTTGTCTAGTTAAATCTGGGTTCGATTTTCCTTGGAATTATCTCAAAACATGATTTTTCAATGTATTTTGTTTTTAATTTTCTCCTCAACTTTCCAATCCACCTTCCTGCAAATTTCAACAGTTACCATCCAGTTAGTAGACTTTCTCCTATTCCTTCTTTTCTTTCTTGTTCTATGCCAAAATGTTTTTCTTGTAGTTTCTTGCTTTTCAGTCAACTTTGATCTTCAAAAATTTAAATGCAATGTCAATCATTATTTTGTGTCTTCCTAATTTCTGACTTTTCAATGTTCTCACTCCTTAATGATGTTTTCCTTATATTCTTTCACACTTAGTAACCCCCTGTGCCTTAGTGGCTTTATTGCCTTGTTTGGGTTGAAAAGATTTTAAAAAAATACAATAAAATCAACATTTTGAATTGATCCTCATCAATGACTGCAGGGCTTCTGCAATGTTCTCGGTCTTCCAGATCATAATTTCCATTTCTGAATCTAGTCAACCATTTACAAATAGTGCTTTCAGTTATGACACCATCTTGATAAAAAGCACCTACCTTTTTTACTGTTTGTACAGCTTTTTTTTTTTCATTCAGTTGCTTTCTCACTGCCATTGGCTTTCTTCCATCTTTTCTATAAATCTTTCCTCCTTGGTGCCTTGATTAGGTGTCACTGTTTTATTAGCTAGATGCAACCATATTTTCTATTCTAATAGTTTCTTTTCTTGCACTTCTCACCTGTAGAACTCTCTTCTGATTTCTTACTTCCCTGCCATCTACAGTCTTTAAAAATTTAAATGCAATGCCAATCACCATCTTCTGTCTTCCTGAACCTTGTTCTTTTATTGTCCTTTCTCCTCACTAAAGTCTTCTCATTCACTCTCAGTAACCCCTTGTGTCTTAGTGGCATTTTTACCTTGCTTGGATGGAAATGATTAAAAAAAAAACTAAAAAATGATGAAAATGCACTGGTGCTATCCTGTAGAATTTGTGTACTTGGTAAAATGTTACACACACACACATTATGAAGACGCAGATGAAAAAGCCAAATTTTTTAAATCATTGAATCTGCACTTTCTTTCACATAACTGAATTTTATGATATGCATATTCTGAAAGGGTAAAATTCTTGGTAAAATAGAAGGACACTATGTTCTATAGCCCTGGATGGCAACCAGTCTAGGAGAAGGAAACTTTGAATTAAATCCACCTGCTGCCTTGTTTGTTCTTGCCTCTAGGAAAAGGCTAGAAGGAAGGTAATTTCAAAAACAAATCCACCTGTGAGAGAAGTAACAGGGTAACCTCAACATCCCTGGAACCGGCAAGCAATTGGTCTATTCTGCCTTGACTGTCCATGAACTCCAGGTGTGAAATGCAGGTGAGTCATGACCACAGCAAGACAAATTGCACTAACCAAATAAAATTACTGAATGATTCTGAAAGGGGACATTTCAACACGGCTTTTCACATTATTCTAATATGGATTGTGAATTTTAAATGTTTTTATGTTAAAAGCGAAAAAGAAATCCCCTGTTCAAATGCCATCTATTGAAAAATGCTACAAATTTTAGTTCTAACTCAATAGGTCTTTAAAGAATTTATTAATTATAGGTTTAAAAAAAACTAGTATTATAGGTTTTTGTCTATTGTGATACTATGGACAACCACGTAGAAAGGGAAAAGATGGTTTTATCTTTGGCTCAAGTGTGTTGCAGGATTCACCACTTTTGTTGCAAGGTGTGAACGTTTTTCAGTAAATATTTAATGGCTCCTGGTACATTTGTCTCCCAAACAATATTTCCTTCCTGGGTAAGATAAACTACATCCATGTCCTGGGTAAGACATTAAACTATGTCCAACAGAAAGGGGTTTTGAGGAGTGTGGAACAACATCTTAATTGCTGGTGTTCCCAGGTCCACACTGACCCGGGGTGGTAGCACCTGTTAGGGTCCTAGCTATGGGCAAATAGTTAACCCCCAAACTGGGGTCAAAACTCTAGAAAAATTGTAAAAATAGGTTTTAATACCAAAATTTTTTTAAAAAAAAAAAAAAAAAAAATTATTTTTAGAAACATTTACAAAAAAAAAAAAAAAAAAATTACCAGAAATACATTTTGAAAAAAAAAAAAAAAAAAATTATTACCAGAAATACATTTTTGAAAAAAAAAAAAAAAAAAAAAATTAACCAGAAATACATTTTGGAAAAAAAAAAAAAAAAAAATTATTAACAGAAATACATTGAAAAAAAAAAAAAAAATTATTACTAGAAATACATTTTGAAAAAAAAAAAAAAAAAATTACCAATAATACATTTTAAAAAAAAAAAAAAAATTAAAATCAGAGATACATTTAAATAAAAAAAAAAAAAAAAAAAAAACAAACCAAACAAACAATTTTGAAAAAAAAAAAAAAAAAAGTCCAGACCAAAAATTTTGAAAAAAAAAAAATTTTATTCTTTTACAACAAAATTTTTGAAAAAAAAAAAAAAATTAATTTTGAAAGGAAATTTTTGAAAAAAAAAAAAAATTATTGTTAGTGTGAGATACATTTGCCCAAAAAAAAAAAAAAAAAAATCAAATAGAGCATGAATTTTCCTCAAAAAAAAAAAAAAAAAAAAAAATTAGGAAAGATTTACATTTTGAAAAAAAAAAAAAAAAATTATTACCAGGAATACATTTGACAAAAAAAATATTTAGCACACAAGTGTACATTTTGAAAAAAAAAAAAAATTACAGTCAGAAATTTATATTTAGAAAAAAAATTTACTTTTACTAATGGGTGATTTTTTTAAAAAAAAAAAAAAATGGAATAAGGTTATATCTTTACACTGGTTTTATTAAAAAAAAAAAATTAGGAGGGAAATTCTGGAATTTTGAAAAAAAAAAAAATAATTGTTTCAGAAATACATTTTTGAAACTATTTCAGGATGTTTGAAATAGTTGATTTGGTAAGCTGAAAAAAAATTATTTTTACAAAATACATTTCTGAAAAAAAAATTAGCAGAAATAAATTTCTGAATAAAAAAAAATTATACCAGAAAACCTGGTTATATTTTGAAAAAAAAAGGCATTTTTTTTTACCCATTTTTTAAAAAATAAACCAACAATAAAAATTGGGAGATCATTAAGTTTTGTTTCAAGGGAAAATAACCCATTGAGGTTGATATCCTGAATAAAACCTGGTGTTAGGGTCAATATTTTTTATGGACAAATGTGAAGTCCAAACAAGAAATAAAACATTATGAAAAAATAAAAAATATTTTTTAAAAAAAAAAACTACTAATATATCTTTTATAGAAAAAAATTATAATATAATATTATAAATTAAAAAAAAAAGACAACAATAAATTTACATTTTATTAAGAATGTGCCAACAATACATTTTGATAAAAATGACCAAGAAACATTTTATTTTAACAAGGAAATAAATTGCAAACAAAATATTTATATTCATGTTTGCAACAATAAATCTTTTTGAAGATTGATATATTCTTGTTTTAAAAAAACTTAAACAAACAACATTTCAACTTTCATTGATATTAAGACACATTTGAAGATATGACACATGTACAATGTGTTTGATAGATCATTGGATGGTTCATTTTTAAGTTTAAATCTTGGGTAGGGGGCACATTTACTTTGTTTATAATGCGGATTTAAAAATCCGTTGGCAACAAAACTGGAATTAAATATATGTTGTTTGCTTAAAAATATTTTTTTTTTTTTTTTTTTTTTTACAGGCCAAATTATGAGCATCAGATAAAAACTGGACCCTTTTTGGTAAAGATATCCAAATCATTTATAAAATGGTTTTTTTTATATTTAGATAATTGACATCATCTCTCAGCATATAAAAAAGTAAATGTAAACATGACTTGTTAGCATTATAACTCTTTAAAATATTTTTAAGAAAAATTTGTATAGAAAAAAAATTAAATGTATTTTTTAAATTCCTATTTCAGCTTTGAGCTTCAATTGAAAGCTTAAAGATTAAATTTTCTAATTCCAGAAAAAAAAAACACTGTACATATTTCAAATGGAAAATTTGAATGATTTTTTGTTTTTCTTCCAAAAAAACAATCAAAACGGAATTTTTTTTTTTTTTTATTTTGTTGTAAACTTATTTTTGTCCTTTTTGAAAAATAAAAATTAAATAAATTTTAAAACAATTACTTTCATAAAATCATTATAAAAATTAAACTTAAATTAATCTGGTCTGAAACTAAACCACTTATTGCATAAAATTTTGTATAACAAATATTTCTTTTTCCTTTTCTTGTTATTTTCACATTTGATGATGGCTGAAGGTTGATTCCTTAAATAAATTTGAAAAATGAAACAAATTCTGAATAAAATTTTTTTTTCTTACAATAATGTAAAATACTAAAAAATGTTTTTAAATTATAAAAAAATATTCATATTTAATAATAGATAACAATATGAGATTTAAAAAAGAGCATATGATGAAAAAAGACGCCAAACTTGATGAAAACAAAATTTTATCGTCTAAATGTTTTGTTATTATTAAGAGGAAAATCAAAGTATTTTTGGGGTATTTTTTTCATTTTTTAATCGTTCTTAGCACGTCCGAAATTTTTTCGTTAAAAAAGTCAAAAAAAAAATTGACCATTTTTTTTCATTTTTAAAAAATGGAAATCTCACTTTGAAATTTTTTAAATATCAATTATCATTTTTTCAAAACTTATTTTAAGAAAATCAGAAATTATAATGTTTATTTAAAATATTTTTGAACCAAACTTAACTTAGCTTTTTGTGCCAAAAAGATGTAATTTGAAAATAAAACAAAGCAGGTCATAAACTTTCGCGTCTCTTGACATGTGATGAATGATATATTTACAAATTCCATGAGGCTAATTTTTCTACGGAAGGAGAAAAAGTGAAATAATTTACATTTAAGTGAACAAATTATTACCCGTTATTTTTAAGGAAAACTTTCAGCGGTCTAATTTTTTTTTTTTTTTTAGCTTTCACCTTTACGTTTATGATGCTTTATGGGAAAATATTCTAAAGAAATTAAAATAAAACTTAGAGACATTAAATTTTTATTTTTAAGAAAGGTATCTAATTAATTTATAGGTACCTTTCTTATGAAATTTATTTTCTTGTACATAAAATACTATAATTTTATGTATAATTTTTTACTGTTATTTGTATTTGCATTCATTTTATTATTAATTTTGATATTTCATTTATGGAAAAAAAATAACTGAGATTAATATAAAAATAAGATCATATAAATTTCATAAGATGATATTGATACTTGTAGGTACCCTTCTCAGTTGAAATTGAAAAAATCAAATTAACTTCTCCACACGTGTTTCGCAAAAGTAAAAGGCCTTAACAGCGAGAACAATGCTTAACTCAAATAGCAACTTAATTATATTCTGGTTGGTCAGAAAAAATTTTATAATTACAGCTCGATTATTGCACAAAATTACATTTCTTAATTACTGGGGATCTTCTGATTAGTCAAAATGATACAATTCAAACGCGCTAAAAAAGATCTATCTTAAGGACACTTATGAATGCCGATAAACTTTTAACTAATTTTTATAATATTGAAAACAACTTAAATGTAAAATCTATTATAATTAATGAAATAACAAATAATTGTATTAAAATTCATTTTCATCGAAAAAATTTTTTGCTTTCAGAAAATATTGTCCATATTCATAAAAAAAACAACTAAAAGCATTTGAAATTAAATAATATCTTTGTTTTATTGAGTTTTGTATATTTACAATTCAGAGCTGATTTTTTCAGGTACTGTGTATCCAATTAAAAAAAAAAAAAACATGATTTGCATTCCTCAAAGCCCTGTGCTTAATTATTATTGTAATCACTAAAACCGATGCGAAGGAATTTTTTTTTTTCATAAAAATTAGTTATGGGGGTAATAAATATTTAAAAAAAATATTTCTACCATGACTTTAAAAAAAAACATATTTATAATAATTTCGATCATCTGTGAATAGTTCCTGAAAGTTTCATTAACATCCTATAATTATTTCTATTAAATAATTTTTCAAATTTATTAATTAAAAAATATTATGTTATTTGAAATTGATACAATTTTTAAGTTTTTTTAATAAAATTTGAATGTTCTAAAAATTAAGGAAAATTTTAAAAAATAATTAAAAAACTTTAAAATTTCTCACTTAAGTCATAAGAATTTTAAATAAAATTTGATAAATGAGAGGTTGGTTTTTTTTCATCTCTATGCTCTTTTTAATTTTAATTTAAACTAAGATAATGATAAATAATTTTATTTATTTTTAAATTAATAACCAAGTATTTTAATTTAATAGATAATTTTAAATATATTATCCTGTAATTAAAATCTAAAATTTAAACTTTAAATAACTGTTATTATCTCAATTAAATTTTTAATTTGAGATAATATATTCATATTCATTTTTAAATTGATATTCATTGATATAATTTGATGGTTATGAATTGTTAAAGTTATTTTATTTAACTCTTAAAAAAGAAAAGAAACTTAAAATAAACTAAAAACAAAGTAAATTATTTTTCTTAACCAAGTAAAAAAAACTAATCAATAAAAATTATTCATGACACACACTATGAAAAGTATACATACTATATAAAGTAAGATGAATACATAGCAAAATTAAAAATATTTAGTGAAACAGGAAAAAAAAACTTTAGAAATTATCCCTTTGAGATTTAAAAAGAAGCTTGTTGAAATGTAGGAACAATGAAACACGGAAGTGAAATGAAAGTATTGCTTGCAGCCGAAAACCTTTGTGTCAAGGAGTTTTCTCTAAAGGGGACAAGCCTTGAAATACATGACCTTTTAACCATAATATCACTTATGTTACACCGTACTAAAAAAAAAATAACATTTTGATGCATAAAACAATATCTTTAATTATGGTAAAAAGTTTTTGGAGTATGATTTGTATTAAGATTTTAATTTTCGCTTAGTAAATATAGTCTTCAATTAACTTAATAACCTGCCTTGTACTCTGTTTAGAATAATTTTAAAACATTTTTTAAACTTAAAGAAAAATGCAAACAATTCTTGGAAAAATTAATTATCAAAAAAAAATTATTTTTTCAGACAATAATGTCCTTAATGTATTTTATTTATAAAAGCAGATAAAAGCCTATCTCATTAGATAATTAAATAGTTTTATTGCAGTTTTTATTTTATGATTTGGAGTAGATTTTTAAAGTTTGGAGTAGTTGTGAAAAAAAAATTGATGATTTACTTTCTCCAAGAAGTTCTGCTTATAGGTAATATGAAACGATTTTTGTACTCTTTGAAATTCTAGAGAATTTCATGAAATTAAGCTTTAACAGTTGTAAAAAAAAATATTTTTACCAAGATTTTCTAAAAATAAAAATTTCAAAAATAAATTCATTCATTTTTTAATCAAAGTGAAAGTTTCATTAAAATCAGACAATTACTTGATTTTTTGCAAGAATTTCCAGATTAATGTTTTACTCTGGAAACTGTCACACTAAAAATGTCCATTACACAAGTCTTACAAAGTTGACAAAAAAAAAAAAAAAATTAGATTTTTGAGCCAAATTTAGAATGTGTTAGAAAGGAGGAAAAATTTTTTAGAAATAATTAAAAAATACTTTGTTCTTGCCTCTTAATGATAATATAAAGATTTTGAGGTTAAAACTTTGTTTTTATTAAGTTTGGGGCCTTTTATTATCATGCTATACTGTTTTTTATCAAATTATTGGAGGTACCTACATACATTGACCACTCAAAACCAAATTTTGGGGAGATATGCAAACAGTTAAGGGGATACAAAGTACAATTGGTTTTACTGGGGTGAATAGCTTAGTACAATAGATTTTTAGTAATTCTTTTGGAAAAATTAAGTTTTATTATAACATACAAAATACTCCCAGTATTTTAAAAACAATTTACTAACAAATACTTATTTAATAAAAATGTAATATTGTTTTTTGCATATGTTTTCTTTTAAGTTTTTATATACAAGAATCCAGTTTCCAGTCCAATGCCTTTGCAAGAACTGTAAACAAATCACAAGGACAAATGCTTCAAATAGTTGGGATTTAGTTCTAGAAAGAAATATTTACATATGGCCATTTGTATTTTGCATACTTAAAAGTAAGAAATCCTAAGAATTTATTCTTCATTGTTAAAATGGAAAAAATAAATTTCATTAAAAACATATTGTTTACCATAAAATCTTATAAAATTAAAGAAATTATTAAATTGAAGTAAGGGTTTTATCAAAGTATTTTTCTTAACATATCAGCTTATTCAAATTTTATCGATTGGTTTGCAAAATTGAACGAAATGTAGAATTTGTAAATCTTGACAAAATGTTAGCAATGACTTCAACAATATTAAATACTGTGAAGATTTCAAGATGTGTCAGTGTGTTGCAAAAATTTCTAATAAGTTTCTCCCTATAACCTATTATTTCATTATAGGGACAGATATATTAGTGGGTTAAAATCATTATCTTTGTCTTTGCGTTTCTTTATCAGGAATGCATTTAATTCAAAATCAGCAGAAAAGTTGGATAAGATTTTAAGGTAAGCATTCTATTGACCTTTCTGAAGAGTCTTGACCTTTTTCTGGGTGTAATTGGTGCAGATTCAATGATCTATAAAATTTTGCTTTTTTATCCTATCTTCATAATGTGTGTGTGTGTGTGTGTGTGTGTGTGTATATATATATATATATATATAAAAAAAACACATTTCACTGAATACACAGATACTACACTCTAATCTATTAGTTCCTTTATTTTTGTGTGTTCATTATTTTTCTTGTTTTAACATGTCTGCTTGCACTGCAATTATTAAAAGATGAAATATGTAAAGTCAGATGATGTCAAAACAAATCCAGAGTTTTAAATTTATTGGTCAGTTGCTTTAATGGTTATGAAGACAAAATTGTTTCATATTAACTCATAACTGTAGAAGGAAGAATTTTTTATCAGTCCATTCTCATCTTTGTGATTTTTAGAACAGGATTTTGGCCACAAGACTAAAAAATTGATATAAAAATCTGTTAAAAATATCCTGAAGAGTAATGAATATGAAAGATCTTAAGAATTGTGATAAAAAAAAATAAAAACAACAAAGATGAGGAGACTGGTTGAAATGAATCAATGTATAATAGTAACCACACCTCATCAAAGAAATTCAGCCAGAAAGAAGACCACAGGGTATAGAGGCTAAAATGCTGTGATAAAAATGATGAAGAAACTGGTCCAAATGAATCAATGTATAATAGTGTCATATGCTCTAGTTGACGAATGGGTTTACTGTCAACTTTGCCTCTTTTAATCTTTCAAAGACTTTTTTTTTCATCGTATCCAGATGCTCACTCTCCGTGTCACTGTAAATTACGACATCATCAATATATGCATCAACTCCTGGAATATCGGACACATATCTATTCATTAGACGTACAAACGTAGCTTGCAAGTTCCTCATACCAAAGGGCATAACTCGATATTGATAAGTTCCTTCTGGGGTTACAAACGCTGATATCGTTTTCACTTTGTCAGTTAACGGTACGGCCCAATATCCTTTTAGCATATCTAGCTTGGTGATATATCCGGTTGATACAATCCTCCATCCTGGGGATTGGATAAGCATCTGCCTTCGTGATGCTATTCACTTTTCTATAATCCGTTCTTGTCTTACAGTGCCATCCGCTTGTCTACTAACACACAGGGTGATGCCCATTCACTTTGACTAGGCTCAATAATTCTGTGTTCCATCATATATTTAATTTCTTTTCTCATAACTTTCAACCTTCTAGGGTTTAGACGATATGGATGCTGTTTGATCGGTTGTTCTGACGTCAATATTATATCATGTACTGCGGCATCAGTCTGCTGGGGTGTATCTGAGAATATATCCCGATATTTATTTATTTATTTATTTATTAAAGTTCCCAGTTTATGCTTTACCTCATCAGTAAGGTGAGCTAACTTTTCTTCCAGATTTTCCAATATTCTGGAATTTTCCAATTTAAGAGGTTGGTCCTTTTCTACCCAGTGTTTATCTTCCTTATATCTTTCTACCTTCTTTTTCTCTTGTTCACTCACTAGCATTACTGCTTGTTCTTCCTTTCTTTTACAAAACATTTTCAACATATTTACATGACATTTCATTTTACTTCTCCTTCGGCTAGGCATATGTATCAAATAATTCAAACTGTTCAGTTTTTTCAGTACTTTGAACGGCTCCTGGTATTTGCCTCAAATGGTCGACCGTTCAAAGGTAACATTAGGAGTACTTCATCACCTTCTTTGAATTGCCTGTTAATGGCCTTTCTATCATATTTCTCCTTCATATTCATCTGATTATTTCGCAGATTTTTCATTGCCAGTTCTTGTGCAGCTTTCAACTTCTGTCTCATATTCTCCACATACTCATGCATATTGCCACGTCTAGGCTGATCTACCATCCATTTTTCTTGTAATAACTGGAGTGGTCCTCTCACTCTATGTCCAAAAATTAATTCGAACGGGCTGAATCCTCTGGATTCCTGAATTGCTTCATGCATTGCGATTAACACAAAGGGTATTCCCTTATCCCAATCTTTTTGATTCTCCATGCAGTACGTCCTCAACATGGTCTTTAACGTAGCATGAAATCGCTCCAACGCTCCCTGAGATTGTGGATGATATGCACTCGATTTCACATGCGTAATTCCCAATTGACTTGTGACCTCCTTGAATAAACTCGATGTAAAATTGGATCCCTGATCCGTCTGTATAATTTTAGGTAAGCCCATTCTCACGAAAAAATTTACTAAGGCGTCTGCTACCTTCTTTGCCGATATGTTCCTCAACAGAATTGCTTCGGGGTACCTAGTTGAAGAGCACATTATGGTTAACAGATATTTGTACGAATTTTTGGTCCTCGGTAAAGGTCCAACACAATCAACTATAATTCTGTTGAATGGTTCTTCCATGGCTGCTATTGGTTGTAAGGGCACTTTTGGGATCGCCTGGTTAGGTTTGCCCGCAACTTGGCATGTTTTACATGTCCGATAAAATGACCTTACATCTCTCCTTATTCCTGGCCAGTAGAAATATTTAGTACCTCTGTCGTGCGTCTTCGCCATGCCCACTGGCTATCATGTGCTATAGATAATATCTCCTTACGGTACCTTGTAGGAACTATTATTTGCTCATATCTATCATATTTATCCGTTCTGCGGTTTCCACTGCCTCATTAGGATACCATTTCTGATATAGTAGCGTCCTGACTTGTTTTCTTCTTCTCTATTTCTCCCAACTAGAGAATATAGCTTCTTTATTTCCACATCGGCTTCTTGTTCTTTTCTTAATTCTTCACAGGGTACATTCAGCTCAGGACGTATCTCTATTCGGTTATATTTCTCCACTTCGTTCCTTTTATCAATTCTCTTTATCGTAAGTGATCTTGCCTTTCCGTTTTTCCTTTTTTCATCTTCCAAGTTATAGTGCCTTCTTTTTATCTGATGCGCTGATATTTTTTGTAGGCTCAACATCTATCTGTTTTCTGCCTTTATCATTTCCTAACAACAACGAAATTCCCTTCATCGGAAGTGAATCTAGCAGTCCGACTTCTATGTCACCGACTTTCCATTTGGACTTTAGTTTAATTTTCCATATCTCCGTTTTCATAGGTTTACCACCTATGCTGATCACCGTCTTTATCTTCCCTGTCCTATATCTCATATTTTCCGGCACATCTCTTCGCCTTACTAATGACTGGGAAGCCCCTGTGTCTCTTAACACTCTCAGGGTTTTCGTCTCCTTTCCGTTCTTGTCAAAAATCTGACCGTTTGCAGTGTATGGCCAGTAACTCTTGTCTATCTGTTTTGTGATTGCTGCCCCTTGGGGTTTTGCATTTTCCATCATATCCTTATGACTATTACAATTTGTAGTGATATGTCCTGGCTTTCTGCATGTATAGCACACTATCTGTGGTGCTTCCCGCTCAGGTAAGTTTTGCTTCCCTGCCCATATCTGCGTTCTGGTGCATTTGTATTCTTCATTACCACATGTCTGTGTTGAATGGCGTATTATGGGTGTGCTATTCTTTGAACGAGCTTTCTTATGGGTAATATTATATTCATCTGCTAGCATAGCTAAGTCATAACATGATTCTATTTTCCTGTCACTCAGGTATGTTCTCATTTCTTTAGATAGGTTGTTCTGAAAATCCTCCCCCAGTATAAGATTTCTCAGCCCATTATAATCCTCGACTACTTTCTTGGCTTGACACCACCTGTCTAAATATATCTCCTTCTGCCTGATATATTCTACGTATGTTTGGCCCTCAAACTTTCTATAGCCCCTAAACTTCTGTCTATAGGCCTCCGGCACGAGTTCATATGCCTTCAATATCGGCTTTCTCTATTTTCGCTTTAGCTAGTATCCTAGTTTTCTCCAATTCTACCTGGGCATTTGACACACCTGCTTCCTCTCTTGGGAATTCCTCCAGGGTTTCCTCCTCAAATTCATTATTATCTACCATATGTTCTGTAATTTTCCTCACTATCTCAATTTTTCTCATCGACTTCCTGACATTTAGTTCCAGCCTTTCCCCTATCTCATATACTTCATCTTTCTTCAGTTGACTTAGTTTTCGCAGGGTGGGCTCTTTCAGGAATTCATCTACATTCTCCATTTCTACTTTATATATTTTTTTTTTTCGTTCACCTTGTTGTGGTCAGTAAGTGTTATCTTAATAGAAGCGTTAAAAAGAATTTATGGCACGAGCCCCCATTTGTTTATGAAGCAAATATATATCTTTATCCCAGACGAAGGCCCCATATGTCATATGCTCTAGTTGACGAATGGGTTTATAAGGGCGATCATACGCCGACTAGAAGATATATACATTCTCATATTTGACTCGTCTTTCTTTCATCTTATTTCTCTTGCTTTTTTACACCTTGTAGCAATAAGACGTAATAGTCTGAAATTGTGTGAATTTCTTAGATGAAGCCTTGTCATTATTATTCATATTTTTCATCTTATTTCTTTCTTGTTTCATCTTATTTGAATTTCTTGCTTGTTTATTCACCTTTTAGCAATAAGACGTAATAGTCTGAAATTGTGTGAATTTCTTAGATGAAGCCTTGTCATTATTATTCCTATTTGTCTCGTGTTTCTTTCATCTTATTTCTCTTGCTTGTTTACACCTTGTAGAAATAAGACGTAATAGTCTGAAATTGTGTGAATTTCTTAGATGAAGCCTTGTCATTATTATTCATATTTGACTCGTCTTTCTTTCATCTTATTTCTTCATTTTTGTACAATAAGACGTAATAGTCTGAAATTGTGTGAATTTCTTTCATCATTATTTTATTTGACTCGTCTTTCTTTCATCTTATTTCTCTTTTTTGTTTAGCAATAAGACGTAATAGTCGAATTTCTTAATTGTCATTATTATTGAAATTTTGTGAATTTCTTAGATTTCTTAGATGAAGCCTTGTCATTATTATTCATTTTTTTCGTCTTTCTTTCATCTTATTTCTCTTGCTTGTTTACACCTTGTAGCAATAAGACGTAATAGTCTGAAATTGTGTGAATTTCTTAGATGAAGCCTTGTCATTATTATTCATATTTCTTGTCTTTCTTTCATCTTATTTCTCTTGCTTGTTTACACCTTTGTAGCAATAAGACGTAATAGTCTGAAATTGTGTGAATTTCTTAGATGAAGCTTATTTTGTCATTATTATTCATATTTGATTCGTATTTCTTTCATCTTTTTTCTCTTGCTTGTTTACACCTTGTAGCAATAAGACGTAATAGTCTGAAATTGTATGAATTTCTTAGATGAAGCCTTGTCATTATTATTCATATTTGACTCGTCTTTCTTTCATCTTATTTCTCTTGCTTGTTTACACCTTGTAGCAATAAGACGTAATAGTCTGAAATTGTGTGAATTTCTTAGATGAAGCCTTGTCATTATTATTCATTTTTGACTCGTCTTTCTTTCATCTTATTTCTCTTGCTTGTTTACACCTTGTAGCAATAAGACGTAATAGTCTGAAATTGTGTGAATTTCTTAGATGAAGCATTGTCATTATTATTCATTTTTGACTCGTCTTTCTTTCATCTTATTTCTCTTGCTTGTTTACACCTTGTAGCAATAAGACGTAATAGTCTGAATTTGTGTGAATTTCTTAGATGAAGCCTTGTCATTATTATTCATATTTGATTCTCGTCTTTCTTTCATCTTATTTCTCTTGCTTGACTCGTCTTTTTACATTTTGTAGCAATAAGACGTAATAGTCTGAAATTGTTTTGAATTTCTTAGATGAAGCCTTGTCATTATTATTCATTTTTGATTCTTTCTTTCTTTCTTTCATCTTATTTCTCTTGCTTGTTTAAATTTTTGTTCTTAATAAGACGTAATAGTTTGAAATTTGTTTGAATTTCTTAGATGAAGTCTTGTCATTATTATTCATTTTTGATTTTTCTCGTCTTTCTTTCATCTTATTTCTCTTGCTTGTTACACCTTGTAGCAATAAGACGTAATAGTCTGAAGTTGTTTGAATTTCTTAGATGAAGCCTTGTCATTATTATTCATTTTTGACTCGTCTTTCTTTCATCTTATTTCTCTTGCTTGTTTACACCTTTTAGTAGCAATAAGACGTAATAGTCTGAAATTGTGTGAATTTCTTAGATGAAGCCTTGTCATTATTATTCATTTTTGACTCGTCTTTCTTTCATCTTATTTCTCTTGCTTGTTTACACCTTGTAGCAATAAGACGTAATAGTCTGAAATTGTGTGAATTTCTTAGATGAAGCCTTGTCATTATTATTCATTTTTGATTCGTCTTTCTTTCATCTTATTTCTCTTCTTCTTTTAGTCTAATAAGACGTAATAGTCTTTTTAGATCTTGTCATTATTATTCATATTTTCTCGTCTTTCTTTCATCTTATTTCTCTTGCTTTGTTTACACCTAGTAGTAGTAATAAGACGTAATAGTCTTAAATTGTTTGAATTTCTTAGATGAAGCCTTGTCATTATTATTCATTTTTGACTTTCGTCTTTCTTTCATCTTATTTCTCTTGCTTGAATTTTTACACCTTGTAGCAATAAGACGTAATAGTCTTAAGTTGTTTGAATTTCTTAGATGAAGCCTTGTCATTATTATTCATTTTTGACTCGTCTTTCTTTCATCTTATTTTCTCTTGTTTTTTGTTTACACCTTGTAGCAATAAGACGTAATAGTCTGAAGTTGTTTGAATTTCTTAGATGAAGCCTTGTCATTATTATTCATCATTTTTGACTCGTCTTTCTTTCATCTTATTTCTCTTGCTTGTTTACACCTTGTAGTAATAAGACGTAATAGTCTGAAATTGTGTGAATTTCTTAGATGAAGCCTTGTCATTATTATTCATTTTGACTCGTCTTTCTTTCATCTTATTTCTCTTGCTTGTTTACACCTTGTAGTAATAAGACGTAATAGTCTGAAATTGTCTGAATTTCTTAGATGAAATTTCTTAGATGTCTTTCTTTCATCCTTGCTTGTTTCTTTATTATTATTCATTTTTGAATTTCTTAGATTTCTTTCATTTTTGATTCGTCTTTCTTTTCTTATTTCTTTCTTTTTACACCTTGTAGTAATAAGACGTAATAGTCTGAAATTGTTTGAATTTCTTAGATGAAGCCTTGTCATTATTATTCATTTTTGATTCGTCTTTCTTTCATCTTATTTCTCTTGCTTGTTTACACCTTGTAGTAATAAGACGTAATAGTCTGAAATTGTTGTGAATTTCTTAGATGAAGCCTTGTCATTATTATTCATTTTTTGACTCGTCTTTCTTTCATCTTATTTCTCTTGCTTGTTTACACCTAGTAGTAATAAGACGTAATAGTCTGAAAGTTGTTTGAATTTCTTAGATGAAGCATTGTCATTATTATTCATTTTTGATTCGTCTTTCTTTCATCTTTTTTCTCTTGCTTGTTTACACCTTGTAGTAATAAGACGTAATAGTCTTAAGTTGTTTGAATTTCTTAGATGAAGCCTTGTCATTATT
Source organism: Acanthosepion pharaonis (assembly GCA_903632075.3). Lineage (NCBI taxonomy): Eukaryota > Metazoa > Mollusca > Cephalopoda > Sepiida > Sepiidae > Acanthosepion > Acanthosepion pharaonis. The sequence goes on from CAHIKZ030001604.1 coordinate 239,184, forward strand.
ATTCATTTTTGACTCGTCTTTCTTTCATCTTATTTCTCTTGCTTGTTTACACTAGTAGTAGTAATAAGACGTAATAGTCTGAAGTTGTGTGAATTTCTTAGATGAAGCCATTGTCATTATTATTCATTTTTGACTCGTCTTTCTTTCATCTTATTTCTCTTGCTTGCTTTTACACCTTAGTAGTAATAAGACGTAATAGTCTTAAGTTGTTTGAATTTCTTAGATGAAGCCTTGTCATTATTATTCATATTTTTATTTCTCTTGCTTGTTTCTTGTAGTAATTTTTCTTTTTTCATTTTTTGTCTTTCTTTCATCTTATTTCTCTTGCTTGTTTACACCTTTGTAGTAATAAGACGTAATAGTCTGAAAGTTGTTTGAATTTCTTAGATGAAGCATTGTCATTATTATTCATTTTTGACTCGTCTTTCTTTCATCTTATTTCTCTTCTTGTTTCCACCTTTTTAAGACGTAATAGTCTTAAGTTGTGAATTTCTTAATAAGCATTGTCATTATTATTCATTTTTGAAGTTTTCTCTTGAATTTTTAGATGAAACTTAGATTGTCTTATTATTTATTATTATAGATTTTCATTTTATTCATTTTTGATTCGTCTTTTTTTCATCTTATTTCTCTTGCTTGTTTACACCTTTAGTAGTAATAAGACGTAATAGTCTTAAGTTGTTTGAATTTCTTAGATGAAGCATTGTCATTATTATTATTTTTTATTCTTTTTTTCATCTTATTTCTCTTGCTTGTTTACACTTTGTAGTAATCTTTCTTTCTTAGATCATTGTCATTATTTTCATATTTTGATTTCTTTCTTTCATCTTATTTCTCTTGCTTGTTTACACCTTAGTAATAATAAGACGTAATAGTCTTAAGTTGTTTGAATTTCTTAGATGAAGCCTTGTCATTATTATTCATTTTTGACTCGTCTTTCTTTCATCTTATTTCTCTTGCTTGTTTACACCTTGTAGTAATAAGACGTAATAGTCTTAAGTTGTTTGAATTTCTTAGATGAAGCCTTGTCATTATTATTCATTTTTGACTCGTCTTTCTTTCATCTTATTTCTCTTGCTTGTTTACACCTTGTAGTAATAAGACGTAATAGTCTGAAGTTGTTTGAATTTCTTAGATGAAGCATTGTCATTGTCATTATTATTTCTTTTTTTGATTTTTTCGTCTTTCTTTCATCTTATTTCTCTTGCTTGTTTTTACTTTCTTTAGTAGTAGTAATAAGACGTAATAGTCTTAAGTTGTTTGAATTTCTTAGATGAAGCATTGTCATTATTATTCATTTTTTCTCGTCTTTCTTTTTCTTATTTTCTTCTTGTTTACACCTCTTAGTAATAAGACGTAATAGTCTTAAGTTGTTTGAATTTCTTAGATGAAGCATTGTCATTATTATTCATTTTTTTCGTCTTTCTTTTTCATCTTATTTCTCTTCTTTTAATAGTCTTTTGTAGTAATAAGACGTAATAGTCTTAAGTTGTTTGAATTTCTTAGATGAAGCATTGTCATTATTATTCATTTTTGATTCGTCTTTCTTTCATCTTATTTCTCTTCTTGTTTTCACCTTTAATAGTCTTAAATTGTTTGAATTTCTTAGATGAAGCCTTGTCATTATTATTCATTTTTTGATTCGTCTTTCTTTCATCTTATTTTCTTGCTTTGTTTACACCTAGTAGTAATAATAAGACGTAATAGTCTTAATTTTTTGATTTTTTCTTTTTGAAGCATTGTCATTATTATTCATTTTTTCGTCTTTCTTTCATCTTATTTCTCTTGCTTGTTTACACCTAGTAGTAGTAATAAGACGTAATAGTCTTAAGTTGTTTGAATTTCTTAGATGATTGTGAATTTTTGACTCGTCTTTCTTTCATCTTATTTTCTTGCTTGTTTCATAATTCTTAAGTTGTTTGAATTTCTTAGATGAAGCATTTTCATTATTATTCATTTTCTTTCTTTCTTTCATCTTATTTCTCTTTCTTGTTTACACCTAGTAGTAATAAGACGTAATAGTCTTAAGTTGTTTGAATTTCTTAGATGAAGCATTGTCATTATTATTCATTTTTGACTCGTCTTTCTTTCATCTTATTTCTCTTCTTTGTTTACACCTTAGTAGTAATAAGACGTAATAGTCTTAAATTGTTTGAATTTCTTAGATGAAGCATTGTCATTTGTCATTATTATTCATTTTTCTTTCGTCTTTCTTTCATCTTATTTATTTCTTTCTTTTTTACATTTACATTTATTTAGTAGTAATAAGACGTAATAGTCTGAAATCTTTGTTTGAATTTCTTAGATGAAGCATTGTCATTATTATTCATTTTTGACTCGTCTTTCTTTCATCTTATCTTTTTCTCTTGCTTTTTTTACACCTTGTAGTAATAAGACATTATTAATTTTAGTCTTTAATTTGTTTGCTTGTTTTCTTAGATGAAGTATTGTCATTATTATTCATTTTTGATTTGTCATTATTATTCATTTTTTTTTTTCTTCTTATTTTATTTCTCTTCTTTACACCTTAGTAGTAATAAGACGTAATAGTCTTAAGTTGTTTGAATTTCTTAGATGAAGCATTGTCATTATTATTCATTTTGACTCGTCTTTCTTTCATCTTATTTCTCTTGCTTGTTTACACCTAGTAGTAGTAATAAGACGTAATAGTCTTAAGTTGTTTGAATTTCTTTCTTTAGATGAAGCCTTGTCATTATTATTCATTTTTGATTTCGTCTTTCTTTTTCTTTCTTTTTTTCTTGCTTTTTTACTTTTGTAGTAATAAGACGTAATAGTCTTAAGTTGTTTGAATTTCTTAGATGAAGCATTGTCATTATTATTCATTTTCATTTTCGTCTTTCTTTTCATCTTTTTTTCTTGCTTTTTACACCTAGTAGTAGTAATAAGACGTAATAGTCTGAAGTTGTTTGAATTTCTTAGATGAAGCATTGTCATTATTATTCATTTTTGATTCGTCTTTCTTTTTCATCTTATTTCTCTTGCTTGTTTACACCTAGTAGTAATAATAAGACGTAATAGTCTTAAGTTGTTTGAATTTCTTAGATGAAGCATTGTCATTATTATTATTTTTTTGACTCGTCTTTCTTTTTTCTTATTTCTCTTTTTGTTTCCACCTTGTAGTAATAAGACGTAATAGTCTTAAGTTGTTTGAATTTCTTAGATGAAGCATTGTCATTATTATTCATTTTTGATTCGTCTTTCTTTCATCTTATTTTCTTCTTGTTTTCACCTAGTAGTAGTAATAAGACGTAATAGTCTTAAGTTTTTGAATTTCTTAGATTATTGTCATTAATTTAAGATTCGTCTTTCTTTCATCTTATTTTCTTTGAACCTTTAGAATAAGACGTAATAGTCTTGTTCATGAATTTCATTGAAGCATTGTCATTATTTTCATTTTCTTTCGTCTTTCTTTCATCTTATTTCTCTTGCTTGTTTACACCTAGTAGTAGTAATAAGACGTAATAGTCTTAAGTTGTTTGAATTTCTTAGATGAAGCATTGTCATTATTATTCATTTTTGATTCGTCTTTCTTTCATCTTATTTCTCTTGCTTGTTTACACCTTTCAATAAGACGTAATAGTAGTAGTAATAAGACGTCATTTTAATAGTCATTTTCTTTTGTCTTTCTTTTCTTAGATGAAGCATTGTAGTAATAAGACGTAATAGTCTTAAGTTTCATTTCTTAGATTATTCATTATTTGATTTGATTCGTCTTTCTTTCATCTTATTTCTCTTGCTTGTTTACACCTAGTAGTAATAAGACGTAATAGTCTTTTTTTGTTGAATTTTTAGATGAAGCATTGTCATTATTTTCATTTTTCATTTTTTCTTTTCGTCTTTCTTTCATCTTTCTCTTTGCTTTTTTTTTTACACCTTAGTAGTAATAAGACGTAATAGTCTTAATTTCTTTTGTTTGAATTTCTTAGATTTCTTAGAAGAAGCATTGTCATTATTATTCATTATTATTCATTTTTCTTTTTCTTGTTTCTTTCTTTCATCTTATTTTTCTTTCTTGTTTACTTGCTTGTTTTAGTAGTAATAAGACGTAATAGTCTTAAGTTGTCTGAATTTCTTAGATGAAGCCTTTTTATTCATGAATTTCTTTCTTTCAAGCATTGCTTGTTTACACCTTTAGTAATAATTAATAGTTATTTTTCTTAGATTCGTCTTTTTCATTTCATTTTTATTTTTCTTTCTTTCATTTATTTCTCTTCTTTTGTTTTAATAAGAGTAATAAGAGTAATAGTCTGAATTTTGTTTGAATTTTTAGATGAAGCATTGTCATTATTATTTTTTTTGATTCGTCTTTCTTTTCATCTTATTTCTCTTTCTTTCTTTTTACACCTTGTAGTAATAAGACGTAATAGTCTTAAGTTGTCTTTGAATTTCTTAGATGAAGCCATTGTCATTATTATTCATTTTGACTCGTCTTTCTTTCATCTTATTTTATTTTCTTGCTTGTTTACACCTTAGTTAATTTTAATAGTCTTAAGTTGTTTGAATTTCTTAGATGAAGCATTGTCATTATTATTATTCATTTTGATTCGTCTTTTTTCATCTTATTTCTCTTGCTTGTTTACACCTTGTAGTAATAAGACGTAATAGTCTGAAAGTTGTTTGAATTTCTTAGATGAAGCATTGTCATTATTATTCATTTTTGACTCGTCTTTTTTTCATCTTATTTCTCTTGCTTGTTTACACCTAGTAGTAGTAATAAGACGTAATAGTCTTAAGTTGTTGAATTTCTTAGATGAAGATTGTCATTATTATTCATTTCATTTGTTTTCTTTCTTTTCTTTCATCTTATTTCTCTTGCTTGTTTTACACCTAGTAGTTAATAAGACGTAATAGTCTTAAGTTGTTTGAATTTCTTAGATGAAATTCATTGTCATTATTATTCATTTTTGACTTCGTCTTTCTTTCATCTTATTTCTCTTGCTTGTTTACACCTAGTAGTAGTAATAAGACGTAATAGTCTTAAGTTGTTTGAATTTCTTAGATGAAGCATTGTCATTATTATTCATATTTACTCGTCTTTCTTTCATCTTATTTCTCTTGCTTTTTTACACCTAGTAGTAGTAATAAGACGTAATAGTCTTTTGTTTGAATTTCTTAGATGAAGCATTGTCATTATTATTCATTTTTGACTCGTCTTTCTTTCATCTTATTTCTCTTGCTTGTTTTACACCTAGTAGTAGTAATAAGACGTAATAGTCTTAAGTTGTTTGAATTTCTTAGATGAAGCCATTGTCATTATTATTCATTTTTGATTCGTCTTTCTTTCATCTTATTTCTCTTGCTTTTTTTACACCTAGTAGTAGTAATAAGACGTAATAGTCTTAAGTTGTTTGAATTTCTTAGATGAAGCATTGTCATTATTATTCATTTTTGACTTATTTTCGTCTTTTTCTTTCATCTTATTTTCTTTCTTCATTTTTTACACCTTAGTAGTTTAATAAGACGTAATAGTCTTAAGTTGTTTGAATTTCTTAGATGAAGCATTGTCATTATTATTCATTTTTGATTCGTCTTTCTTTCATCTTATTTCTCTTGCTTGTTTACACCTTAGTAGTAATAAGACGTAATAGTCTTAAGTTGTTTGAATTTCTTAGATGAAGCCATTGTCATTATTATTCATATTTTTTGATTCGTCTTTTTTCATCTTATTTCTCTTGCTTTTTTACACCTTTAATAAGTAGTAATAATAAGACGTAATAGTCTTAAGTTGTCATGAATTTCTTAGATGAAGTCATTGTCATTATTATTTTATTTTCTTTCTTTCTTTCTTATTTATATTTTTTTTTTCTTTTTTTTTTCACCTTAGTAATAAGACGTAATAGTCTTAAGTTGTTGAAATAGTCTGAATTTTTGAATTTCTTAGATCATTGTCATTATTATTCATTTTTGACTCGTCTTTCTTTTCATCTTATTTCTTGCTTGTTTGTTTACACCTTTTAGTAGTAATAAGACGTAATAGTCTTAAGTTGTTTGAATTTTTTAGATGAAGCATTGTCATTATTATTCATTTTTGATTCGTCTTTTTCATTTTATTTCTTTCTTTTCTTTTTTACACCTAGTAGTAGTAATAAGACGTAATAGTCTTAAGTTGTTTGAATTTTTAGATGATGAAGCATTGTCATTATTATTATTCATTTTTTGACTCGTCTTTCTTTCATCTTATTTCTCTTGCTTTTTTGTTTCTTTAGTAGTAATAAGACGTAATAGTCTTAAGTTGTTTGAATTTCTTAGATGAAGCATTGTCATTATTATTCATTTTTGATTCGTCTTTCTTTCATCTTATTTCTCTTGCTTTTTTACACCTTAGTAGTAATAAGACGTAATAGTCTTAAGTTGTCTGAATTTCTTTAGATGAAGCATTGTCATTATTATTCATTTTTGATTCGTCTTTCTTTTTCTTTCTTCTTTTCTTTCATCTTTTTCTTGCTTGTTTACACCTAGTAGTAGTAATAAGACGTAATAGTCTTAAGTTGTTTGAATTTCTTAGATGAAGCATTGTCATTATTATTCATTTTTTTCTCGTCTTTCTTTCATCTTATTTCTCTTGCTTGTTTACACCTAGTAGTAGTAATAAGACGTAATAGTCTTAAGTTGTTTGAATTTCTTAGATGAAGCATTGTCATTATTATTCATTTTTGACTCGTCTTTCTTTCATCTTATTTCTCTTGCTTTTTTACACCTAGTAGTAATAAGACGTAATAGTCTTAAGTTGTTTGAATTTCTTAGATGAAGCATTGTCATTATTATTCATTTTTGACTCGTCTTTCTTTCATCTTATTTCTCTTGCTTTTTTACACCTTTAGTAGTAATAAGACGTAATAGTCTTAAGTTGTCTGAATTTCTTAGATGAAGCATTGTCATTATTATTCATTTTTGACTCGTCTTTCTTTCATCTTATTTTCTTCTTGCTTGTTTACACCTAGTAGTAGTAATAAGACGTAATAGTCTTAAGTTGTCTGAATTTCTTAGATGAAGCATTGTCATTATTATTCATTTTTGACTCGTCTTTCTTTCATCTTATTTCTCTTGCTTTGTTTACACCTTAGTAGTAATAAGACGTAATAGTCTTAAGTTGTTGAATTTCTTAGATGAAGCATTGTCATTATTATTTCATTTTCTTTTCGTCTTTTTTCTTTCTTATTTCTCTTCTTTCTTGTTTACTTTTTTTAGTAGTAATAAGACGTAATAGTCTTAAGTTTTCTTTGAATTTCTTAGATGAAGCATTGTCATTATTATTCATTTTTGACTCTTTCTTTCTTTTTTTCATCTTATTTTCTTTCTTGTTTACACCTAGTAGTAGTAATAAGACGTAATAGTCTTAAGTTGTTTGAATTTCTTAGATGAAGCATTGTCATTATTATTCATTTTTGACTCGTCTTTCTTTCATCTTATTTCTCTTGCTTGTTTACACCTAGTAGTAGTAATAAGACGTAATAGTCTTAAGTTGTTTGAATTTCTTAGATGAAGCATTGTCATTATTATTCATTTTGATTCGTCTTTCTTTCATCTTATTTCTCTTGCTTGTTTACACCTACTTCTAGTAGTAATAAGACGTAATAGTCTTAAGTTGTTGAATTTCTTAGATGAAGCATTGTCATTATTATTCATTTGATTTCTTTTTTTTTCTTATTTCTCTTCTTTCTTTTTTTAGTAGTTAATAAGACGTAATAGTTGAATTTCTTAGATGAAGCATTGTCATTATTATTCATTTTTCTTTCGTCTTTCTTTCATCTTATTTCTTTTGCTTGTTTACACTTTAGTAGTAATAAGACGTAATAGTCTTAAGTTGTTTGAATTTCTTAGATGAAGCATTGTCATTATTATTCATTTTTGATTCGTCTTTCTTTCATCTTATTTCTCTTGCTTTTTACACCTTAGTAGTAATAAGACGTAATAGTCTTAAGTTTTTGAATTTCTTAGATGAAGCATTGTCATTATTATTCATTTTTGATTCGTCTTTCTTTCATCTTATTTCTCTTGCTTTTACACCTTAGTAGTAATAAGACGTAAGACGTAATCTTAAGTTGTTTGAATTTCTTAGATGAAGCATTGTCATTATTATTCATTTTTGACTCGTCTTTTCTTTCATCTTATTTCTCTTGCTTGTTTTACACCTAGTAGTAGTAATAAGACGTAATAGTCTTAAGTTGTCTGAATTTCTTAGATGAAGCATTGTCATTATTATTCATTTTGACTCGTCTTTCTTTCATCTTATTTCTCTTGCTTGTTTACACCTAGTAGTAGTAATAAGACGTAATAGTCTTAAGTTGTTTGAATTTCTTAGATGAAGCATTGTCATTATTATTCATTTTTGATTCGTCTTCTTTTTCATCTTATTTCTCTTGCTTTTTTTACACCTAGTAGTAATAAGACGTAATAGTCTTAAATTTTGTCTGAATTTCTTAGATGAAGCATTGTCATTATTATTATTTTTTCATTTTGATTTCGTCTTTCTTTCATCTTATTTCTCTTGCTTGTTTACACCTTAGTAGTAATAAGACGTAATAGTCTTAAGTTGTCTGAATTTCTTAGATGAAGCATTGTCATTATTATTATTTTTGATGTCTTTCTTTCATCTTTATTTTTTTTCTCTTTTGTTTTACACCAGTAGTAATAAAGACGTAATAGTCTTAAGTTGTTTGAATTTCTTAGATGAAGCATTGTCATTATTATTCATTTTTTGACTCGTCTTTCTTTCATCTTATTTCTCTTGCTTGTTTACACCTAGTAGTAATAAGACGTAATAGTCTTAAGTTGTTTGAATTTCTTAGATGAAGCATTGTCATTATTATTCATTTTTGACTCGTCTTTCTTTCTTTCATCTTATTTCTCTTGCTTTTTTACACCTTAGTAGTAATAAGACGTAATAGTCTTAAGTTGTTTGAATTTCTTAGATGAATTGCATCATTATTATTATTCATTTTTGATTCGTCTTTCTTTCATCTTATTTCTCTTGCTTGTTTACACCTAGTAGTAGTAATAAGACGTAATAGTCTTAAGTTGTCTGAATTTCTTAGATGAAGCATTGTCATTATTATTCATTTTTGACTCGTCTTTTCTTTCATCTTATTTCTCTTGCTTGTTTACACCTAGTAGTAATAAGACGTAATAGTCTTAGTTGAATTTTTAAGTTGTTGAATTTCTTAGATATTTCTCTTGCTTTGTCATTATTATTCATTTTTGACTCGTCTTTCTTTCATTTTATTTCTCTTTCTTTCATTTATTTTTTGCTTGTTTAGTAGTAGTAATAAGACGTAATAGTCTTAAGTTGTTTGAATTTCTTAGATGAACTTTCTTTCTTTCATCTTATTTCATTGCTTGTTTCTTTAGTAATAATAAGATTATGAAATTTTTTGAATTTCTTTCATTGTCATTATTATTCATTTTTGATTCGTCTTTCTTTCATCTTATTTCTCTTGCTTTTTTACACCTAGTAGTAGTAATAAGACGTAATAGTCTTAAGTTGTCTGAATTTCTTAGATGAAGCATTGTCATTATTATTCATTTTTTTTGACTCGTCTTTCTTTCATCTTATTTCTCTTGCTTTTGTTTAAGACGTAATAGTCTTAGTATTTCTTAATAAGACGTAATAGTCTTAAGTTTTCTTTGAATTTCTCTTGCTTGTTTAGATGAAGTAATTGTCGTATTATTATTCATTTTTGATTTCTTAGATCATTTTCTTTTATTTTTTTTATTTCTTTCTTTCTTTTACACTTTTTTAGTAGTAGTAATAAGACGTAATAGTCTTAAGTTGTCTGAATTTCTTAGATGAAGCCATTGTCATTATTATTCATTTTTGACTCGTCTTTCTTTTTCATCTTATTTCTCTTGCTTGTTTACACCTAGTAGTAGTAGTAATAAGACGTAATAGTCTTAAGTTGTTTGAATTTCTTAGATGAAGCATTGTCATTATTATTCATTTTTGACTCGTCTTTCTTTCATCTTATTTCTCTTGCTTGTTTTTACACCTTAGTAGTAATAATAAGACGTAATAGTCTTAAGTTGTTTGAATTTCTTAGATGAAGTCATTGTCATTATTATTCATTTTTGATTCGTCTTTCTTTCATCTTTATTTCTCTTGCTTGTTTACACCTAGTAGTAGTAATAAGCAATAAGACGTAATAGTCTTAAGTTGTTTGAATTTCTTAGATGAAGCATTGTCATTATTATTCATTTTTGACTCGTCTTTCTTTCATCTTATTTCTCTTGCTTTGTTTACACCTAGTAGTAATAATAAGACGTAATAGTCTTAAGTTGTTTGAATTTCTTAGATGAAGCATTGTCATTATTATTCATTTTTTTTCTCGTCTTTCTTTCTTTCATCTTTTTCTCTTGCTTGTTTACACCTAGTAGTAGTAATAAGACGTAATAGTCTTAAGTTGTTTGAATTTCTTAGATTCATTTCATTGTCATTATTATTCATTTTTCTTTCGTCTTTCTTTCATTATTTATTTCTCTTGCTTTTTTTACACTAGTAGTAGTAATAAGACGTAATAGTCTTAAGTTGTCTGAATTTCTTAGATGAAGCCATTGTCATTATTATTCATTTTTGATTCTTCTTTCTTTCATCTTTTATTTTTTTTTTTTTTACACCTAGTAGTAGTAATAAGACGTAATAGTCTTAAGTTGTGTGAATTTCTTAGATGAAGCATTGTCATTATTATTCATTTTTGATTCGTCTTTCTTTCATCTTATTTTTCTTCTTGTTTCTTTTTAACACCTAGTTTAGTAATAAGACGTAATAGTCTTAAAGTTTTTGAATTTCTTAGATGAAGCATTGTCATTATTATTCATTTTTGACTCGTCTTTCTTTTTCATTTTATTCGTTTTCTTTCATCTTTTTCTTTACTTGTTTACCTTAGTAGTAATAAGACGTAATAGTCTTAAGTTGTTTGAATTTCTTAGATGAAGCATTGTCATTATTATTCATTTTTGATTCGTCTTTCTTTCATCTTATTTCTCTTCTTGTTTGTTTACACTAGTAGTAGTAATAAGACGTAATAGTCTTAAGTTGTTTGAATTTCTTAGATGAAGCATTGTCATTATTATTCATTTTTGATTCGTCTTTCTTTCATCTTATTTCTCTTGCTTGTTTTACACCTAGTAGTAGTAATAAGACGTAATAGTCTTAAGTTGTTTGAATTTCTTAGATGAAGCATTGTCATTATTATTCATTTTGATTCGTCTTTCTTTCATCTTATTTCTCTTGCTTCTTTCTTTCTAGTAGTAATAAGACGTAATAGTCTTAAGTTTTTGAATTTCTTAGATGAAGCATTGTCATTATTATTCATTTTTTTTCTTCTCGTCTTTTTTTTCTTCTTATTTTTAATTGCTTTGTTTACACCTTGTAGTAATTCTTTTAATAGTCTTAAGTTGTTTGAATTTCTTAGATCATGAAGCATTCATTATTATTCATTTTTGATTCGTCTTTCTTTCATCTTATTTTCTTGCTTCGTCTTTTTTACACCTAGTAGTAGTAATAAGACGTAATAGTCTTAAGTTGTTTGAATTTCTTAGATGAAGCATTGTCATTATTATTCATTTTTGATTCGTCTTTCTTTTTCATCTTATTTCTCTTGCTTGTTTACACCTAGTAGTAGTAATAAGACGTAATAGTCTTAAGTTGTCTGAATTTCTTAGATGAAGCATTGTCATTATTATTCATTTTTTGACTTTTTCTTTCTTTTCATCTTATTTCTCTTGCTTGTTTACACCTTGTAGTAATAAGACGTAATAGTCTTAAGTTGTTTGAATTTCTTAGATGAAGCATTGTCATTATTATTCATTTTTGATTTTCTTTCTTTCATCTTATTTCTCTTGCTTGTTTACACCTTAGTAGTAATAAGACGTAATAGTCTTAAGTTGTTTGAATTTCTTAGATGAAGCATTGTCATTATTATTCATTTTTGATTCGTCTTTCTTTCATCTTATTTCTCTTGCTTGTTTTACACCTAGTAGTAATAAGACGTAATAGTCTTAAGTTGTCTGAATTTCTTAGATGAAGCATTGTCATTATTATTCATTTTTGACTCGTCTTTCTTTCATCTTTTTTCTCTTGCTTTTTTTACACTTTAGTAGTAATAAGACGTAATAGTCTTAATTTTTTGTTTGAATTTCTTAGATGAAGCATTGTCATTATTATTCATTTTTGATTCGTCTTTCTTTCATCTTATTTCATTTCTTGCTTGTTTACACCTAGTAGTAGTAATAAGACGTAATAGTCTTAAGTTGTTTGAATTTCTTAGATGAAGCATTGTCATTATTATTCATTTTTGATTTCGTCTTTCTTTCATCTTATTTCTCTTGCTTGTTTACACCTAGTAGTAATAAGACGTAATAGTCTTAAGTTGTTTGAATTTCTTAGATGAAGCATTGTCATTATTATTCATTTTTGATTCGTCTTTCTTTCATCTTATTTCTCTTGCTTGTTTACACCTTGTAGTAATAAGACGTAATAGTCTTAAGTTGTTTGAATTTCTTAGATTTCATTGTCATTATTATTCATTTTTCATTCTCTTTATTTCTTGTCATTATAGTAATATTCATTTTTGAATTTCTTAGATGAAGCATTTTCATTTTATTTTTTTTCGTCTTTCTTTCATCTTATTTCTCTTGCTTTTACACCTAGTAGTAGTAATAAGACGTAATAGTCTTAAGTTGTTTGAATTTCTTAGATGAAGCATTGTCATTATTATTCATTTTTGACTCGTCTTTCTTTTCATCTTATTTCTCTTGCTTGTTTACACCTTAGTAGTAATAAGACGTAATAGTCTTAAGTTGTTTGAATTTCTTAGATGAAGCATTGTCATTATTATTCATTTTTGATTCGTCTTTCTTTCATCTTATTTTCTTCTTTGTTTTTACACCTAGTAGTAGTAATAAGACGTAATAGTCTTAAGTTGTTTGAATTTCTTAGATGAAGCATTGTCATTATTATTCATTTTTGATTCGTCTTTCTTTCATCTTATTTCTCTTGCTTGTTTACACCTAGTTTAGTAGTAATAAGACGTAATAGTCTTAAGTTGTTTGAATTTCTTAGATGAAGCATTGTCATTATTATTCATTTTTGACTCGTCTTTCTTTCATCTTATTTCTCTTGCTTGTTTTACACCTAGTAGTAGTAATAAGACGTAATAGTCTTAAGTTGTTTTAGATGAATTTCTTAGATGTCTTTCTTTCATCTTATTTCCTTGCTTTTGTCATTATTATTCATTTTTGACTTTCTTGTCTTTTTTCATTTTCATCTTCTTTCTCTTATTTTGCTTTTTTTACCTTAGTAGTAATAAGACGTAATAGTCTTAAGTTGTTGAATTTCTTAGATGAAGCATTGTCATTATTATTCATTTTTGATTCGTCTTTCTTTCATCTTATTTCTCTTGCTTGTTTTACACTAGTAGTAGTAATAAGACGTAATAGTCTTAAGTTTTTTCTGAATTTCTTAGATGAAGCCATTTTCATTATTATTTCATTCATTTTGATTCGTCTTTCTTTCATCTTATTTCTCTTGCTTGTTTACACCTTAGTAGTAATAAGACGTAATAGTCTTAAGTTGTCTGAATTTCTTAGATGAGCCTTGTCTTGTCATTATTATTCATTTTTGATTCGTCTTTTTTTCATCTTTATTTCTCTTGCTTTTTTGTTTACACCTTGTAGTAATAAGACGTAATAGTCTTAAGTTGTTTGAATTTCTTAGATGAAGCCTTGTCATTATTATTCATTTTCATTTTTTTCTTTCTTTCATCTTATTTCTCTTGCTTGTTTACACCTAGTAGTAGTAATAAGACGTAATAGTCTTAAATTATTATTTGTTTGAATTTCTTAGATGAAGCCATTGTCATTATTATTCATTTTGACTCGTCTTTTCTTTCATCTTATTTCTCTTTCTTTGTTTACACCTTTTTTAGTAGTAATAAGACGTAATAGTCTTAAGTTGTTTGAATTTCTTAGATGAAGCATTGTCATTATTATTCATTTTTGATTCGTCTTTCTTTCATCTTATTTCTCTTGCTTGTTTACACCTAGTAGTAGTAATAAGACGTAATAGTCTTAAGTTGTCTGAATTTCTTAGATGAAGCCATTGTCATTATTATTCATTTTTGACTCGTCTTTCTTTCATCTTATTTTCTCTTGCTTCTTTTACACCTAGTAGTAGTAATAAGACGTAATAGTCTTAAGTTGTTGAATTTCTTAGATGAAGCATTGTCATTATTATTCATTTTTGACTCGTCTTTCTTTTTCTTTTTTATTTCTTGCTTGTTTTTTCTCTTAAGTAGTAATAAGATTTAATAGTTTAAGTTGTCTGAATTTCTTAGATGAAGCCTTGTCATTATTATTCATTGAAATTCGTCTTTCTTTCATCTTATTTTCATTTTTGCTTCTTTTTATTTCTTGTAGTTTAATAAGACGTAATAGTCTTAAGTTGTCTGAATTTCTTAGATGAATTTGTCATTATTATTCATATTTTTTTCGTCTTTCTTTCATCTTATTTCTCTTGCTTGTTTACACCTTGTAGTAGTAATAAGACGTAATAGTCTGAAGTTTGTTTGAATTTCTTAGATGAAGCATTGTCATTATTATTCATTTTTGACTCGTCTTTCTTTCATCTTATTTCTCTTGCTTTTTACACCTAGTAGTAGTAATAAGACGTAATAGTCTTAAGTTGTGAATTGAATTTCTTAGATGAAGCATTGTCATTATTATTTTTTTCATCTTTTTCTCTTCTTGTCTTTCTTTCATCTTATTTTCTGAATTTCTTGTTCATTATTATTCATATTTGATTCGTCTTTCTTTAGTATTTAATGTTTACACCTTGTAGTAATAAGACGTAATAGTCTTAAGTTGTTTGAATTTCTTAGATGAAGCCTTGTCATTATTATTCATTTTTGATTCGTCTTTCTTTCATCTTATTTTCTTGCTTGTTTACACCTTGTAGTAATAAGACGTAATAGTCTTAAGTTGTTTGAATTTCTTAGATGAAATTTCATTATTATTCATTTTTGATTCGTCTTTCTTTCATCTTATTTCTCTTGCTTGTTTCATAGTTAATAAGACGTAATAGTCTTAAAGTTGTCTGAATTTCTTAGATCATCATTATTATTCATTTTGATTGTCTTTCTTTCATCTTATTTCTCTTGCTTGTTTACACCTTGTAGTAATAAGACGTAATAGTCTTAAATTTGAATTTCTTAGATGAAATTTCATTATTATGAATTTTGATTCGTTTTTCTTTCATCTTATTTTATTGCTTGTTTACACTTTTAGTAATAAGACGTAATAATTCTATTGTGTTTCTTAGATCATTGTCATTATTATTTTTTGATTGTCTTTTCTTTCATCTTATTTCTATTCTTGCTTTTTTAAGTAGTAGTAGTAATAAGACGTAATAGTCTTGTTGTTTTGAATTTCTTAGATGAAGCCATTGTCATTATTATTCATTTTTGATTCGTCTTTCTTTCATCTTATTTCTCTTGCTTGTTTACACCTTGTAGTAATAAGACGTAATAGTCTTAAGTTGTTTGAATTTCTTAGATGAAGCATTGTCATTATTATTCATTTTTTGACTCGTCTTTCTTTCATCTTATTTCTCTTGCTTGTTTTTACACCTTAGTAGTAATAAGACGTAATAGTCTTAAGTTGTGTGAATTTCTTAGATGAAGCATTGTCATTATTATTCATTTTGACTCGTCTTTCTTTCATCTTATTTCTCTTGCTTGTTTACACCTTGTAGTAATAAGACGTAATAGTCTTTAAATTGTTTGAATTTCTTAGATGAAGCCTTGTCATTATTATTCATTTTTTGACTCGTCTTTCTTTCATCTTATTTCTCTTGCTTGTTTACACCTTGTAGTAATAAGACGTAATAGTCTGAAATTGTTTGAATTTCTTAGATGAAGCATTGTCATTATTATTCATTTTTGATTCGTCTTTCTTTCATCTTATTTCTCTTGCTTTTTTACACCTTGTAGTAATAAGACGTAATAGTCTTAAGTTGTTTGAATTTCTTAGATGAAGCCTTGTCATTATTATTCATTTTTGATTCGTCTTTCTTTCATCTTATTTCTCTTGCTTGTTTACACCTTGTAGTAATAAGACGTAATAGTCTGAAATTGTTTGAATTTCTTAGATGAAGCATTGTCATTATTATTCATTTTTGACTCGTCTTTCTTTCATCTTTTTCTCTTGCTTGTTTTACACCTTGTAGTAATAAGACGTAATAGTCTGAAGTTTTTGAATTTCTTAGATGAAGCCTTGTCATTATTATTCATTTTTGACTCGTCTTTCTTTCATCTTATTTCTCTTGCTTGTTTACACCTTTAGTAATAAGACGTAATAGTCTTAATTTTTGAATTTCTTAGATGAAGCCTTTGTCATTATTATTCATTTTGACTCGTCTTTCTTTCATCTTATTTCTCTTGCTTGTTTTACACCTTGTAGTAATAAGACGTAATAGTCTTGAAAGTTGTTTGAATTTCTTAGATGAAGCATTGTCATTATTATTCATTTTTGACTCGTCTTTCTTTCATCTCTTTTCTCTTGCTTCTTTTTTACACCTAGTAGTAAGCAATAAGACGTAATAGTCTTAAGTTGTTTGAATTTCTTAGATGAAGCCTTGTCATTATTATTCATTTTTGATTCGTCTTTTCTTTCATCTTATTTCTCTTTTTTTTGTTTACACCTTTAGTAATAATAAGACGTAATAGTCTTAAATTGTGTGAATTTCTTAGATGAAGCATTGTCATTATTATTCATTTTTGATTCGTCTTTCTTTCATCTTATTTCTCTTGCTTGTTTACACCTTGTAGTAATAAGACGTAATAGTCTTAATTTGTGTGAATTTCTTAGATGAAGCCTTGTCATTATTATTCATTTTTGATTCGTCTTTCTTTCATCTTATTTCTCTTGCTTGTTTTACACCTTGTAGCAATAAGACGTAATAGTCTGAAGTTGTTTGAATTTCTTAGATGAAGCCTTTGTCATTATTATTCATATTTGATTCGTCTTTCTTTCATCTTATTTCTCTTGCTTTTTTTACACCTTGTAGCAATAAGACGTAATAGTCTGAAATTGTGTGAATTTCTTAGATGAAGCCTTGTCATTATTATTCATATTTGACTCTCGTCTTTCTTTCATCTTATTTCTCTTGCTTGTTTACACCTTGTAGCAATAAGACGTAATAGTCTGAAATTTTGTGAATTTCTTAGATGAAGCCTTGTCATTATTATTCATATTTTTTTCGTCTTTCTTTCATCTTATTTCTCTTGCTTGTTTACACCTTGTAGCAATAAGACGTAATAGTCTGAAAAGCCTTGTCATTATTATTCAAATAAATTATAATTAATATAGGTAAAGAGGTTATAAAGGAGGGGTGGAAATATAGAAATTAGAATTAGTTATACATTTAACATTTGAAGAGTTAGAAGGGAGTGAATATTATGGAAATATAGTAGCTCATTAAGTAAAACCTATATTATGGAAATTTGAATTTGTTTTTATGTCAACATTTTAACACTAATTCGTTCCTCTGATTCAATAGTTTTGATTATTTTATTATTCTAATTTTTTTCTTCTAAACATAAGTCATACCTATCTCTAAGATTATTAGGAATACATGTGGAACCTTTCTGGTGTTTTAGTTTAGGGTTAGAAAATGAGTGCCTATGGGTATAAAATCTCTGTTTCCATTCTACTGCTGAAATTCTAATGTAAACATAATTTTTCATATTTTCTTTGGTGAAAATATGAAAGATCATTATGATGGAATAATATATTACATTATATGTTTACATTACGATGGAATAATTATATATATATATATATATATATATATATATAAAATGTGCTTGTCACTTCCTTTGTTAGTTTACCTGACCAATGCCTCATAAATAATGGACCATTCCTTTTTTATCTTGATAAAAGACGTATCAAAGATGATGCTTGATTTTAGTTGGAAAATGAAAGAATGAATGGAAGATAGAAGTGCTTAATATTTGTTTCAGTGAAATGGGAAAAGTTTTTAATTTCAAATCTTTTCATTTGTATCCCCTTACTTCTTAACGTGCCAACCATCATTCAGATTTATGATTATTGTAATATTTCATTAAAGTTGCTAAGCTCAAATATTCATTATACTGCTATTCCAGGATTAAGTTAGAAAATGGAGCCAGGTCAGTACTTAGATGGGGGACTGCTTGGGAACACCTGGTACTCTAAGCCCCAAAGTCCAACCCTTACCTCACAGTCGGTGGGTGGGGGGTGTAAACAGTAGTGTCAGAGCTATGCCGCCGGAACTTCGTTCCTGGTAGGGCCACCCAAGGCGGACAGGTCTGACACACGCCGGCTAACAAGGGCTCTGGTGAAAATCAAGGAGCGTCTGCATCGGTAACCGGCGGCTTCTGGTCGTTCCTGTCTCTGCGTCTGTGGGAACCCCGCGGCAAGCAAGAACGTTATCCGAGTAGGCCTGGGTACCCTACTTCTGTAATTTATCCCAAGAATCTTCTTCTCATAACAGGAAGAAGCCGGGCTCAATCCGCCCAGGGTGAATGCCGCATCAGTACAGTACAGTATTCTTGAAAGATATTTTTATATAAAAAGAAAGAAACTTCAAACAAGGCATTTAAACCTATGAGGTGCAAGATGCTAATGTGATTGAAAGAAACCGTGAAAAAATTTAAATTAAACATGCTCCAGAGTGGATATTAAAAGAATGGGATAACAGTTTCTTCCAAGACATTGGTTTTGAACAAAGTCTGCTTTTTTTTTGTTGTCACTCAAGGCTGGAGAACCCAGTCTATCCTGCTATTCCATGGGGAGAGAACAGTGAAAAGAATGGGTTCAAAACAATTGAAGGATATAGTGATTAAAGCCAAATTTAAAAATGAAATTGATTATTCTAGTAATGGTGGTCTTCTATTGAACTCACTACTCATTCGTAATTTTTCTTTTTTTTCTTATTTTTTAACCATTACACCCCTTATGTCTTAGGTGGCCCAACTTTCTCATTATGTAGTGTGAAGTTGACCCACAAAGATTTTTAAATTGTATTTGGACTTGGTCTGATAAAATTATATTCCATGAGGATATTTTGTTTAAAAATTCAAATATGAATAAAATGTAATTCATAATATTTTTATTCAGGACAGCTTATTTTCTCACACTTTTCGTTTTGGAACATTCTTTTTCAAATTTTTTTAAATTTGCCAAATATGATGAAAAAAACTTAAAATGCATTGATTTTTCGTTTCATTGTCTTTTGATTATTCTTCCTATTGTTCTTCATCTTTGTCGCCAATATTTATCACAACGTTTTTCACGTTGGTAACTCAATGTTTTTTGGCTTTATTGCCTTCATTGGAGTGAAATGACACCAAACAAATTTAAATGCAATGTCAATCGTTATCACATATGTCTTCTTGATTCTTTTCTTCCTTGTTCTTGATCCTAAATAATATCTCGTTTTTCTTCTTTCACAAAATTTTACTAACCCCTTGTGTTTTAATGGCTTTATTGGTAAAAATGGAATGAAATGACAGATAAAAACAAATTTAAATGCAATGGTCAATTGTTAAACTGAAGACATGATAGGTCTTAATAGTTTGTTCTTTCCTTTTGGACACATGGTTTTTTTCTTTAAAGTCGTTACTAATCCCTTGTGTTTTAGGGCTTTATTGTCTTGCATGGAGTTCAATGATTAGGCATTGGAGAATTTAAATGAAATGTCAATCGTTATAACTGTCTTCTTGATTACTTTTCCTTGTTAGAACTTGTCTACCTTAATAATATTTTCTCGTTTAGGGTTCTTTCGACATTCCAACCCCCTTGTGTTTTAGTGGCTTTATACAACCTTGTTTGTTGTGAAAAATAAAAAAAAAAACATCATCAGTGAGAACATAATTTGAATCATAATTGTTAATAATTTTCTCAGAAATATAGACATTTCTGATTTTCGTTGTCCTGGGACAATGGAATTGAGGGTTTAATACATTCGGTTTAAACTTGTTGGGCATCAAAGGCTAGATAATCTGGATATATCATGTTTACCCGATAAATAACGAAAAGATTCGGATGCATTTTGATTTTGTTTGTAAATTAAAGAAATGAGATAAAAAAATTTGAATTTTGCTTTCAATAGAATTTTTGGCAACATATTGATATTGGATTCAATGCCCGGCCATCCAATGTTTATTGGATTCAATTTCAACCAATTTTTAGACGAATTGATCGTCTTGAATAAATTGATTAGCCAATTTAAAAATTTAAAAGGCGCATTAATGTCTATTCATGGTTTAAAATAACTTTAATTCAATTTAATTTTGTATGGCTGATCATGGTAACAAATATTTGAACAAAAGGCCAAGTACGGAAAAAATTTTACAGACCTTTAAAAAAAAAAATAAATGATTTCGATTAAATAAAGGGTTCCGTTTTGTTTTTAAAATAATTTAAATTGTTTTTAAAATAGTGGGATATTTGTATGTTAAAGTTTGAAAAAATCATTTCCTTCAAAAAAATTGAAAATTTATTGTGTAACATGTTCACCCTGAAACTCTGAATTCAGATCCCTAACCTGTTGAATATATCTTCAAAAAATTTATTATACATGGATTCAAAATATATACTAATATAAAACTAAGGTTTTAAAACTTGTTTTTTTCTTTGACTAAAATAATTGACAGAATTTATTGTATATTTTTTTTTTTTTTTTTTTTAATGGATCAACAGTATGTATATCTTACTGTCAATTTTTTGACCTGTTTTATTGCCATTATACTGTCCCATATGAAGATAAACGCACATCCAAATTAAAGGCCTCTGATTGAGAGATACAGATTTTTTTGAAGGTTTATAGCTTTGGAACAAAAGCTCATTTCTCAGTTATTCCCAGGTCCACCCTGACTCAGGGTGGTTCATCTGTTAGGGTCTAATTTTTTAAATAAACGGGCAAATTTTGAAACCCCAAAAAAAAATCAACAGTACATTTTTATAGTAAATGCCCATCAATACATGTTTTTATAGTAAAATAACAATGAATGCATTTTAAAAAGAGTATAAAAATACATTTTTATAGTAAAATTACCAACAATACATTTAAAAAAAAAAAATTACCAACAATACACTTATAAATACAAAGTATATATCTAAAAAGGACATGTTTGATATTTGAAAGTATAAAATTGGATGGCAAAATCTAGGAGAAGTTGAACAATAAAATTGCATTCAAAATATTCAGATGTCAGCATTAAATAACCCATAGATGTTAATATGCCACTAAGCAAAATCAATCAACCTTGTGTTATATAAGTGGAGAAGGTTGTAATGAACTGTTCTCAACATAAATTGGACACCATTTGTTTCTTATGAATTTGCATCGTTTTTTAACAGAAATTGGCTTTCATTGTTGAATTCGGGAGAGTCATTCATAATTTGAATACTACCATTGATGTAATACAGAAATTGACAAAAATAGAAAACCAAACAGCCTTGACAGGAAGTAATCATTATTTTTACTGGAAGTCTCCATTCTAAAATATTTTACATCAAATCATATATGTATATATTTATATATATTATATATTTTTTATTTGCCGATTTGAGACATTTCCAAGAATATTGAAGGGAATCTAAATGAAATAATAATAAAAAAACGAAAGAATATTAATCATCTCTCTGTAACGGCATTCAAAAGTGTCGGGTTTTGCACAAAGCCTTTGATATTGGAGTTCAAAGGAATCGGGAAATTGTCAGTTCTAGGAAAACCATGTATAACTCTTATGAGATTTGATTATAGTGGTGAAAGTTTTGTTCAGGATATGAATTTTAGAATACACGATAAACAGATAATCGTTGGAAATTTCCCAATATGCAAATAATAAAAGGTTTTTTTAATTATAGAAGGTTTTGATTTCAATAAATTCCTTCTCCTAGACCAGTTGCCATCCAAGAAATAGATTTTATTTCTGTCCTTTATATTTACCCATAGCTGGAGGGAATGAAGAGGGTTAAACTTTTCCCAAAATCAATCACAAGTTGAATCCTAATGGATTCATTTGAATTGGAAAACGACACACCGGAAGATTATTTGGTTTTAGCCATATCACCAGAATATATATCCTAATAATTCATTCAGTGACAAATATTTGTTTATTCAAAATTAAAAAAATACTTGAAAAAATTAAAAAGAGAGAGCCCGTGCTTAGATATTTTTTGGTGATAATTTATTTAAAGAAGATCTATGAGATAACATAAATTAATAAAAGAAAAGGACATCTGGATCTCGATTCAGAATGGGATCATCATAATTTTCGATACATGATTGACGAATATATTTTTGTTTCCTGCAATAGGTTTTTGGAAGGTAGTAACCATTTGGGATCAAACAAATAGAATATATGTAAAATATTATAATAATTTAGTTATTAATTTTAACACCATCTTGTCTGAGTCCAAAATAAAAGTTTGAAAAAATTCGAACAAAAATTTAAATTTTCATCTTGAACCATTTGTGCATCCATTAAAATCTTGCATTTTTAAAGCAAAAGGAAAAATAAAGGGAAAATAAAGAACTTTTAGACACTCTGTTCTGATAGATATATATATATATATATATATATATATATTATATATATATATATATATATCCTGATAAATATATAGAGATATTAAATAGAATTTCCTTTAGTTCAATTAATCACATTGGGAGCTTCTAAAATTAAGGTTGGTTTAAAAATAATATTAGAGTTTTTTTTCTTTCTTTTGTTTCAGTTTTTTTCAATTTTATATATTGTTTTTTATATTTAAAGATATTTACACTCCTAACTGATATTGATTTTGTCGACAGAGAGCTGAATTCATGATGATAATATCAAAAAGAGAAATTATACACCTGTTGAGAGAGAGAACAGAACTCACAAAATGAACCAGTCTATAAAAAAAAATATCTGTGAGATGATAAGATTTATCAAATTCAATGAAATTATCTTTTTTTTTTTCATCAGGAAAAAACATTTTGCATTCGTAAAAGATAAAACGATCTATTTTAAATCAAAACATTTTATATATATATATATATATATATATATATATATATATATATATATATATGATATGTATTTTCTAAATAAACGTTTTCAGTCATTCTCAATAGAACAGCTTACCCTATTATATGTGACATATATATGTATTTTTTGAATGTATTTATATGTTTATATTTATATATATAAAATATTTACAATGTATATGTTAAGTTTTATATATATTTATATATATATAAGATACAGAATTATTTTGTCAATCATTTCCAATAAATATATATATATATATATTAAATTCAATTAATATTTATATATATATCTATCTATCTATTTTATCTTTATATATATATATATATATATATATATATATATATATATATATACAGTAGCGACCATAATATAAGGAATGGAAACAACAAAGACATAAATATGTGTATTACTTAAAAAGTAATGCATGATTAGCAATGAAATTTTTACCGGATAAAGATTAGGGTGTAATGCATAAATATTATACAAAGTTACAAAATTTTACATAATAGTTTTTTTTTAAATAAAGATTAAATGGAATAAAGAAAATAAGCTACTGGACAAAAGTTAAGGAACGATCTTGTTAATACTTTATTGTGAACAAAATATCAACAAAATTTAATATTTGGTAAACATCCCTTATTTTCAATTACTTCTCTTCATCGTCGACCACATGATCTAATTAATTTCTTGCAAAAATCGGCAGTAATTCCCTCCCATTCATCTTTCAATAACTCCCATAGGTGATCCTGGTTTTTCGGGTTTCTTTTCTGGGCCCTTTCTCCAATTATCTTCCAAACATTTTCTGTTGGATTCAGGTCGGGGCTCTGGGCTGGCCACTTTATTAGGATGATTCCTCCTTCTTCAAATAAAGCCATAACCTTCTGAGCCTTGTGGCAAGGTGCATTGTCCTGCATGAAAATAGGAGATTCATAAAGATTATGGTGTAATCTTGGTACCACATGCTGCTGAAGAAGCCTTCTATAAATCTCAGCATTGATATTGCCATGTACGCAGATGATAGGCCAACTCCTGTAGATGATATCATTCCCCACAACATCACACTGCCACCACCAAACTTAACGGTTTTCTTGACACATTGAGATGACAGTCTTTCACCTGTTCTACAGCATATGTAAGTTTGGCCCTCAGAACCAAATATAGTAAACTTGGACTTGTCACTGAAATGAACTGTATCCCATTGTGCATCAGTCCAAACAACATGTTCTCTCACATACTCCAGGCGTGCCTTTGGTTTTGCTTTGAAATGAGAGGCTTCGAAGCTAGAATATGGGCATGCAATCCTGCATTTTTTAACCTGTGAGCAACCGTTTTCCTTGAGATCTTATTATCTGTATCTTCATTAAATTTACGGGCAATTGATGTAGCAGTTTCAAAATGGTTTTTTGTAGATATTCTAACAATTCTTCAATCTTCTCTTTGCGATGTTTTTGGAGGTCTACCAGTTTTTGGTTTTGCATCTAACATTTTATTGGTTTTATACCTGCTAATTACATGCTGAACGACACTTTGAGACATATGAACAATATCAGAAATTTCTGAAATTTACCTTTTTTCTTGATAGTGATAATGAGTTTTTCTTCTTCTAAAGAGAGCGTTTCACATGTAGAATTTGCCATATTGCTTAAAAATAAAGTCCTAATGATACATGAAATTTTACTTATTGTTGAAAAGCTCCATTGAGTTTTTTAACAATGTAAATTAAAAGTTTATGCAAATTATTAACATCATTCCTTAACTTTTGTCCAGTAGCTTATTTATTTATTTATTTTAAGATTGTTTTTTTAACATTGAGGATGAAATGGTATGGGTAGTGAACATATATATGTTTATTGAAAGACATTAAATTAATAAATAATTCAAATAAACTATTTATTCAAGCAGATAAATCAAGAACAATGGATGCTATTAATTAATTGAAAAAGACGTACATAAATTTTATAAAAATGAATCAGAATATAACAAATAAAGAAGTAAAAATGATAGCAGCAAAATTAAAAATACATAACGGAATAAAACAGTTAACCAAAGTAGAACAACTTATTAAACTAAAAGATCATAAAATAATTTTTTAAATAAACCTCCATGTAGATTATTAAATGCTATAAAAAAGTAACATAGGAAGAATTAGCAAACAAATAAGAGAAAACAAAATATGTTCAAAATTAAGAAAAATATTAAATGTAAATCAGTGGAAGATTACAAAAGAAACAAACAGCTGGTTTAAAAATATTACAAACAAAAATAACTGTACTTTTATACAAGTGAACATCAAAGATTTTTACCCATCAATTACCAAAAATATATTAAATAAAGGATTAGATTTAGCTAAACAACACAGAAACATTTAAGAAGATTTACATATAATTAAACATTGTAGAAAATGACTATTCTACTACAATAATAAAATATGGTTTAAAAATGCACCATAACTTTGACGCAACAATGAGTAGTTATGATGGAGCATAGGAATGCAAATTAATAGGAATATAAATTATACATAATTTATCAGATATAATTAATAAAAAAGACATAGCCATATGTAGAGATGACGGTCTAATAAGTATAAGAAATTGCAATGGTAGAAAAATAGAAAAAATAAAAAAAGTAATAATAGAAATATTCAAAAAATTAGGAGTTATAATAGAAATATCTAACCTAAAATAGTAAATTTTCTAGATATTACATTTATATTACACACACACACAGGTAACCATAAATTATTTATAAAACTTTGATCTAAATGATTCTTTTGTTTCTTCAACATTATTGAACCAATAAAGATAATGAGGCTAGACAAATAAACACATAATGTAGCTTTTTGGTGCAGCCCTTCATAATGCTGACTTTTATTTTAGTTCAATATTTAGCTTTTAAGAAAAAAACAAAAAAATGCTTGCTTAACTATGATAAAAAAAAACTTTCTCAGTCTTATAAAAACAAATGAAATGTTGACGTATATAGATCCTGATGTACCCTTCTTATCTCTTTTTGCAGAGTATGTCCAAATCAAAGGTGTTGTGCCGACAAAATGAAATTGAGAAACTGCACCAAGTCAATAAAGCTGAATGTGATTTGTTGGTCGAACGTTGGCAATCAAAAGAATGTGAACAGGCCATCATGGCTTTTTTTACTAGAAAAGCCAAAATGTAAAGTCATATTTTAAAAATATTTCTAACTCATGTTTCTTAACATTAATATTTTTTCTCTCCTGATGACACCAAGAAAGAGACAACATGGGTAAAGACAAAAGTAAAACTTTCATTTTCTGACGTATATCCTCTGCTCAGAGACTTTATCAAGGTGAATGCAAGGATTTCATTTTGTACACTTACAAGATGGAAAAATATCAAAATTTTTAAATTTATGAACACTCACAAATATTCTTCAGGCTAACTGTGAAAGAGTGTGCCAAATAGTTGCTGATTTTTCCAACAATGTATACTCTGAATAAATACAATATTTAGATAAAAGAAAATTAAATATTTTTACAGAGGAAAATATTTTTTATTGTTTTCTTTATATTTTTGCTTTGCCTGTGTGCATGCAGAACCAGCCTGGCGGGCAGTGCTTTGTGACTCTATCTTATCAACATTTGCTTTTATCCTACCCATACTTATATACATTACAAATTAAACTAAGCACAATTAATTATTAAAGGATGAATTTCTGACATCATTCTGCAGTCTTCTTTTTTTTTTTTCTTTTTTTTTGTCCAAGTCCAAGGTTTTATTACAATTTTAATCATCACTTTTTAAAACAATAAACATTGCTGAGGAGTGAAGGTAGTTAAAATAATAGTGGTGTCAAGGGAAAATCTGTCCTTTTGACACAGCATTTTTTTTGGTTATTTTTTTGCATGCACAAAGGTCCAGATTTCTTTGTTGAACTTAGTGTAGAAATTGTCCAAATGATTGTTTGTCTTGTGTATTTTTATCTAATTTATTA
The DNA here is from genome assembly GCA_903632075.3 of Acanthosepion pharaonis. Classification (NCBI taxonomy): domain Eukaryota; kingdom Metazoa; phylum Mollusca; class Cephalopoda; order Sepiida; family Sepiidae; genus Acanthosepion; species Acanthosepion pharaonis. Next base: position 266,246 of record CAHIKZ030001604.1, read on the forward strand.
ACCAATTTTAGGATTATGGTTGTGCTCACACACACACTATCTGATAATTAGTGGGGATAATTCCAAGGAGGATATAAATCCAAAGAGAGCTCAATGTAAGAACAGAGCAAATATAATAATAAAATCGGAGTCCTTAGAAATCTATTTAAGCAATAATTTATTTCATGGGATCAGGCGCCCGTCTCTTCAGACCATAATTTTACAAAAATAAATGGATTTTAAATTTATCCAGATACCCAAAAAAAAAAGTGTTCTCGGTCAACTCATCGACTGCTTAGTTTTTTCTTGAGAAGTTTTTTATTTTTTTCCCTCCCTCCCCATGTCTATCTCTTTCCCTTCCCTCTAAAAAAAAACAAAAAAAAACCTTCTTTTGAAATCTGTCTTTACCCTCTTATTTTTAAAACTTTTTCCTTTTCTCCCCCCCCCCCTTTTTTTTGTCAATTAATTTTTGTAAAATTTTTCTCTGAAGAGATGAGCGCCTGGTGCCATGAAATAAATTATTGCCTGAATGTATTTCTAAGGACTCTGCTTTCATCATCATTTTATATATATATATATATATATATATATATATATTAATGCATGTTTCATTAAATAATATAGACAAGTTTTGTCTATTTATTTTATGTAAGTTCCTTCCATATTGTCCGATAAGCTTAATCACATTATCCTTGAAAGACAAAAGGAAAACACCATACTGATATATGTTTAAATCCAATCTAAGCTTTCGGTTTACGTAAGCCATTATCAAAGATGACACACAGACAAAACTACAAAAATAGTCCGCCTTTGCTGCCTGAATAAGCTCAAAGTAACGACAAACTTGTATTTATAAGATTAGGAAGAATAATATATATATATATATATATATATATATATATATATATATATATATATATATATATATATATGTCGCATAATACATTTTAGGTCCATCAAATGTGGTCTTCAGTGATGCATTGTTCTCATTGCTGATTTCGGTCTTTGCATCATATTGGCTCACACAGCAACCCTGACCTGATTCCAAAAGGGTCAGGTCGCCTCCTTGATAGCATCGGGCTATGCACTTTGATATTGCAAAGAAAACTTCAGATATGGCTAGGAGTCCAACTGTTCTTATTGACATACGTCAGCCAATGAAATAAAGGCTTTTCACGCTCACCTCCTATATACAGTTATCTTTTTACTTTGTCCAGTTTCAATTCAAGCTACTTACCCCGGAATCCATAATGAGGTAAGCTGCTCTCTTTCCTGCATAGTCTAATCCAATGTTTTATGTTTTAAATACTAATTCCATAACAATATTAACTCTTTAACTAAATCTTACTTACTACTTATAGTAGTGTTCTTACTAACATATAAATGTTTAAGTCTACATTTACCTTATACTTTTAATCAAACAAAATTAAAAAAAAATAAACAAAATCCTATACATGTATGTACGTCCACACATCTACATATAAATATAGTAAATGTACTTGCTCACACATGTATGGACATGCATACATAAATTCTATCCCCCATTTACATTAATTTCATTTTACAAAACCAGTCATTGCAAAATTAACTCGTACTAATTATTTGAAGTTCCTTCCCAGTTTTGTGATCTGTTGATTAAAATAATTCCATGGCCTAATCTATAAAAAAAAAAAGTAAATAAATAACTAAAAAATATGAGTTAGCTATTCAATTAAGTAACCTATTCACATATTTACTATCTGTTAAATATTACTCAAAATAAATTTAGCCAATTAATACAAGTATCACCACTGAACATTTTCAAAACTATGATTACAACTTTGCATCTCTGCCATCTGTAAATTACATTCTTAAAAATTAGGTAATTAGGAAATAAAAAACAGATAAGCGGGAATAAATGGCAATCATTAACTGTAAGAAGAAAAATTGAAACACATGTGCCAATATTTCACAATCCCTATCCATAACAGCTGGACTGCCCTGACTTACTGTATTATTTCAATATTTCCTTATACCTTGTAACCCCTCCCCTCTGTTTCCCTAAGTATGTTTGTAAGGGGGTTTTTTTTTCCATCCTCACTAGTTCTTTCATGGTTCCAATCTCTTAAGCCAAATCCATTTGTAAGCAGTTAAAACTGCATTGGTAATATCTTTCAGCACCCTTGCCCTCTCTGCTTTCCACTATGCCTATTTTTGCTATGGCTCTTCCCAATGACTGTCCTACAAAGCCCCTGCAACCAACTTTTACTGAGTCATAATATATTCTCCATGAGTTGTGTTGACAAGTTCTTGGTATTTGAACCTCTTTCTCTCATTTGCTAGTGTAATGAATTCCTCCCATGACACCAACAATTCCCAAATAATGGATTCCTTTGTGTTGTCTCTTGACCCCACTGCCCCCACTATTCCTATTTTGGTAGGGCTCTGCCCAATGAATGTCCTACAAAGCCCTGACAATTCCCAAATAATGGATTCCTTTGTGTTGTCTCTTGACCCCACTGCCCCCACTATGCCTATTTTTGCTAGGGCTCTGCCCAATGACTGTCCTACAAAGCCCCGACAATTCCAAAATAATAGATTCCTTTGTGTTGTCTCTTCTATGTGTCTGGGGAACTTTTGCTGAGTCTTTAAGTCCACTATCAACTGCCAATCATCTGCAGAAGATAACAGGCTTTTTTTCTCTCTCCTCTGTTTCTTTACTCCAGCTTAGATGAAGTTAATCTGATTCAACATCTTTTCTGTAACACCATATCCTCACACCACTGGACCCACACACTCCACAAGACCAGCTATTGGTCTGGTCTGGTCCAATATTACGGGTTAGACACAAGTCTCCGGTTCCCAATGTCAATTCAAAGCCACCCTCCAGCCATGTTGTGATTGTTTTGATCCTGGAGAGTGGTCATCAGATTGTAGAAATCTGGAAACTCTCCTTTGGTCCACCAGGTGAGTTTGTCAGGTGAGAATCAAAAAAATAAATATAACCAAGTTGATTCAATTTTGAAAGGACAAAAGTTTTTTTTTTTTATATATAAAAGCCAGCACACACACAAAAAATTCTAGTTGCACAAGGTTGAATGTTTCTTATTTGTGAACAATAGCCAAACACAAATACTTCAAATAATTTCGGTAAGGAGAGATGTGGCCTTCGTTTTAACCCTTTTTGGTCTGTTCTTAGTGCAACTACTACAACTTTTGATGTTCCCGTTCTCAGTAGTAGTAATAGTAGTATTAGTAGTAGCAGAAGTAGTGGTACTTAGATGTTAACAGCAGTATTTTGCTTCTTTACCCTCAGCTTCAGCAATACACAATGGACGCTTCCTTTTCAATCTCTGATGTCTCTTCATTCAGTTCGACTGCATTCGAAGACAAACTCAAAACTCTCTATCTTATAGTTGGCTTGCCTCTTTATTAAGAATTGGTGAGGTATCTGTTTTTCTAGTGTAAATGTACTGACATACTACCAAAGTACAACTTCACTCCTCTGAGAATAAACAATTTACTTTTTCATCAATTGGTTTCCAAGGTTCACAACAAGATGTTATTGTTTATCATCTTGCTATTAATTATTCTGCCGCTCTTTGTAAATTACAAAGATTCTTGTTTTAAAAATAAATTCTAGATCAAAACATCCTTGATTTTAACTTCAATTCTTATAGTGTCAAAATCCATTTCTTTTTTTTTAAAGTTCCAAATTATTCTTTTTCGAGTAATTTTCTATTAGTAATCTGATATCCTTTGTACACTTACAAAAGATTGTATTTCATGTTCTAAATTAACTTTCTGTAACATTTACATTTCAAAAACGCCTCTCTTTCACTTGGTGTTTTCTTTTTTACAGCATATCCTCCTTTATTATTATTATTATTTCAGGGGTGATATTGCTTCTGCCACATCCTATATAAATTAGATCAGCCAATCACGCTATCTTGATTTCAATCTTTTGGTATCTTCAGGTGATCTGGGATAAATAATTTCCTAACACTTTCTTATTTCAAAATAATTAAACGCAAAAAGAAGCGTAATAGATGAGGAGGAGAAAAGCAAGGGTATTGAAATTTTTTAAATTCAAAATATCTGTATGTTAAATTTTTATTCTATTTTCTTCATATGTGTATTGATCACTTTATAATCCTACTGTTTCCTGGTTTAATTCAACTCTGACCAATAACTTTTTCATATATATATATATAAAGAGACATTTTAAGAACAACACATTAAATGCATATATATATATATATATATATATATATATATATATATATATATATATATATATTTAATGTGTTGTTCTTAAAATGTCTCTTTTGTGTTGATATAAACTTTTATTTAAACTTCTTGAGGTTTCTCCAATATATTCTTTCAGGCAATCCTTGCAGGTTATAGAGTAAATTTTACACATTAATTGGATATTTTATATATATAATATACAATAAAGAGGAAAAAAACACTGTATACTACTGTGGTTTCAGCCACTAGGCCTCTTCAAGTGGCTGGGTAAAAAATGTTCCTAAAACCACAACACACTACAATTATCATGATTCAGCACTGGAAGTTATGAAGAAAAAAAAAATTCCGTTATTTTTCTTCATCCAGATCATACAAAATCATGAAAATGTGAGAATGGCTGCAGTATACAGAATCTAAAGATCCAAAAGTAGCAGCAGCAGCAGGAATTCAGACCCGATCTGGCAGGAAATGGAGTGCTGAAGGAGAGCTGCGAGTGGCGGAGGAGAGACTTAGGCATAAAGCTATATTAGGGTCAATAGCAGGAATGGGATTTTTCCCCTGTCCGCAAACCAACATTGTCAAAGGCAAAGAAAGACACCAACTCATCCAAGATGAAGTCCGTATGGGCGTAGAAAAAGTGTGTTACTGTAAAATGGTCGGTCTAAGTCAGCAGGGAGCCTGGACAAAATGGGAGAATGTAGAAAAGAAAAGCATTACTTGGTCAGATTGCTGGTGGTCGGATTTTAGCGAGATTTGATTTCTCATCAAATCGGTATATGATGTCCTACCGGGCCCAACGAACCTGCATATATGCGGGAAGAGCAAGACCCCCAATTGCCAACTATGTGCAAGGAAAGGATCCTTACTATCCTTAGTAGTTGCCCAAAAGCTTTGGGTGATGGTTGGTACCATTAGCGTCATGACCAAACACTCAAAGCGAATGAGGTGACTAAAGCTATAAAGGGTTAGTAAGCATCAACCAGGGAAGAAATTGAATCAGATTAACTTCGTAAAAGCTGGAGAGAAGACACAGAAACAGAGGAGAGAGAGAACGAGCCTGTTATCTTCCGCAGACGATTGGCAGTTGATAGTGGACCTAGAGACCCAGCTGAAGTTCCCCAGACACATAGCCGTAACATCGCTAAGACCAGATCTGATATTGCACTCCGACTACACAAAGCAGTTCATTGTTTGGGAACTGTCTATGTCATGGGAGGAATATATTACACTAGCTAATGAGAGAAAGAGGTCCAAATACCAAGAACTTGTCGAACAATGTCGGCAGAAGTCATGGAAGATATACTATGACCCCATAGAAGTTGGTTGCAGGGGCTTTGCTGGACAGTCATTGTGCAGAGCCCTAGAAAAAATAGGCATAGTAGTCGAACAGTTATGGATAGGGGTTGAGAATCGTTAGCATATGTTGGGGGTGGGGGCATGGATAGGAGTTTTTTTTTTTACTTTGCTTTTTGGTTACTGATTGCCATTATTTTATTATTATTTTATTTTTATTTTTATTTATTTATTTTTTTTTTTTAGCGCTTACTCGCCATTTTATTTCAATATTTAAGCCATTTTGCATATTTATTATGAATAGAATGGGGGAGAAAGATATAGTTTCATAGTAATAAGTCTGGAAATTTAGGGAGTTGATGCTAGTACTAATTGGGTAGATTTATTTTGAGAAATATGTATCAGTTTGTAAATATGTGTATCGGTTACTTGAGTATATAGCATAATTATTTATTTATTTATTGTTATTAGGCCATTGAATTATTTTAGTCGGTAAATAACAAAACGGGGAAGGAAATCTAGATAAATTAGTATGAGTTAATTTGTAGTGAATGGTTTCGTGAATTAAAGTAAATAGGGAATAGAAATTATGTACGTGTGTCAATGTGTGTGTGTGTGTAGTTTGTTTGGATGTGGGAACGTACATACAGGAGGGTTTTTTTTTGTTGTTTTTTTTTTTTTTGTACGTATGTTATTTTGTTTGAATAAGAGTATAAGGTAAGCGTTATAGATTGACTTGATAGTTAGAATAGCGAATTTCCTTTTTTAGAAAATGCTAGTATAGGATAGATTTGGGTTGGGTACGTGTGTAGGTTTAGTTAAAGATTTAGTATCACTATGGGATTAGTATTTAATATGTAAAACATGGGCTTAAACAATGCAATAAAGATACCAGCTCACCTTGTTATGGATTCCGGAAGTAGTAAATCTAAGCTGGATGGAGAAAAAAAGACATCACTATATAGTAGGAGGAGCGTGAAAAGCCCTGTTTTCATTGGCTGATGCTGATTGACATATGTCAATAAGAACGGTTGGAGTCCGGCCTTGCTAGTTTCTTATGATTACTGATTTTTGTAATGTCGTGGTGCATAGCAGGACGCTTTCAAGGAGTCGGCCTGACTTGTCTAGAATCAGGTCGGGGTTTCTGTTGGAGCCGATATGATGCAAAACCCCAAATCGGCGATGAGAACAGTGCATCACTGAAGACTACCCTTGATGCATCTAAAATGTATATATATATATATATATATATATATATAACTAAAGCTACTATGCAAAGCTTACAATGGCTCATGATCAAACATAATAGACATTCGTTGTTTGCTATATGTAACATGTTTGAATATATATATATATATATATATATATATATATATATATAGATAATATTAGTGATAAATATACACATACATATGCAAAATATATAAATATATATACATAGGTGCATACACATATATATATTTTTGAATAAAAATTCTGAGAGGATAGACTCAGGTAGAATGCAATCCAATTCATCAGAAGGATATAATAAAAGGCTTAAACACTAAAAAATAATTTATTCCATTGTTTAAATTTTTTATTATATATATATTATATATATTTATATAAATATATATATATATAATAAAAGTTATATAGTGTTATCACTCATCCACATCAAAGAAGACCTAAATATGATTATTCATATTTGACATATATTATACAACCTATACAAAACATATAATTAATGGATAGTTAATGATTGAGGAATCAAGTTGATTCATTTCCTCAGATCCATTATTCACTTACATGCTAAATCTTGGGAAAGATATGATCCCCTTCTCCATTCCCCCCCAAGCTATGGGTAAATAACAGGACAGACTGTGTTCTATAGCCTTGGGTTGTTCCTGGTCTAGGAGAATAAAATGATTGGAATTCAAATTCAACCGATTTGTTTGGGGAAACTTATTGTCTTTCATTATGGTATTTACATCTATGTTAACATTCATGAAGAATTACCAAAGAAAAGGAAAGCCATTAATCTCATGAAGTGACATTTTATATGCCACTAGAAAGGTTCTAAAATCCTAAAAAACTTTAAATGAATTAGATTTTTTTTAATCTGACATTTTATTACTGAAAATAATGATTTTTGTGTTTGAACAGATGCCCCATTTTTAAAACAATGTATATTACATCTAGTGCATGCACTCTCAATAAATTTAATAAATAAAATGACAACTCTCTGGTGACTTGCTAAAAAATCTCAACTGATATTTAGGAGAAACCACTGTCTGATTCAAGGTTTTTACAGTCAAAAGCCTTGATAGAAGTTTGCAAACAACTAAATCAAAATACATGTCCCCAGACTTAGATCTTTACTATTTGATCATGCAATATGTGGCAAAAATAGGGTTAAAATTACCAAAATAATTTTTAATGTTTGTAAAATATAAAAGTAGACATTTATCAACAAAAAATACAAAAATGCAACCTGTCTTTTTACATCTACATGTTCTTTCTAGTGAGTGACAATATGCCATTAAAAACAGCCAGTAAAGTCAGTCAAAAAAAACAATATACAAAAACAAATTTTTAAGATACAAAAGCAGTAATTTTTTTTCCTGATAGACTAAAATATATAACTGATTTACCCTGAGGAAAATGATCAAAGAAAAGGATATTTAGAAAATATTTTCCTGGAAAAAAAGAAACCTAGAAGTAGGTATTAAGTTATATGGTCTACTGGAAGATAAAACCTGTGATCATCTGGTTTTTGTTTAGTAAACTCAACAGGGCATGACAGGATATTCTTTCAAGGGGACTTTTTTTTTTTTTTTTTAACTACAATTTTTTTTTGCTTTTTTAAACAATTCAATTTTCAAAAAATTAAAACCATCAAAAAAGTATAGATTATCTGAAAAACAAATGTGAACTCTGTGGCTAAATCAGTTAAAATAAATCAGGCTATATGATGGTTCCTTTACTGGATACAGGTTTGATTCCTGTCGGAGGACGAATATGTTTTCTATGAAAATTTTTTAGACATTCAGGCCGTAAATGTTGTTAATACTGTTTATTTTAAACAGAAAATTTAATTAAATATTTGCAAAAGTAAAATCTCAATCGATAAACATAAAAAAAAATGTCTTAAAATAATTTAGGGTTTTTGTCCATTTCATATAGTAAATGATTTCTAAGTGAATTACTACTAATTTCTGAAATTATCTTTATTTCCATGTGTGATTTACTTTTGAGTTTGTTTTAAATTATTATTGTTTCTTTGAAATGTATTTTGTTTATCCATTTTCCCTTTGTTATTTCTTTCTAGTTTCCACTAAATTTCCTAAATAAAGGAATTTCAATAGGAGGTATGGATGTTTTTTCATTGAAACCTGGCAGTCATCTCAGAAGTGTCATAGTCCATAGGTTTGATTTAAATCTATTAAATTCTTTAGGAATATTTTTGGATAAAAATCAATCAAAAATTGGGCTTTCCAGAAAATCTTAACAAGAGGATTTTAATTCTATAAAAGTGTAAATAAATCCCAAATATTAGATCTGTATTACTTTACAGATCACAACAGCTATTAGAGAGATGTGATTAAATATCTTTAATGTATGAAAAAAAAATTTATTCAGTATTTTTTTTTTTAGGTAATAATTTATTTGTGCTATGTTATAATGTTATTTGGAGAAAAAAGAATTTTCAGTAATATACATTTTTTTTTTATGTGTTTATGGTTATTTTTAACATTTAAAAAAAACGAGTTTATTTTTTACATAATATTATACATTAATTACTAATTTTCTTAATTAATAACTATTTGTGCTCAGTTGTTGACATTAATAGCTATCTGCTGATGTGTTCAAATTTTGAATAATGCAATAATAAAAATTTAAATTTCAATATATCTGATAGATGTTTTGATCTGTTAATAATTATGTTTTGGGTACAAAATTGAAAAGAAACCATTTCCATAAAAATTTGAACAAGAGGATGTACATTCTGTAAAAGGGTAAATAAATCCCAAATATTAGATATGTAGATTTAATAGTTTTAAAATAAGAACATCCTGAAATGAACTGCATTTTTAAAATTTTTTAAATAAATCTTTCAGCAAATTTCTGAAATTCAATATTTCCAAGGTTATTACATGTACAGATAGATGAACAATTGATGAAAAAAAAAAAAAAAGGATAAATCTTTATATAATATTTTTATCCTTCAAAAGGCTTTCTGCAGACTAAATAATATTTTTCTGTCTGAATTTATGGGATGAGACGTTATTATTTACTATTTACATTCATAGTATCTAGCCCATAATCTTTCAACAAAATTATCAGAATTTCAGCCATTATTGCCCACCACCTTCATCAGGTGCATATTGATTCTGGTAACCATTTACAGGAAATTCCTAACTGAAATTTATTTAATCTGTATGGGGGTAAAAAGACTATAAAAATTTTTTTGGTCAGATCTAGGGATAATCTCATCTTGGACAATATCTCATTTTTAGTACTATCAAGTTATTACTCACCCTGTTTTCACTGAATATTTTGTAAGTGATTCACTGCCCACTCCAGGCAATTGAATTCTCATTGTATTGTGACAGTGATATTTTGCAGTGTAAAAAATAAGATGAATTGAATCTAGATGTAGACAATCAAACAAGAGCAGTTTTTACCTCCATAGAAAAATAAAGGGTTCAGTTCAAATTTTTGGAGGTTGCCCAGATCAATGACATTTGAAGAAGGCCAGAGGGCACAACATTCATAAATATATTCAACAACAGCAAAGATGAGGCAAATAGTTTAAATGAAAAAGTGTAAATAGTTTTTATTGTGGAACCCTATGTATTAAGTGGGGAAAGAATGTAAATGTAAACATCAAGAGAAATTACTGAAGATAGGAAAATAAAATTTAAATTTTGGCATCCAACATATCCAGTTTAAAACCAAGTCAATTTCCTTCAGCTCATTTTTTTTTTTTTTTTTTTTATTTTTTTAGGAATTGTTAAATATCCTTTATTATAATAGGTTGTTAAAAAGGTGAAATGTTGTATGAATCTGGAAAAAATTTACTGTGGAGGATTCAGAAATTAATCAAGTTTTTATAACATTTTACCATTTAAAAAAAATTATTACTTATTTTTAATTAAGACTTTTGTTAATTTAATTCAAAATTAGGGTTAAAAGATTTATTTATTTATATTATTAGAAACTTAGTTTCAAAGTTTTGATAAAGCTAAAATTTGGATTTATGGAGGCCTAGTAATAATATAAATGGGTGATAAGAAAATACCAAAAATATATTAATTTTTATATTTTTTTTTATCCTCTTATACTCAAATAAAATATGAAGAGATAATGTGAACAAAAGTTCCAATTTGGATTCAGTAAGTTCATTTAAAAAATATGAACTTAAAAGCATGAACTTACCTCTTTCCTCCAGCTATAGATTTAAATAGTAAAAATATTACTAAATTTTTATTTCTCTAGTAAATTTCATTTCAGCTAGTCTAAAGAATTTTCTGGCTTGAAGAAAAAAATGGTGAAGGCAATAAAAAAACAATCAACAAATATATTAGCAGACAGCACAACTTTTTTTTTTTACATTCTTTTATATTTAAAATGTACCTCTGGTTTGGTGGACATTGAAGGGGATAAGTTTATTCCACTTTGTAATAGAGATTCCAATGCATTTATATCACATAATTTTTGTGTTTCATTCTGTGAAAGTCTGATTCATATGACATTTTTATATATATTATATATATTATAAAATTTAAAAAAATTACCAAATAAATAATCTAAAATTTTATCTGGTTTGCCAAAAAGCCCAACAATGCAAACCATACAGTCAACATGAAGTGAATTAGCAAAACATTGTAAAAGATTTGAATTTAATTGACCAACATGAAAGGAACTGTTACAAATCACTGATCAAGTATCAGTTTATAGCTTGATTATTAAGTCCACTGCCAACCAGTTTATTTTAAAATATCCATGAGATTATAAAGATTTCATGCTGCCACATCATTTCCAACAACCACAATGCATCTTTGTTACAAAAAAAAAAAATATATTTTCCTTTTAAACAGTTGACAAGAATAAGTTTGTCTTCCTGAATGTTACCATAAACAGTTATAAAATGACTAATTTTATTCTAATAAAAAAAAATTAATCTGTATTTCCTACAATGATCTTTAAGAATTTACTGTTCAGGATTAAACATTTAAAAAAAAATCATGGGTTAATCTTACAAACCTATATCAGGTCATCCCATAAGTTCTGTCTGAATTTTGAATAAAGAAAACAAGTGACCAAACGTTACATTTAATTACAGATTCAATCAACAATGTATTTTCCCTGATTATCTATGACTGCCTTCCATCTATTAACAAGCTTACTAATTCTGTTACTGTAAAATTCTTTGGGCTTTGATTTGAAGAACTTACAAATGTCAGTTTTAACCTCTTCCTGTGTTACAAAAGCTGTTTCTTCCAAATGATTCTGTAAGCTACGAAACAAATGGTAGTCTGAAGGAGCAAGATCGGGAGAATAAGGTGGATGAGGAATTTTCTCCCAACCAAGTTCTTCGATTTTTTGTGACGTGATTCTTGCTGTGTGGGGTCGCGCATTGTCCTGATGAAACATCACCTCTTTTCGATTCACTAGAGCAGGTCTTTTTTTTCCTCAAAGCTTGGTTCAAACGCTCTAATTGCTGACAGTATATTTGAGCATTAATTGTTGCATTAGGTGGTAAGAATTCAAAGTGGATTATTCCTTGGCGATCCCACCAGATTGAAAGAAGAACCTTTTGCCCATGAAGTTCCCTTCTCGGCTGTGGCTGGGGTCCTTCCCTTTACCAAGCCACTGTCTACGACGCTTAACATTTCGATAAAAGATCCATTTTTCGTCGCCAGTCACAAGTCTATCCAAAAAAAGGTGAAACAAGTTGGCGAGAATGGAGAGAAGAGCAGATGTCAACTCGGGATTTGAGGTTGTTTTCAGACAATTCATGAGGCACCCATTTTCCAAGTTTAGGAACTTTTCCAAGTTGTTGAAGATGACGATGAACAGTTGTATGGTTTGAACTGAGAACCACTGCCAATTCCTCAACTGATAAAGCAGGATTTTCTTCAAGGGCTGCTTCAAGAAGCTTTTCATCAAACTCAACTGGACGTCCGGTTCGATCTTCATCTTCAAGGGTGAAATCTCCACCTCTGAATTTTGCAAACCATCTTCTGCAAGTTCTTTCATTCACACATTCCTCTCCATAAACTGAGTGAATGTTTCTAGCCGCTTCGGCTGCTGAGTTTCCTTTCTTGAACTCATAAAGCATTATGTGCCTCAAATGATTCTTGGGTACTTCCATGTTAGCAGGGTTTTAATCAAACAAAATTTAATTTTATTGTTCTCTGAAATAAAATTTGATCAGTTTAAATGCATCTAAACATAAAAATAATGTTCAGCTCCATTAGACATTATAAAATACTCTTTAAATTTCGTTCATTTTAACAAAAAGTTAAAATTCGGACAGAACTTATGGGATGACCTGATAAAATATATATATATATGTCGTTTAAATATTTTTTAAAAACAAAAATGAATATAGAATCTTTATAAGCGGGGATAAATAAACCAATTTTTATTTTTATTTGACAATTTGACGAGGTTAAATGTTTCAAACAAAATAACGATAAAAAAATTAATTTTATTTTTTTACCAATTTTTGTAAAGATATTTTTTCTTTATATATTTTTTGTATTGTAGATTTTTGTTATGATTTTTGCTTTTTCATATTAAATGATAACCCTTATTTCACAATAAAATTCAAACTACGAAAAATTATTTCAATAAATGTATAAATTCTTAGGGTGTCATAGGAATTTTGAAAAAATTAAAAACAATTTGTTAAATAACTTTTTTACGGTAATATCATATATTTTTGGTGCTCCAATTTTTTGTTATAAAAAAATTTTTTGAATATGTTTGCAAAAATTTATACATGTGGATAAAAAAATTTTAAATCAAAGCCGATTATAAAAATTTAAATTGAAACCAAACTGTATAATGTTCGCTCATATGATTAATATATAACTTATTGAATTAAGAAAATGAAATTTCCAAAATTTTGGTTTTAAAAAAATGTGAGTGAACCTAAAAAATTCAAAACATGAAATTCTATAAAATTTTTTTTCTTCATTGAATTATTTACCCATTTTGTCGATTAAATGATCGTCAATTGATATACAATTATATAACAAATGATTTTTTAATTTGTTCAATACACTAGAATGTCCTCAAACAAGGTTAAAAAAATTCAAAAAAAAAATTTGAATATAAAAATTATAAATTTTTATTAAGAAATTAAATTCTCTCAAAAATTTAAACAAAATATAATATATATATATATATATATATATATATATATATATATATATTTTTTTTTTAACAAAGCTAAAATAAACCTTGTTATTTTAAAATCTATGACATTTTTTTAAATTGATAAAATTAAAGTTAAAATGTCCATATAAAATTCATTTTTTTATATCAACAATGAATTGTTTATATTTCGTTTTTTTTCATTTTTGTATTTATATTTTCATTATTTTGGTTTTTTTAAAATTTTCTTTTAAAAGGAAAGAAGTGTTTTTGATATTTCAAAAATATATAATAAAAAAATTCACAAAGCAATATATAGTGCAGACAAATACAAATTTTTTTTTTTTAACAAGGAATCAAATAATTCATAAAAAAATATTTTTCTATATATATATATATATATATATATATATATATATATATATATAAATATTTTTAACCAGTTCCATAATACTAAATATATTATAATGCAATCCAAACAATATCAAGGTTTTTTTTCTTTCAAATTCACACATTATTCTAACAATTGAGGAAAAACTCAACATGCACTGCATAAATTTAAGAACTAATATATTTGGCAGGTAGATAAAATTATAGGATTTTTTTGTTTGTTTATGTCTGACTAAAATTTCGTGGATTGACGGAAAAATAACACCAACTGAAATTTGATAATGAATTAATTTCAAAATCAGAAAAAAATCCTAATTTTTTTGCATTTCACAATCAGGCTCAGTTTCTTCTAAAAAAAAAATTTGATTTTAATTTTTTTATCATTGAAAAAGATTTTTAATGAAAACGAAACTTTTTTTAAAATAACAAAGAATATTTATAAAATTTAAAATTTTTGGATTAAAGAAACAGTAAAATTTTTGGATTCATTCTTGTCGCGGTGATCAAAATTTGAAATTAATTTACATAATCAATATTTCTTACCTGTTTCTCGCAATCATTTAAAAAAAAACAAGCATTCAAAATTTTGGCGACCAAACAAAAGGATTTGAAATTTTTTTTAATTAATAGTCCTGAACTCTACAATTTCAATCTTTTTGTTTTTTTTTTCAGATTTTTTCAATATTTTTCAATTTCAGAAATAATTTAGTTTCGAGCATATGATCCAGGCCCGATAGACTTTGTTTTTAATCAAATTCAAATTTTTTGTTTAAACAAATTTTAACCCAAAAAAAATATAAACTAAATAATGATTGGTTTCCGGTACACTTATATAGAAAAATTTTATATTGATATGACATCAAGAAAAGGGAAGAACACTTTAGATTTTTGCAAAATTTTGGTGCAATGTAAAATTGTTTTTATGGAAAATTTAAACTTTCAACTTCAACTTTCTTACTTTCTATTCGGAAATTCTTATCTAAAATAATACTTTCTTTCCTTCAAAAGGAATTAGATCTTTGTTCTAGAAAAATATACATTTTTCTTTTTATATGTATATTTATAGAGGTTTTTGAATATTTTTTTCTTTTTGATTATTATAACTTTTCTCTTCAATTTTCTTAAAAGGGATTTTTCTTGAAAAAAAATAGTTTTGAATTGGAATTCCAAACTTTCTAAATTCTTTGATTTTTCTTCTAGAATTTCCAAGAACTCTTTTATATTATATATATATATTATATATATATATATATATATATATATATATATATATATTTATATATAAAAAAAAAATTTTAATTAAGAACGTAATTTTTTCAATTAAACAATTTCATATTTTTTTTTTCCTGTGTGAAATAACATATAAAGACCGTTTTAATTTAATAAATGAATCAATATATTTTTAATATATAATATTTTTTGCACAAAATGTAATGATTTTTTATCTGAATGACAAGTTAATTTTTCTTTTCAAAACAAGTTTGTTTTCTCTTTCTTGCATCAGTTCTGAAGAATTTTTTCCATGAAAATAAAGGATTTGTTTTCTTTTTTTAAAAACAACAGTTCATATAAATATGATTTCTTAGCAACAAATGAAATTTTTAATTTGAAAAGTTAAATTTTTTCAAAATGTTTACTTTGGAAATTTCTAATTTCAGACGAATTTGAAACAAAATTGAACTGAAAATATTCTCTCAAATATTTTAAACAAAATGTTTTGAAAAAATACATTCGAAAAAAGATAAACTTGAAAAATAAAGTTTAGAAAATACATTTTTATATCTTTATTTAAAAGATTTCTTCTTTTTCTTTTTTTTTCAGACAGCAGCAACTGTTGTTTTAAACCTTTTTTTTTTATTGTCCAAGAAATTTCAATCATGTTCTCTTTCTTGACTTTTTAAAATTTAAAATTTTCCTTTATATTCAAACAATTTAACTCTTTTCTTTCAAAAAAATTCCTTGGAAAATTTATTTACTTTTTTATCTTTATTTTTACAAGGAAAAAAAAAAAAAATCCCAAAAAACCACGCCTGTTTATTTGAATTCATGATTTTTTACAGGTTTAAGTTCATCCTGTATAAAATTTTGTCAGAATGTTAAAATAACAAATTTCATTTTTTACGGGTTTTAATAAATAAATTTGAGCATTTTTTTTTTTTTATCAAAAATTTTACACATCAATTTTCATTCATTTAAACATAACTTTAATATTATTTCTAAAAAATGTATCTCCATCAAAGAAAAAAATTTGCTTTTTTTCAAAAATCTTTCAATACAGTTTAGTTTCAAATTAAATAGAAATCAATTCTGTTTTTTTTTTTTTTTTTAAATAATTTATTATTAATTTTATTTTTTCCAGTATTTTTTTAGTTTTTCAAAAATTTGAATATTATGAATTTTTTTTTATTTTTTTATTTTTAAATGAAATTTAAACAACAATAAAACAAATTCTTTTAATTTTTTTGCAATTTTAATATTATCCTTTTTTTTTTCAATCTTTTTTAACCTTTCTTTTTTTTTTAAAGGAAATCTTTTTCAACAAAAAGTTTTTTAATCTTTAAAAATTTATTTAAATCTTTTTAAATTTCATAGAAGAACATTGTAGTTCAAAAAAAAACGTATAGGCAGCTTAAAACAAAGAAATTAAAAATATTTGAATTTCAGAACCAGAAACCTGTTTTGAAGAATCCTGTTGTGATTGTTAAAAGTGGTTAAAAAAATTCTTTCATTTATTAATTAATTTTCATTCATTTTACAGTTCCTTTAAAATAAAAAAACAAATGGAGCATTTCAAAGGATATACACAAAAAAATAACATCTTGTAGTGAAAAAAATGTGAAGAAGGTTTTGTGAAATTTTTTTGGTTTTTTATTTGAATTTGATAAATATTTAGTTTTATATATATATATATGTTATATATATTTTGTCTAATAAATTTTTTTTATTGGTGCATGTTTCATTAAATAATATAAAAATAATTTTAAAAATATGCAAGAAGACTGTTATTTTATTTATGGTAATTTTAATAAGACGAAAGAAGGGAAAGAATTTCACCATATTGATACATCATATTGAATTTCTGATTTAAGAATTTTCTTTTTTCAAAATATGGTTAAACATTAAAATATATTAAACAATACACACACCTTCGTTTTTTTTAATAAATTTTTTGTTTAAATGGATGATTCACTTATCATAACGACAATATAACCATCGCATGTAAAATGAAAAAATTTTCTCTAAAATCATGGATTGGTCCATTTCTGACCAATCGCGTATTTTAGTATCTTTTTCTATATTTTTGGCGCCATGCTATCTGGAGCCTATCCATTGTTAAAAACCCTCTCACTGTTTGCCAACAGCCAGTAGCAGTTCAATTCTTGGAAAATAAGGCACGGCGCTATATTGACATTTTGACATTTTAATTTATTAATTCGAGTAATCATATTAATTCTATTGATATCACTATGAACATTACATTTTCGACACTGATAAAACACTGTGGAATTATTCTTTATTTAGCTAAGACTTCAATTGAACTTTGTAGTTAAATAACATTCAATATTGTACTCAACATTAATTATCTTAAACTTACCCTTTTTATTACAGAAAAAGGGAAGCAACTTTTTTTATACTATTGTTGATATTTGTATATCATTGTTAATACAATATTTTATTAATGTTCACTGAGCTTGATTATTTTTTTCTCGTTTTCTTGTGCATTATTCATGTGGGGTGTTGTTTTACAAGAACACAGCCTTCCTTCTTTATTATATTCACGGTGACTTTAGCCAAAAATACTTACAGCACCACTACACCCTTCTTCTTGGTGTAGTATATGGTTTTATCAATTTAATCTTTCTCTCCTGTACCATCTTTCATTCATTCTTTCAGTTTCTTACTGAAATCAAGTAGTGTGTCACCCCCCCCCCCCCCACTTCTTTTCATGTAATCAAAATAAAATAGTCCAGTATTTATGAGGTATTGGTAATAAATTGTGTAAGAATTATAATATATAAATAATATACCGAATATAACTAATATAAAAAAGGTACAAAATGAATTTTTTAAATTTCTTAAAATTTAATAGGTGGTTGGAGAGGGGGTAATAGATTTTTAAAAAAAATAAGTCTTGAAAATTTCAATTATCTGATTTTTATGGCAGAATTTTGAAATTGATCTGTTTTTCACTAGAAAAAGAAATAAAGGTTAAAATTTCCTGTTTTAATGTATGTCTAAATATTGATGCAAGAAAAACAAATTTTAACCAAAATTTCGAATGTTCTAATAAAGATTAAAAAAATATAATTAATAATTAAAAAAATTTCTTGGTAAATTTTTTTTTTACCCTACAGTTTAAATACCAATTTTAAAAAATTCCCAAATCATAATAATTAAGTTTTAAATGTACATGCTGAACTCAAATAAGCAATTAAATTATAAAGAAACCTACCATTTTGGAGTTATCAACAATAAAAGTTCGAACTTAGTCGCGTTCAGCTGTTTCACTGCTGAACATTCAAAAAATCCTAAGGTTTAAATAAGAATAAATTTTAACCTTTTCTTAACTGAATTTACTTGTTTAAAATTAGAGAATAAAATTTGAACCCAAAGTTTGACAAGTGGTTTTTTTTAATAATTAATGTGCAAACTTTCTAAAGAGAATGAATATTTACAAAATAAAATGCTAGAAAGGAAGTAATGACCAAACTTTGCGAATTAATTATTATTTTGTTTCTAGCATTTTTTTGTTTTGTAATTTTATTTTGTAGATAATTGTAAAGAAAGAGCATGAATATTTACAAAATAAAAGACACTAACTTTGAAAATAGCATGATTATTTACAAAATAAAAAGAAATACTCCTTCCTAGCATTTTTTTATTTTGTAATAAAAAAGAATGGTAAATTTTCATTTTAAGACCCAAGCCTAACAACTTCAACAAAACGATTACTGCTGAACTATTTTCTTTCAGAAATTAGTACACGATTTTTGTTTTTTTTTGTACTTAATTTAAGAATAAAGTTAACTTTCAAATATATGTAAACATCGACAAATAAAAGAATAGCAAAAGAAAAAAACACCTCACCCTAATTTGAAAGTTAACTTTCTTCTTTAAAAAAAATAAAATAAAAAAAAATAAAAGAATAACCAAAACCAAAAAACACCTAACTCTAATTTGAAAATTAACTACAATGAATTACTGTGAAGGGAGTAAATAGGCCCAAATTGTATACGTCCACCAACAAAATTCAGCACTAAATTACTTATCAATAAGCCGGTATTGGCTGACGAAAGACCAGGAAAAAGTCCGATTTTTTTCGGGTCGTTAACATCTAAAAAGGTGTTTCTTTAATATCTAATTGTTGATTTGAGTTCAGCATATACATTTGCACGGAAATAAGACTATTTGGGGAAAATTTGAAGGGATATTAGCGCTCGGGTGTTAAAATGAAAATTTACCAAAAAAATCATGCTCTTTCCAAAGTTTGCGCATTAATTATCATTTCGTTTTTAGCATTTTTTTTTTTTTTTTTTTTTTAAATTTTATTTTGGTCTTTTCTCTTAATAATAATAAAAAAATTTTGACGATAAAAGTTTATTTTTATTAAGTTTCGGGCATATCAGGTATGCTTTTTTTTTTCTTTTAGAGAATCTTCGGTAGTGTCAACGACGACTCCTTGCACAATGAAATTGAAAGCCATTGTCATGAATTTTCCTAATATCGTTCTGATATATGAAAATTCATATCTTTTACCATTGAAAATTATGTATATTAGTATTTGAATATGTTAATGATGGTGTTAAATCTATAATGAAATGTTAAATTTATAAAATTTTGAAATTACTTATTTTTGTACAGAAAAATGGGAGACCATGTATCTTCGCAATTAGTTTTACATAGTTACCTCCCTTTAAATTAATCAGTTGACTCTGGGTTATCTCCCTTTGCACAAGCGAAAGCATTTTTTGTTGAAAAGGCAAAAAAGGTTTCAACTGACCAAAAATATTCGTTATTCATTAAAAATAAGGTTGTACTTTTGTGGCGATCTATTAAAACATTGTCCATTTACATTTGTGAGGTGTTATTCTCCTAATTGCATATATATATATATATATATAAAAATAAATATGATTCCTTCCTTATGTGATATATATATAAGATTCCTTCCCTACATAAGAGTTCTCATGTTTCAAAAACGAGAGCTGAAAACCTCAATATAATTATTAAAATTAAATTGAATTAAAGTATCAAGCCCTGTTTCATCCTCAAGCGAAAATTTAGGAATAACCAATCTTGAAATTTACACGTCTTTATAAGCATGTTCATTCGCAAAATTAGTTACTATGGAAACGGCTGGGATGACCATTTTGGTAAGGGGTCTAAGAGATAATTTTTATCCACATATCAGTCACCTTCGAAAAGAGGTCAAGCTGAGATATGGGTGGGGGCATCCATTTCAAAGTGAATGATGGCATTCATGTATGCACATCGTCTGGTCAGTCACAGCAAAAGATTACTTTTGGCACCATAATATGTTGTTAGGTGTCTAGAGAATTTTGTTGTATTTATTTTTTTATTTATTTATATTTTTTTTATTTTTCTAAAGGGCAGTTCTGTACTTAAACTCCAGATTATTTACCTAATGTGTTCTTTCCTATTTTTCTGTCATAAAAACGTTTACACATACACACACATTGACCCTTTTAATAATATATATTTATATATAATGTTTGTCAAAAACATTGAAGTTCAGGACTTACTTAGAGTTAAATATAAAAAAAAATGCTAGATGCAATTGAGAACTTTGATGATTGTTAGAAATGAAACAGCCTTTACATTTAGACTTTAGTAATAATTTACTTTTTACACACATTTCTCTGATTGATAAAGCACTTTATTCAAAATATAGCAACCTTAAGAATATATTATTTTCATATATATATATATATATATATATATAGTTTTAAGATGTGAAAATATTTATGGGAAAAAGTGCTCAATACCAGAGATAGAGCATATGTAAACATGAAAGTGAACATTGAAGTCAACATTCAGAAAAAACATGTTTTCTAGTATGCAAAAGACGATTTTTATGCCTAGCATGAAATATATATATAATGTTTTGAACAATAAAAATATTAAAAACTTAAAATTTCAGACACACTGGGTTGTGCAATTTAATATTTTTTGTTTTATTATTTTTAACTAGATTCCTTTTTTAGTTTTGGCCATCATCAAAAAAATTTAAAAATTAGTAGCAAATTAATACAGGGGGTGAATGAGTGTTTCTAAAGAAAATGAACTTTATCTGTAGTTTTCATTTTTTTTTTTATCGTTAATTTTGGTCGGTCCTTGTGTTGGTCAAACGGCTTCTTTTACGTTGTTTTTAAGGTAGAGACTAGGGAGATTCATGAGTTGCAGAATTCCCTTCTTGGTCATTTTGACAGTTTTATTGGTTGCTGGGAAAAAACAAAAAATTAATGTATATGTTATCTTTAGTTATATATAAAATCAGGAATAATATAATTAAAACAATTCTTCTGGAAAAATGTTTTTATTGTGATGCTTTTTGTCCATCAGGATGTCATCGGACACAAATTGATGCGACTGCAAATGAACAAATGATAGATTTGGGAATTAAAATTAATAAATTTCTTTTAATTTTTTTTTTTTTTTTTAATCAATGCTGATTTCATTTTTAGATTCTTAATTTTTTCTGTCCATTATTTTTCTTGGATATTGTTATAATAGAAGTTTTGCTAGTGTAGAATATCTACCAAGAAAAAAAATAGAAAAGAATTTAAATGAAAATTGAAAGAAAAAAAAAAAAAAATTTTTTTATGTTTTTTTTTCATTAATAGTCACATCAACATAAAAATTTTGTCCAATGAAAGGAAAAAGGTTGAAATACATCACATGAAAAGTATTGTGGATCATTCTAGATAACACATTCTCAACATGCTCAATCCATTAGATCACAATGATGGAGATTTTGTGCTATCATTTATTGACAAACAAATTCATTTCTGAAAGGTTTAAAAAAAACCAGAAAACCAATAAAACAAGGCTTATTCCAAAACTTTTATTTATATGTTTTCAGGCATTTTAAATGTTGGATGATTGTTAAAAACTCTATTTAAAGCCAAAAAGATTAAGATTTTATATGACAAATCAACTATTTTAATATTATAACTTTAATTGGCTATGTCGTTTTTTACATAATTTAGGGATGACAAAGGGTGATTATTCATTTTTGGTTAAAACAAATTCATGATTTTAATGACAGTTGGTAATATGTGAGTTTTTGTTCATTTAAAAAAAAAAGTTGCTTTTTTACCCATAGAGTAACAAATCATGTTTGGGACATTATTTATGATCATATTCCACTATGGTATTTGAAATTATTAAGAATTTATTTTTAAAAATGTTTTTTTTATCAATATTTTATTTTTAGAATGAAAATTTATTTTTGTGCATCAACAAATTTTATGTGACAAAGAAACATTTAAAAAAATAAAAATATACAGAGATATTTAGGAATAAAATGGAAAAACCCAGAACATTTTTATGATAATTTTTCCAATTTGCAGACCCTAGTTATTATATTCTTAATACTTGATATAATGCAAAAATATCACAATGATAAAATCAGTTAGTATAATTTTTATAAAATTTTATTTATCCCTGTTTATGACTGATAATGGATAAAATTAATAAAATTTTAAATTTATGAAAAATGGTCTTTTTTTATAATTTCAAAGTAAAAAAATGAACACTACTTTTAAATGATACGTAGATTTAAAAAATTATTATTCATTAAAGGATTTTCCTTGAAACATGTCGAATAATTTTAAATTCAATTTAATTTTAATTAATTAAAATTGATGGTTTCAGTTAATGTTTTTGAAACATGAGATAGATGGGAGAAAAAATGGATCATATTTTTTAAAAAATTAATTAAAAATATATATATATATATATATATATGCTTAAATGGTATTCTTTTTTGCATTTAATTTGTGCCATTATTGTTTTTATTCCTTTATTTCAGAACTTTCCATACATTAATATGACATCATTTTAATCGCAAAGGAAATCTAATAAAATCAATATAAAACAATATCAACATCCAGAAATTTTTTTTTTAAATTTGTATAAAATTTTTAAAAGAGAACCATCAATGTTTTTAAAAGTAAAAGAAAAACAAAGTTTTAAAATTTTTATAACTATTGGATTTGAAGTCAGAACATTATTAATGATTATTTTTTTTCCAATTTATAGATTTTTTTTAATATATTTTTTGACTTAGGTTAATGCAAAAAAAACAATATTTAAATGAGGTTTCTTCTTTTTTAAAAAAATTTTTTTTTTTATCCCTTCTTAGTATTAAAAAATGAAATTTTTTTTTTTGCCAAATTTAAACCAGTTTTAACAAACATTCGGTCAAAATAGCTTTGTTTTTTAAAAATTTATTTCGGCTATAAAAATAACTAATTTGTCTCAACAGGTTTCTATTTTTTGAATCAGCTTGATAATAAATATAACTCAACAAGTCCTCAAAGGAACTAAGTTTTTGTTAAATTCAATAATAAAATGGCACTGTGTAATTTTTTTTTATGCTTTAAAAAATTTTTTGGGTCTTTAAAAAAATAAAAGTATAAAGGTCTCAGAGGAAACTGAATTATTTCTTTAATTTGTGGTGTTAATATTTTAAAACTTGATAAATCTGAATCTTTATTCATAAAAAAATCTCTTTCCTCTATTGTTCATGACTCATCCAGAATATCATGCTTTCAAAGTATATTTTTAGAACAATTTGAGATATTCTGATTAAATTGAAATATTAACACCTTCCATTTTTTTTAAAAAAATTATAAACTTTTTTTTCCCCCCAAAATATGATTAAAAAAAATTATAGATTCATTTTGAAGGCTTTGAAAAAAATATTCTTTTTTAGAGAAGGAAACTTTGAAGGAAAAAACAAATATAAAAAAATCCCAGAATAATGTTTGAAAACTGTGAAAAAAATAATGGGAGGTTTCACCATTGTTAGTTAAATTTTTTTTCAATGGAAAATCGAAATTTTTTATTTTTATTATTATTAAAATGCAAATCGACTTTTTTAAAATTTAAGAAAAATTATATTTAATAAAAAAAATAGCAATTTATAAAAAGAAGAAGAAAAATTTTATTTCTAATTTTGATTGAAAATCAACAACATGCAAAATGTAATTTTTATGGTTTTTTGAAATGTAAATCAATAATTTTATTCATTGAACATCTAATATGTGAAAGATGGTATCCCAAAAAATAGTCATTTTGTATTTTTTAAGAAAATTATTCGGGATGTAATATGGATAAGAGATAGATTCAATATCGAATTTTCATAAAGAAAAAAAAAATAAAATTGACAAAGATTATTTTTAAAATTGAACAGACATGCATATCTTACAAATAGTTTTTTTTTTTTTATTTTTTTTTTTGAATTGTCAAACCCCAATGTTGAAAAAATCTTATTGTAAAAAAATTAAATATGTTATCTACCAAATTGAATGAATTTTATTATCAAACAATTGTCTTGTAAATATAATTTTTAAAGCATTCTGAACAGAAAAATAAAAATTAAAAAAAGATTGTGCAAGACAATAAGAAACACTATCATGCCAAAAAAAAAAAAAATGATGAAATTTTGTTGAAATAACTGAAAAAAATGTTATAAAATTAGAAGATATATATAATATATTTAAACACAACACACATACACAAACACAACAAACAATTGGGTTTTATATTTTATATAATAACTTGATATGAGTTGTCCCCTTTCAAAAAAATTTTAACAACAAGGAAAAAATTTTTTCAATTTGATTTTGTGAAAAAATATCGATGTAAATAAATATTTTTAAAACCTGTAAGAACCACTGCAAATTAATTTGATCACATTCCAGTGAAGAATTTGAAAATTGAAAAATAATATAGGAAATAATTTCCAATATATAAACGAATATACACACACACACACACACATGAACATTTTTTCACCACACACACACACACACACATTATTACACAGAAAACACAACCTGTGTTTAAATATTATGATTAGAAGTGTAAGTTATTTGGATTGTGTTCTCTTTAAACTGTATAATAAATGCCAAAATCATATTGCTTTTCTATCCACCAGGATCAATACTGTTGTTATTTTTTTTAGAACTTAGTGAATTTATAAATGAAATAGAGGCCCTAATAAATGAGAATTGGTTCTTCATCATTATATATATATTTTTCCCAACAAACAATATGCATATATTTTCTCCAGGTCAACTATATGCAGATAAACGGAAATATTTTATCAACTTGAGATAAAATGAAGCCCGTGTTTTTGCATTGACCATCATGATTTTGGAAATCTTGATTTATGGAATCTAAAATTTAATATATATTAACACTTTGAAACATTTAAAGTTATTGTGATGAAAAAATCTTGTATATAACCAGGTATAATTATAATATCCAATAATATAATACATGGTGAAAATGATGATAAATGACTTTCATCTAATGATGAACCATTTATAAGGTCTAAATTAATAAAAAAATAAATAATTTTGAATTGAAAAAAATCTATTGTTGGAAAATATTTAAAGACTATATTGAATCCATTGCTAGGTCAGCTTAAAAAAGTTGGTTCACTGTGTTATGGTGAGACAATTTTTCTCTCCAGAATCTATCTTACATATCTATAAGTCTACCATTTGTCCATGCTTAGAATATTGCTGCCACATATGGTCCAGTGCCTCTGTTATTTACCTTGAGCTCCTTGATAAGATCCAAAGAAGAATCAGCAATATTATTGGTCCTGATCTGGTGGCTCAGCTTCAGTCACTTTCCCACCACCATAAGGTTGCCTCTCTGTGCCTTTTCTATAAATACTTTCATGGTAATTGTTCGGATGAGCTCTTCACTATGGTACTTAGACTTTTTGAATTTAAGTGCAGTACTAGACTGGTATCGAGATCTCATCAATTTACATTTGAACTGGCTATGATGTAACTGTAAGTTCTAGGCTAACAGTTTCTTTTCTCATACTTCTCACTTGTGGAACTCCTTTCTATTTCCATGCTTTCCAGCCAACTTTAATTGGCAAAAGTTTAAATGCAATATCAATCACTATCTGCTGTCCTCCTGATTACTCTTTTCTCTTCCTGTTCAATAGTAATGTTTCTGTTCCTAATTCTTCCACATCCAGTAACCATTTGTGTCTTAGTGGCTTTACTGCCTTGTCTGGGGTGAAATCAATCAAAAAAAAAAAAAAATAAAATATATATAAATAAATAATATATATATATATATATATATTATGTCCAAGTTAAAAAATGTTTCATAACTATAAAAATTTATTTATGAATAAAAATATATTTTTAAAAGAATATAATAAAATGTTTTGATTTCAAAAAACTAATTTAATGCCACATATTTTTTTGAACAAAACTGATAATGTAAAAAATTTTTCTTTTATATATAAATTGAAAAAAAAAAAAAACAATAAAAAAAATAAAATCATTTCCATTTTATCAGATGGAAAAAATTACAATAAGACAATTTGCCAAATTGCCTTTGCCTCATTGCTTTTTCATATCTATGAACTCAAAATCTCTTTTAATTTGATTTATTGGCAATAAAAGATTTCAATAAACACAAAATGCACATTTATAAATTCTTTTTGAAAATACCAAATTTCATTTTATAGATAAAAAAAAGACCTTGGCTTTTTTAATCATTGTGATGAGGATGTTTTACTGTCTCAATATTCTTTTCTGATAGAGTCAAAAGTGATGAACCAAATTAATTAAAAAAGATAAAAAATGTTTTCAAAATTGCTGCATGAAAATAAAAACAAAAAATTTCACATTTTCCCATTCTTTTTTTTTTTTTTTTTTTTGATCAGGTGTTTTCCAATTTGGCTAAAAATGGTTTTTTTTTTTTTAAATCAATAAAAAAAATTGCAGAATATTATAAATATTTCATTAAATTTTCTGGATTTTCAATAACATTATTATTTGATTTTTTTTTTTTTTTTTGGAAATTCCATTACAATTTGAATACAATCAATGTTTTTAGCAATCCAGATTTTTAAATATCTAAAACCAAAATAATCAATAATAAAAAAAAGCAAATCCACTTTTTGCACTATTAATAAATTAAAAAGATGTCAAAATTAATTAGTAAAACTAAATTTTTGACCAACCTTTATAAAGAAAAAAAGTTTTTTGGAAATTTAATAACATATACAAAATGCCAAATTTTGGCCATTTTCAAATTGACATATAATATATTATTTTAACTTTTGAAGTATTTTCTTTGAACAGTTAGATGAATTTATTTATAAGAAACAATTTAGTTATTAAAATTTAATTTTTTCATTTATATGCACACTTTTTTTGCTAATCTAACAAATAAAAAAAAAAGGGAAGGTTAATAAATAAATAATCATATGAAGGTTGGAAATGAAATTTATAAATTTAATTTTTAAAAAATGAAACACATATAAAATTATTCATCAGTGGTGCATAGAAAAAAAAATATATGCTAGAAGTGAAAAAAAATTATAAAATCACAATTTTTTGTCATTTGAATTAAAAAATATAAATATTTACTAAATATATTTTTGTAAAATAATTCATAAAATTTAAAATATCGTTTTTGTGAAATAAAATATATATCTATATATAATTTTCAATTTTTAATTCTTAAATATTCAGCATATTTATATTTGTATTGTATAAAACAATAAAAAAATTATTTGACTTGAAAGTTTTTAAAAAAAATATATATATATATGTATGGAATTACTTTTCTAATAAGCAAATTCTCAAAAAAGGCACATTTCATTAAAATGACAGAAACAAAATATCTTTAATTTAGTTTTTTCATATGATCTAATTTTTTTTTTTTTCAAATGTTAAATTATATAAAAAACTGTTTGAATGTCCTTTTTTAAATGAAAGTAACTTTATAGCTATACAAAAGCCAAAAAAAAATAAATATTTTAACTTAATTTAAAGAAATAGTTTGTTTCTTGTACATATTTATATAATGTTTTCAAAAAAAAAAAATAATGAAGATATTGTTATATAATATACAAAAATTGATATTGTTTTGTTAAAAAAATATATATATATTTTTAAAAATTTCTATTCAATTTTTTTTATTTTTTTTGCATGTAGATGATGCTATTAATTTGTGTTGTCAACAAGCATGTAATGAATAAAGTCAGATAGGTCTCCATATGAATATTTAAATGAGATCTAATTGAGCTATAGTCATTTGAAAAAATGAGTCTCTGTGAAAACATATAGTATAGCCTATATAAGAATTTACAAATTTTTAAAAATAAAGAATTTTTTTTAAAATTTCTATATATATATATATATATATATATATATATATATATATATATATAAAAACAAAAAGGTTAACAAATCATTTTGACAAGGTCATTTCTTTAATTTTAAATAAGATGTTGTACATTTGAAATCAAAATTTCTTTTCTTCAAAATTTATGGTATTTTTTTTTTTTGAAAGACTTTCAAAATTTCAGTCAATAAAAAGAACTGATAAATTAAAAATTTTTCAAATTTTTATATATATTTTTTTTTGTTTGAATTTTTTTTAAAATCAAAATTTGTATCTTGATGTACAATATTACCATATATGAAAATAGGAAAATACTAAAAAAAAAATTAAACAAAACAGCTTGTTGTTTAAATTTCAACTCTTAATTTTTGAAAATAAAAATATATGTTACAATACACAATATATACATCTTAAACATTATTTTAGTGGATACCCATATTTGAGTAAAAAAATGGTCTGTTTTAATTTTAAACAGTATTTTTGTCTATCGACCTGAATAAAAAAAAATTTTTAAAAAAAAATCTACAACCTCTAGCAAAAAATTTGAACCTGGTTTCTCTTAAATGAAGAAAAACATTGTTAGATCTGACAAATTTTTATATAATTTTTTAAAAATAAAGATTTTTTATTGATCAAGCAAGGCTGAATAGTGTCTTAAAGTAAAATCCTTTTCATCATAGTTCTTAAGTTATGGATTTTGAGTTTTAAATCAATTTTAATTACTTTATATTTCATTTAAAAATTATGTATTATATATATATATATATATATATATATCTCATTTCATTGTGTAAATTTTTTTTTTAGAATGTTCATTTTATGACCATGATGAAATTTTCAAATCTCAGTCAGTCAGTTAAAAAATAATGATACATGTTTAGGTGATCATGGTTTTTGATATTTTTGACAGATGAGACAGATTTTTCCCACAGAAGGTTGCCATTTCAAATAATTTAAGAACCAGTTTCCATATTTTCTTTTTTTTGATCTCAACATGGTCAATTTGTCATAGGAATATGATAATTGATAATTGATTAATTGATTAGAAAATGATCAGTAAATTATAATTTCATTCATATAAAGGAATGTTTCATTACTGTATCAAAATCGTCCAGTATTTGTAAGCAACCAAATGCTTCAATCCAGGATCAAAACCCAAATGAGATTTGGTATCAGTTGAAGTTTTTTTTAAGCCATCAGCACTTTTTAAAGAAAGACAAATTCTAGCATATTGTATTGTTTTTTGAATGAATGTAAACAAACGCCAGACAGCCATATAATAAAATTCATTAATGAAGAATGATGCATTATCACTGTTTTGCTTTTTTAAAATTTCCCACCTCTCAACAGTGCTCAATTGAAAAATTTTTTAAAAGATTCATAATAATATAAAAGTGGTGACTTAGGTCATCAATGTTAATTCAGCCTCAGTACAATCTTTAACAAAATATACTATTGGTATAACTAAAATGATTCCTTTACTTTAAAATATATAAAAAAAAATCTTTAACAGATTTGTATTATTTTTTAAAATAATGTATTTATTAAATTTGAGTCTGTGTTTGTATATCTGTTTATGCATTAGTGTGTTTATGTATTTCTCTGTCTGTTTTAGCTTAATTTATTTAACGTTTTGGGTTCTTAATAAAATCTGACTGATAAAATATTTCCTCAACATTCAACATTTTAAGTATTTTTTTCTTCACTCCAAACCCTCCAGTCTACAATTTTGATTTTCACCTAATTGAGGTCAGGCTAAATTTAATTTGCCTTTTTCAGTTGATACAAAAAATTGCATAAAAAAACCGTATACTGTACAGAATAATTTATTTAAAAAGACATTTAAAAGCAAAAAGTTGAAAAATAAAATAAAAAAAATGTGA
Source organism: Acanthosepion pharaonis (assembly GCA_903632075.3). NCBI lineage: Eukaryota > Metazoa > Mollusca > Cephalopoda > Sepiida > Sepiidae > Acanthosepion > Acanthosepion pharaonis. The sequence continues at coordinate 296,812 of CAHIKZ030001604.1, forward strand.
GATTTTGAAAAAACAAGGCATTTACAATTTTCTTTAGAGCTTTTCAAAAGATTATTTATAGAAATACATTTGCCTTTAAAATTGTCTCCAGCTGAAAAAGGGCACATTTATGCAGCCTGACTGAATATTGAATTTATTTTATTTTATTATTTTTTACTTTTTTTTTTCATTTAAAGAAAAAATTTCTTTATTATGAACAATATCAACAAAATGTATGAAAAACAAGTTGAATTTTGAATCTAGCTGAAGTCAAAAAAAAAAAAAAAAACATTTTAAAAAGAATTTTGTTACTTTAAAATAGATATATTTGAATGTTGAGTCGCTCAGGCTGAAAAAAACAAGTCTGACCATCAATGTCACCACTGATATATATATATATATATATATATATATATATATATATATATATATATACTTCTAAAATTATTATTAGTGGATACTCATATTTGAAATAGATGTGCATTATGTCTATCGACCTGTGCATTTACGTTCAAGAAATTTCAATAAATAATATATGCTCTCATTAAAGGGATCAAACCTGCATTCCCTTTGAAGGAGAACCCACCATTTGATCTTTAATGCTTTAACTGCTCCACTACAAAGAGTATCACAGTTGAGCAAGGATCTATTTCATCAACAAGATACAAAGGGAGACACAGGTTCAATTCCTGCTGGAGAATTCATTATTATTTTTCTCAAAGAAAAGTGTCCACTATAATAATATTTGAAGTAATAAAAATTATTAGATTAAAATAGATCCATTAATCCTCTAGATATATATATATATATATATATATATATATATATGGACATTTCATTGAATATGACAGACAAGGTGCTTTGATTTAGTTTTTTATACAATTTCTCATGTGATCTAATAATTTTTTTTTTTTCAGATGATAAATTATATAAAAACTGTCTGAATGTTTCTTTTTTATCTGAGCACTTTTGGCTATACATTTAGCCATTTTCAAGGATTAAATATTTTAACTGTTAAATAAGAAATAGTTTGTTGCATGTATGTATTTATAAAATGTTTTCATTTTTCAAAACACAGTCAAGATATTGTGTCCATGTTCATAGTTAATATTATTAAGTGTTATTTTTTTTTATATTTTTTTATTAATAAGGCTTCCATTATTTTTAAATTTTTTTTTCATGTAGATGATGCTATTATATTTGTGTTGTCAAAACCATATGTATGAATTTTAAAAAGGTCTCCATGAATATTTAAATGAGATCTAATTATAAATCAGAAAACGAATGAGTCTCATTTATATAGCATATAAATATATTTAATAAATTTTTTGAAAATAAAAATAATATTGATCAACATTTATAGATATAAATAATTTTATTAATTTTATTAAATAAATAAATATATATATTGATGTAGGAAAATATATTTATAAATAAATAGTTAAAATAAATAGGCATTTTGAAAAAATATAGTTAAAACTGTTTATAATATTTTAATTATTATTTGAAAGTATAAATTCAAACCTAATTTTTTTATTAAGAGGTTTAATATTATCTGTTGTGTCATTATTGTTTTGTTTATAATTTATTTTCACCCTGTACAAGAGCATTTTATAAAATGATGAAATGAAAAATGATATGAATAAAAATAAAATATGAAATAGTGACAATTTAAATATCGCACTTTGTACATAATAAAAATAAAAATAATTATATGATAAATAACATGCTCCAGAACTTTATAATATAATTCAACAGTTCTCCAAAATAATTTCTATCACTGGGAGATTTTAATGAACACAATGAGATATGGAGAAATGAATTAAAAAGGTAAAATTATAGAATCTGTAATGAAAAAAGAAACTGGTGCATTGAATACTACTACCATATCTGGTCTCTATGTTCCTGCTATGAAATTTTGAGGTTCTTGATAAAATTGTTTAAGGATCTGCAATGTAATTTTTTAAACCAATTGGCATCTCGACTCAATCAATTTCTCAGATGGTGTGGTGAATTGCTCTGTGTCTTTTCTACAAAATTGAATTAAGCAATTGTTCTGACGAGTTTTATTCCCTGGTGCCCAACTACATGGATTTAACTATGCTACTAGATTGGCATTTAGGTCCCACTCATTTACTGTTGAAATAATTAAATATAACCACCACTTCTACTCCAACAGTTTATTTTCTCACACTTCCCACCTGTGGAGCTCCCACCATTTTGAACCAATACATAACAAAACATACGTTTTTCTCTGATAACTGAGTCCATCAATTAAAGTTTCAATGTAAACATGCTAATTTTGATCATGCATTTACAAACAATGTGACTGACAAGGCAGAAGATTTTTTTTAGAAAAGATTTGCCATTTCTTCCTGCAGTAGACTGGTTGCCAACCAAGGCTTTAGGACTCAGTCTGTCTTGCTATTCAACCCATAGCTAGGGGAGAAGAGATGGATTCATACATTTCCTAAGGGTATTTGTGTGTAAGTGAATATAATGTACTTGACTGGAATTTGAACTCTGCTCTCCGAGTTCTCATTCTGAGCCCATATCCATTACACCACAATGTGCATAACGATAACTATACTCTTCAGAAATTTAAATGTAACATCAATTGCTATCTTCTAGAATCTGGTTCATTTTTTGTCCTTTCTTCAATCTTCTATATTCTAGATCTTTTCTCTCACTTTCACTCCCTTTAAAAAAAAAACCCTGCGTACTATTGGCATTCCTGCCTTGCTTGGGGTGAAATCATTAAAAAGACAAAACAACAAAAACCCAACAAAAAGAAAAAGCTCTTTCAAAAAAGCCAAAATAATAAAAGGAAAAAAACAAAAAATAAAAAAAAACATCAAAATGCAATTGAAAAAAAAGATTTTATTCAGAGTTAAACAAGATAAAAAATAATATTTCACCGTAAGAGTTTAATATGAAAATATACAAGAAACTTTGAAATTGCATTGATTTCCATCTGTCCAGGGAAAACGTAAACATTGTGCCATTTAACTTTTTCTGGCAGGAAGGGAAAATAGTTTTTGTTTCAAAATAAACTTTAAATTTGTTTAAAATAAAAATTATTTGCATTGATAACTAAAATTTCCATTACATTATTTATTTTATATATGGGAGAGAGAAAAAATGCTGAAAAATTCTCAAGCTCTTAAAAAAAAAAAAAAATGTAATGTTTGGTAGATTTGGGGAAGTAGGTCTGTTTAAGTACTTTTCAGCATCCCCTCCTGTGTCCATGTATGTATGTATGTATGTAATACTTAAGAACAAAAATAAACATCCAAAGAATCTGCTCAGTAGAAATCCTCAAATTTATCAACTGGTAAATTCTTCTGTTGATGTATTAGGAATAGAAATTTTATGCTGGAATTTAAGCTTTTCATAAATTAGATTTTGTTTTTGTAATTATTCATCATTTGTTTGACTTATGTTCAATGTTTCCTGAATATTAAACTGGAAAGAAATGTTAATCTAAACAAGTTTTATTTTTGTGTTTCAGTTTTTCTCAATTTTTTTTTTTTTTTTCTTTTTTTAAATCTTGAATAACAAAAACGTACACAATATAAAACTTTGAAAAAAAAATAGTCCAATAGCAAATTACGTTCCCTGCAAAGAAGTAGCTTTTGTAAACTTTTCTAAATTTGATGGGTGGGGTCAAGTGGCGGGTACACAAGGAGACAAAGTAGTGTGTGTTTGTGTGTCTCTCACATTAGACAAGATACACAATTTTCCATATTTGTGACATTTTTTTTTTTTTGGACATCAACAATTCTACAGTTGGGTGGGGAATAAAAAGGCACAAGTGTTTTATATGTTTGTTTTTATATGTTGAAGGAAGCAGCCAAAGGTCACTGGCCTGACAAATGCAGTCAACAAGACTTGCTTGTTAACCATCACAGGTACTTGTTGACCAATATACCAGCATGACTGAATAGAATAGGCAGTGGCATATTATTCTGTTATAAATAACACGTATTTGAGCTGGCTTTGAAATCAGACTTGTCCTTGTTAAGGAGCATCCCAACCTGGCACCAACTATGTCAGCTGACCAGTAGATGCTATACTTTGTACATTGTGAATGTGATGGCCTTCCTCTTTTTTCTGAACAACCTGGTGCTTTTTTTGAAATATAGATTTAAAAAAAAGAATATTTAAATCCATAAAATATAAAAAATACTTTTAAAACGAAAAAAAAAAAAAAAACAAACAAAAAGACGATATCATTTGATTTCTTGAAAATAATAATTGTTCTTTTTTTTTTTTTTATTTTTTTTTACAAATTGGAATTTTTTTTTTTATAACTACTTAAAAATACACAATTTCTAGAAAGTCTTAGAATTATCTAGGCTTAATTTTGAGCTTTTATGTTGGAGACTCTTTATTATTATTTTTTTTTTTTTTCCCAGCGTTTCGCTCTTTCTCTCCTGTTAAGGTGTTGGGGGTTAGAGTTTTCCAAAGCTGAATATGGGAAGTAACCATTAACCACCTAGTGAGGATCAAACTCCTTACAGTAAGTAGCAGTTTGCTAAATTAATCTACTGAACCTTGCTCTAGGTCAAAGTTCTTCAGAAAAAGTTGAGGTCAATTAGAAGGCAATTTTTATGGACATACACAATTTCTTAAATGTTGTTGGTGCAGATTTGAAAAAAAAAAAAAAATTACAATACTTCATCTCGGAAATATAGACAAATATATTTTTTTAACTTGAGCAGATCAATATGGCAGAGGGACGTAAAGATAATTTCAGATAAAAGGCAATAGTAAATCTAGAGAAAAACACTTGATCGAGGGATGTGCCTCTGTATGTGGGTGGATTGATTCCATGGGTGGATGTGTCTAGCATTTTTCATTGATCATTCTTTTTTATTCTCTCTCTCTCTGGTTGATAGCATCAAAAGACTACACCTTTAAAATGGCTAAACAAATTGAGACTGGTTACTAATTTATAAGGAAACAAGAATGATTAATAATAAAAACATTCCTGGTCTGTCTTAACAAAATTTTTATATATATAATACAGAAAAAAAATCACAAATTACCTCATGTTTATATAGTCTATTTCAAACCAGCTGGTTTGAAATAGACTATGTAAATACAGCAAGCTCTCTCTGTGGATCAGTTTTAATATCTGATAATTACTAGGATCCATCTGGATTATGTATCAATAGATCTATTACGGAGAAAAAATATAAATATATATATATATATATATATATATATTAAATAAAATTTATCACAAAAGGTGATTGGTACAAAATATTCGTTTTGTATACATAGTTTTTACATGAATGTTCAGCCCATTATTCGTTGCTATTTTTATATATATATATATATATATATATATATATATATATATAAAATTAATTAAAAAAAATTATGACATAAATATGTTATAAAATCACTAAAAAATAGCCATTTTGTTTCAACACCTCCAGTGTCTTATTCAATGATAATGTTGAATGTAAAATAAATGGTTTTAAAAGTTTCAAATTAATTAACGATCCTTCGTAAAGGGAAAACACTTTTACAAAAGCTAGAATGACCAATCAAAAACTTGACAATAAAGTAAGGTTATAATAGCTATTAAGAGCTTAAAAGTTGGGGTTATACTAAAATAGAATTTATTCTAACCAATAAGTATTAAATTATATATATTGTTGGTTATTGAAATTTATTCCGTATACACCAATTATATACTTGTGTGTGTGTGTGTGTGTATATATATATATAGTACAGGTAATTGATCCTTTGGTATATAATCCGGGTGGATCCTAGTAATATTAATTATTAAAACTGATCCACAGAGAGCTCGATGTTTTTATTTTAACAGAGCATATCTATTTTTTACAGCAAAAAAACAAAAATTACCTCAACATAGATATAGTCTATTTCAAGCTGTTCTGTATACAGCTATCATCAGCCCCTAAGTGTCTGTCTTGGAGCATTGTTCTAAATTTATTTTTTCAATGTAGAGAACAGCTTGAGATAGACTATACTATGTTGAGGTAATTTTGGTTTTTAGCTGTAAATAAATATATATATATATATATATATATATATATATATATATAGTAAAGGTAATAGATCTGTTGGTATATAATCCAAATATTAAAATTGATCCACAAAAAAAGCTCAATGTATTAATTATAATAGAGCATATAAATTACACAAAATCCAAAAGTAACTCACATTGGGGGGGGGTATGTATAGAACTATTACTAGTGACGAGAAGTACATCAGTCCTTTTCAACCTTGGTGTATAGACTGTGTTCATATTGGAATTAGAAATTTAACTTTGACAGCAGTTGAAAAATTGCTACAGAATTTATCCATTTTGATGTTTCAATCAGGCAAAATGCCCAAGACAGTGGTTAAGGGAGGGTGGAAAGTATTAACCTTAAAGAGAAGAGGTTTTATAAAATTAAACCCAGATATTAACCTTATGACATTAAATTGGGGTTATATGAAGAATGAGGTGTTAAGCTGAAACTAAAAGAGAAACGAAAAAAAAATTGAAATCTAACCCCCCCCCAACCATATGAGGTAATTTGGGGTTTTGTTGTGTTTTATATATTTCATTGAATATGACAGACAAGATGCTTTGATTTAGTTTTTTAGACAATTTCTCATGGCACATTTCATTGAATACGACTGACATCAAAGCACCTTGTCTATCATATTCAATGAAATATGCATGAAAGAAGGATTGCTGCTAAAAATAAACACACACACACATATATATATATATATATATATATATATATATATATATGGTAATCAAACGACTGAATTGGAAGTGGTGGGGTAGCTCTAAGTAACATGTTTTGCTCTTAAAAGAAACATCTTCAGGCTAATTAATTAGATTAGCCTGAAGAATTTCCTCTGGGGATAGAACATGACTGTTTTGTTTGTTTTTCTTTCTTATTATCATTTGCTCACCCACTGTTAATCTAAGACATAAAATGAATGTGTGTGTGTGTGTATATGAGAGAGAGAGAGAGAGAAAAAAACTTTGACCCGGGCATACATTCTACAAGCACAATTTTTTAGTTTTAGTATAACCAAAATTTTCAATACTTTTGTATTTCACAATCAAAAGTAAAATTACAGGATAAAAATATGACACTTCCTATGTGTTTGTAGTGGAGGGGGTGGGAGATTGATATTAGAAGGAGAGAGAGAGCGAGCTGGTATTGTTATCACAGAGAAGATAATAGCTGTTAGCTTCTCCCCACCCTGTTGTCCCACTTGATGAAATTGCAGAAGCCAAAAAAGGAAAAAGAGCGTTAATCATTTTAGACAAAAGTGGGACGGTGGAAGAAGCTATCATCAAATTATAACCTGTTACAAATGGGATGTTTCTAGATATTTCAGATCGTCAAGTTTGGGGCAGCTGCTCTTGAAGGCAATATTTTCATACGCGTAGAATGATTCGCTTTCGTATTCTGAATCCGTACGCCTGTCCATGATGCCATCGGATTGTTCATTTGCAAAACCAACAAACACCTGCAATTCAAAAATGGGATAAAAAATTTAAATTTGTATGTAGATTATATGAAAAAAAATCTCAAGGAAACTATTGCACATTTTAATATGCATCAGGCATATATATATCTAACCCCTTGCATCTTAGTGGCTTTATTGCCTTGCTTATGGTGAAATGATAAAAAAATACATTTGTATTTGGGCAGCAATTTCTCATTTACTTTTGTTAAAGATTTTTTTTTTTTAATCTGGTCTAAAGTATTTTTCTGCTTTCCAGGGAAAATTTGAACATGAAGTCATTTTGGTTTTCATAAGTCATTATGAAATAGATGCAACTCTATCAACACAAAACTATGTGTTCGACGTGTCTGTCTGGAGGTGGTAGGTCAATTTTTTTCTTTTTTTTTTTTTTTCAAAAATTTATTAGTTGTGAAATATATTTAGTCTTTTTGGTTCAAAGCTGAATGAAATTTTTTTAGGAATGCTGGATTATTTGTTTACATGGTTGAAGCTTCTTGTGAAAAAAAAAATATGACTAAAAATTCAATTTATCTGGCATATAGTGTTTTTGATGCATATTTTTGTTGGTGTTATGCAATTTAACAGAGGTATCAGGTAAATGGCAAGTTAACTGACATGATAATGTACTGATTGTGCAACCGATATGTGTTGGTTGTATTATTGGAGAAATATTTTCCAAGTTTGCAAACAAATTCAGAGACAATGTTGGTTTGTTTTTTTTTTATTATTATTAGTGAGGGCTATGTTAGAGGTATTTAATTTTTACTTTTTGTAGTGAGTGGTGAGTTAAATCTGTCTATGTATCGATATATCATTGATCGATTGATTAATTCATTTTCTATGGCTTATCAACCTTTTGCAGGGTGGGAAAATTTTTTTTTTTTTTTTTTTCAGATAATAGTTTGAGTGATACAAGTCTTACTAATTAACCCATAGCTGGGGGTGTGTGGAGATAAACCCATGTTGTCATGACAAGAGTGTCCAAGGATGAAAAACAAAAAACAAGTATTTTGAAAATTGCACTGAAATATCTGAAATGATCTGTTAATGGATAAATAATCATAGTGTGTTATTTTAATGCTTTTTAAAAAGCCCTTTTTAAAAGAATTTAAAATAGAGAACACTTATATGGATAAGAAAATGATTGATAGATATGACTTGTCTACACTTTGTGCGTTATTTAAAGTTGAAGCTTATTTGGATTTTAGGAGGAAGCTTACAGCCCCTGCTGTTCCCAAACAAACCTCCTTCCCATCTAAGTACTAAACGGGCTCAATACTGCTTAACTTTGGTGATCAAGCTAGAACATAAGAAATGGAATATAGAAATCATATATGTACGTACATATGTAATTCTTTTTGTGGATATTATTGGCGAAAAATTATGACATTCATGCTTGTTAAATTGACATTTTGCTTTGATCTTTGTTATACTACAAGAGACTTTTGCTGAAATAGTATTGGGTGGCAGCTAAATGATGACAAAAAGAAATGCAAATATTACTATTTTCATGGCTCCATTAATTCTGACATTCACAGTTAAGATAGGCCATGCCATATCCATTAGGACAAATCATCTCTATTCCCTTTGTATTACATTGGTAAGGAGGAAGTTCCATTCAGACAGCTTCTTACCAAGAACCATTACTTTGAGGAACAAACTCCCAATAGGATGCTTTCCCAATCATTATAATCTTATTCTTTTAAAGTCTAGAGTGAACCATGGCCTCACATAAGAAGCTGAATTTTAACAGGCTGATGTAATGTTTAAAAAGAATGTAAATGATTGCTTAGAAAATTGCTAATCTAAAAGGGAAGTAACTTTGTTAATTTACATTCTAAGAATTCAATTTTTAATGTACAATTTCATAGAATTTATCAGGTTATTTCAATTCCCTAGACATGTTTTCAAAACTAAAAAATGCATATTTACACTTTTTTTTTTTTTTTAAAACTAATCTATGAATTATCTACAGGTGTGAGTTTCCCCACTCTTATGATTTTCAATTGCATATACGACCCATTTTGCAAATGAATATTAGGTAAATTTTTTACTTCATAGTCCATTGCATTTAAAGATTAAATTATAAATTTTGTTTAACAAAAAAATGGTTAACTAATGTGTTGCATTTGGCTGTTCTGGTGGATATGTTACTAACAGTAAAAAAGTATTGACATTTTCTTTTCCTCTTGGAATAAAATTCATTAGTTTCCTACAAAGAACTCAGTTCTCTGTATAAACCATTTTGAAGAGAAATTTCTTTTGAAAGGAAAATGAAACAAGCTGAATTGGGATTTGCATCCAATACCTACAATATGTTCAGAAAAAATAAGAAAACCGTCTCTTTTGTTGAATACAAGGGAATTCAGAAAGCCTCCAAAACGATGACTGGTTCAGTCTGATGAATTTCATGATTTTATTTCTTCTGATACAATAAAGGATTTTATTCAATTGGAAGAAGAAAAGTGTTGTTGTAATGGTTTTGAATTTTAAAAAAATAGGAAAATTATATTGTAATTTATAGAATAGTCTTTGACTCTGAAACGCATTTTCCATCTATAAAAGAATGTATTCACATTGACCATAACCTTCGTGTTCAGCTCCAATGTGATAGAACTCCTACACCGTTACCAGTGGTTTATACATGGACATCATGGTGAAAGAACAACCCTACTCAATTCTAAAAGAATTACTAAAAAAAGTCATTACCAACCATGAGGCTGTCCTTCATTTTCTGCAAAACTAATACATTATGCTTTATTACTGTTATGTCTCAACAAGCTTACAAATTTCCATTACCATCTTATTCTTTATTAGAGAAAATTAAAAAAAAAAATAACTAAATGCTTTCAATGTGAATTATGGTAGGCAATGATAGTGATGATGCTACGGTTCCATCTAGCCAAATGGCAGAGTTCATTTATGCTTGTTTTGCTATACTTGATATTGTAAAACAATGAATCCACTACAAGACAGTAAGGTTCCAAAATTCTTTCAGCAGATTCACAAAAATATTTTTACTTGTGAACATCACACTGAAAAAGGAATTCACTTTGCAGGAAAAATTGTTGTAAATATATTTTACAACAAAAAAAAAAATTGGAAAAATATAGAATTTTAAAAAAAAAAAAAAGGCAAAGGTCAAAAGAAAAGCTTTTTTTTTCTATTTGTTTTATATTATTGCTTAATTCTTTTTAAATTTTGGTTTGTTTACAATCTTTTACTTTTCTGTTTAAAAAGAAAAAAACCCAAACTGTTTTTGTATTTTTTGGATAGTTTTATCATGTTTTAGATAAAACAGACATAAATTGACTATAAACCTGTTAGAAATTAGCCTGAAATGTGAGGCCATATATATATATTAGTGGGCTATGGGTGAATCAGTATTTTTTTCTATATATCCTCATAAACTGCACTTATGCTCATACAATGACCTTATTAATTAACCCTCTACCTTGAGTGGCTCTTGGGCTTTGTATTCGGTGAAGAATTAGTAAAAAAAAAAAAATCCTGAGAAAATTATATATTTGTTTAATGTAATAGGAAATCAATGTTTATCTCCCTTTCTAGAATTGTTGAAAGGGAAAACTGGTTTCATGCCCATTGAGGTCATGAACCAAAAAATTTCAGGATTTAAAATCTAGTTCCTACCATAATTATCTTTGTTCTTAGTTGTGATATGAGGCTCAATCAAAAATTCTACTGACATTCCATACTGTGCTTACTTCGAGTGCAGCCCTTTTTTCCAGAAATATTCACTTAACCTCCTGTGAATATTTGCAGCATTTTCTTCTTTCCAAAACTGGTGTTCTTACATCCTAGATGTACCCAGAGGAGCAACCATTTTGAAAACCATTTAGAAAAAAAAAAATTCCATAAATAACAATGGATTGTTTATGGATTAAAACAAAGAAATTCTGAAATCTGATTCTGTCTGACCCTCCCCTGCCATCAGAATCTGAAAATGGTAAACGCCTACCTTAAATCTGTCATGAAGTCATTTCATCAGATATTTTTAGTTTTGACTTTCTTTGTTGTTTTTAGCTGACCTATTCTTCTTTGGCTGTTAAATTAGTAGAAATGCTTTGAAATTGCTTTCTGATTCTCACATGAACTTTTTCATTATTACACATTTTTAATTTTCTTCATTTTTATATCAGCTGTTTGTTCAAATCGAAATGGGAATGACTGCAAAATACTTTTTTCCTGCCCCAATTTATAGGCAAAAGCACACAAATGCATGCTGGGATTTCTTCCTAGCCAATAAAATAGGCCAGTTCTCAGTTTCATATGGCTCAGTCCTGGTCTGTCTTGTCATGAAGTCAGAATGCTACATACGTTTATTCGAATTTGCTCTTAGTTTGTGAAGCACAATGTTATCAGTTCTGACATCTCAGTTTCAGTCTCTTTCCCCATCACTATTGTTTTTTCCAGTCTGGTGTAGGAATGACTGCAAAATACTTTTCCTCCTCCCCAATTTATAGGCAGAAGCACACAAATACATGCTGGGATTTCTTCCTAGACAATAAAATAGGCCAGTTCTTGGTTTCATATGACTCAGTCCTGGTCTGTCTTGTCTTGAAGTCAGAACGCTACCTTCGTTTATCTGAATTTGCTCTTAGTTTGCGAACTTTTCACCATATTACTGTTAATTTACCTTGCATATATTGTTTGCTTGATACTAATTTTTGCCATGTTCTTTTTCTTGTTTATTGCAAAACTTTATCAATTCTGTTTGTTGGGCACTGCTTCCATTTAACAATGGACACCGACTCTACGTTAGCCAAACTTCTTTGGCTGTGAAATTAAGGCAACATTATGTTTTGACTGATCCTCTTAATTTAGCCACCATTTTGTTTTCTATTGCTCCTCTCTTTCTTTTGAGATTTTTATGCTTGAAGAAGACTGTAGAACAGTGCAGCTAAAATGTTACAAAAAATCCTAAGGTATGATTGCAAAGGTACTTACCATATCTAAGGTTGTCTGAGAAATGGCGTAGTCTTTGATTTGAAGATTTTCTTTATGCTCTTCTAGAAGAGCAAACAGCATGGACACTTTGGCTATGGACTTTGGAATAGAAAACACCAACGTTGTATTGTGACTCTCCTGAAGAATAAAAGATAAAATCAAGTTTCAGTAAGTGGGGGGAAACACAATAACAAACTGTCTATTCTTCATAAATCTTGATCAAATCACCAAGTGAAGTTACTATACAGACTTGATCACTACTTTGTTCACCCTTGCTCTAGCCTGGCACATGGCTACAATAACATGGTAGAGAGAATCATGCTACGTTTGGTAATGCATCTTGTAAGTTGAGACGGGGGAGGACATGTCTTTGGTTTTAGTTTCAGTGCAATGGAGAGAACAAGAAGGGTTACTGATGATCATGACTAATGAAATCAAGACAGAATGCAGCAAATTTAAAAGGTAATTTTATCTGGCTTTTTTCTTTTTTTTCTTTTCAAGTTTAAAGAATTGCCTCAAATTGTAACTGATTGGAATCAAAATTCAAAAATAACTTTTGAATGAAGGTGACTGTTATTACTGCCATTTCTGTCTGGCTTATAGGCAGAGTAAAATGATGGTTGACATTAAACCAAGATTGACTGTAAGTGACACAGAGGAGAAGGCAAGTGTCACAGTTCAAGATTTTTGGTTATAGTATCATTTACATAAAAATACATTCACAGGAAACAATTAGTGCCCACTCCACATTAAGAATGTTTCATTACAACCTTCTTTATATATCTAACAACTGGCAAAAAGGTATATATATATCTCAAGAACACTATTGAGGGAAATGTATGACAAAGTTGAAAAATTTTCTTGTGACATGTTTCATCTGATGAAGTCCTAAAAGATGAAACACATCACAAGAAAAATGTTTCCACTTTGTCATCCATTTTGTCTTTATATTTATATATATTTGGGGGAGGGCAGTAATTGATTCCTAATGCATGTTTCATTGAAAATGACTGATTTGTTATGTTTTTTTTATTATTGTATTATGTCTTATGTGTGAACAAGAGATTTCTTTGTTTGAGCAATTTCTCCATACACTTGCTTCCAAAAAAGACCTCATTTGTACAAGAAACACAAAAGTACCTTGTTGATCATTATATATATATATATATATGAGAATATGATCTATATATCAGACTAATGTTGAGTAATTGAATGACAAAATGAAAAATCCTAATTTTGACTAAAAGAATGCAGTTTCTATTAAAATGAAAGATAGGGCAGTGGTTTTCAGTTGCTTTTTGAATTCAATGTTTCCATTCTCCTAGATTGGTTGCCCCCCAAAACTGGGTGATTGGAGAAGAGATGGAGTCATGCCTTCCCTAAGAACATTTGTGTGAAAGTGAATGCAACTGATGAGGTAGGAATTTGAATTTGGTTCACTGATTCAATAACTGTTATGTGTCGTACACAGAAATATAGCAAATTTTCAACAATTGTGATTATATATATATATATATATATATAATGGATTCAACTGACCTCCTGATTTTTAAAGTTTTTACTTTTGTTTCTTTCCATATGTGTATTGAGCACTTTTTAATACTATTGTTTACTGGTCTGATTCAATTCTAACCATTAACCTATATATATATATATATATATATATATATATGAAAGGCCTTATGGATAGAAATGAAGAGACATAGATAGAAATGACCAGATTAGGAGAGATGGACAGAGACTGAGATAGCTTGAAAGATAGGTAAGAAGATAGTGAGAGAAAGATCATTGCTATATATATATATATATATATATATATATATATATATGAGAGAGATATGAACAGACAAGGCTTGATAGTGTTGTGGAGGCTTGTATTTCAATAAGTCATCCTAAATTAGGTTCGACGTACAAAACGTTAGGAACTTGAAATAAGAGTTAATGACGCAGCAATCTAGTTGTGATGGTTTATACTTCAATGTCTGACAGGGAGAGTCTATTACAATAGAATAGGTATTATTGTATAACAGACAGATAAATGTGAAAAGAGTAGGATATATATATATATATATACTTTAAAAATCAGGAGTTCAATTGAATCTGTTATGTTTACAAAGCCTTTGGCAAAGTGCAAATCCTCCAGCAGCCCTTTTTCAGGTGTAGATTCTTCGTAAAAGTTTCTAATATCATATTTTATAAATATATATCTGTTTTTATTTTTGATTTTGTGAAACCAAGAAATGCACTCACTTGTGTCCTTCCATTGATTGGCTTGTGTGGCAATCCTTAATGAGTGGCATAATTTTTCAGCTTATTTTACCCAATTCAATTTTATTAGGGTTTATTAGACAGAAAGGTTATTTGGGAATTGGTCCTTTATGGTCCGAAATGCTTACTTGCAGAAAAATATGTGGACCTTGTCACTTTGTCCCTAGTTTTGCAGTTATATTTTCTTTGTTTATCCCCCGCCCCCTTAAGCCTTCATACAGGAACAAGTGTTATAATATATATAAAGGTTAAAGGTCAGAGTTGAATCAGACCAAGAAACAGTAGTATTAAAATGTGCTCAATACACGTGTGAAAAAATACATAAACTTTAAAAATCAGTTAAAGGTGACAAAACATAATATTTATACCATGAACCCGAAGGCTTAAATTCAGAACGCCACCAATATTTGTTTAAAATCATACTACGCAAAAGTAAAAATACCAAAATGTTTTTTCTCCATATCTCATTCTCTGATGAAGCTTTAATAAACTAGAAACATTAGATTGTAAACATTTCCTATTTATTCTTTATTTTTTTATCCTGTTGGATTCTGATCTGTACTTGATTCCAACTCATCATTTTATTTATATTGAGATATATGGTGGCAATAAACTCACTATCCTGTTACTTACAATAACATTTAAGACAAAGTAATTAATTCACAGTCCAGAAATTTATTATTAAAATGATTCTGGTTTTTAATAATAATAAAATGTTATAGTAAACAATAGTAAATTAATTACCAATACTGTTTGAACTGCAAGCCACCTGCTTCAATGCTTTGCATTTTATTATAAGTAATTGTATAGTGACTTGACACATGGAGGCGTGGTGGAGTAATGGATAGCTGCTCGGATTGAGGAATCAGAAAGGTATGGTCTTAATTCATTTATTTATTCACAAACCAATTACATTAATTTACGTGCTAATAATGGATAGCCGCTCGGATTGAGGAAGGAAAGGCATGAATCCTCTTCTTCTCCCCTGATTTATTTCTTAACACAAACAAAACAATTTATTATAATTTATAATAAAAGGAGGCACTGTGGAGTAATGGATAGCCGGATTGAGGAATTGAGGAATCAGACCCTTGGGAAAGGTATGAATCCTCTTCTTCTCAATTTATTTATTAACACAATCCATTAATTTATAATTCTTGGATAGGCGCTGGGATTGCGAGTTAATACCCTTGGGAAAGGTATGAATCCTCTTCTTCTCTCCTCCTCCTCTTCTTCTCTCACTGTGGATTTATTTCTTCAAACACAAACAAAACAAAACAATTTATTATAATTTATAACAAAGGAGGCACTGTGGAGTAATGGAACACAAACAAAAACAATTTATTATAATTTCGGATTGATGGAATCAGAATCAAAGCCGAGTTGAATTTTCAATTTATTATAATCCATAATAGGCATTGAGTAATGGACTTGAGGAATCGTGCTAATTACCCTTGGGAAAGGTATATGATCCTCTTCTTCTCTCCTGATTTATTTATTTACACAAACAAAACAATTTATTATAATTTCTAATAACTTTGGGAGGATTTATTTATTAACACAAACAAAACACTGTGGGTAATGGATAGCCGCTCGGATTGAGGAATCCGAGTTAAATTTCGAATCCATTCATTTACGTTCTAATCTGGGAAAGGTATGAATCCTCTTCTTCTTCCTGATTTATTTATTAACACAAACAAAAATTATAATTTATAATATAATTTATAATAAAAGAAGGCAGTTGAGGAATCAGAGAGCCGAGTTCAATTCAGTCGATTCCATTACATTCCTTACGTGCTAATACCCTTTGGGAAAGGTATGAATCCTCTTCTTCTCTCCTGATTTATTTATTAACACAAACAAAACAATTTATTTAATTTCTATAAAAAAGGAGGCACTGTGGAGTAATGGATAGCCGCTCGGATTGAGGAATCAGAGCAGTTCAAATTCCAGTCGAATCCATTACATTCCTTACGTATAATACCCTTGGGAAAGGTATGAATCCTCTCTTCTTCTCCTGATTTATTTATTAACAAACAAAAACAAAATAATTTTAATTAAAAAAGGAACTGTTAATGGATAGCGGCAATTTCGGATTGAGGAATCAGAGAGCCGAGTTCAAATTCCAGTCAAATCCATTACATTCACTTACGTGCTAAACCCTTGGAAAGGTATGAATCCTCTTCTTCTCTCCTGATTTATTTATTAACACAAACAAAACAATTTATTATAATTTTAATAAAAAAGGAGGCACTGTGGAAAAAGCCAGTCATCGAATCCAGACTTTGGCAAATGTGGATCCATTACATTCCCTTAAAAGGTATGAATCCTCTTCTTCTCTCCTGATTTATTTATTAACACAAACAAAACAATTTATTATAATTTATAATAAAGGAGGCACTGTGGAGTAATGGATGTTCGGATTGAGGAATCAGGGGCCGAGTTCAAATTCAGTCGAATCCATTACATTCACTTCGTGCTAATACCCTTGGGAAAGGTATGAATCCTCTTCTTCTCTCCTGATTTATTTATTAACACAAACAAAAACAATTTATTATAATTTATAATAAAAAGGAATTGGTGGATAAATTGGATTAGCAAATTAATCCAAAATAGGCAGTTTGGGATTTAGTCGAATCCATTACATTCACTTAATGGATGCGGATTGAGGAATAGCCGAGTTAATTTGGGAAATTCACTTAATCCATTCTCTCCTGATTTATTTATTAACACAAAAAAAAACAATTTATTATAATTTATAATAAAAAACTGTGGAGTAATGGATAGGCGGGATTCCCCTCAGCTATGGGAAACACAAGCAAGCAGACCAGGTTCTATAGCATTGAATGGCAACTGGTGAATCCTCTTCTTCTCTCTCAATTTATTATAATTTTAATCATGGATAGAACGGATTGAGGAATCAGAAACAAAGGGGGGGGAAATTTTCTGCCTAGTCAGTCACAATTTGTATAAAAGATAACATAGGATTGAGGAATAGGCAGTTCAAATTCCAGTCGAATCCATTACATCTTAGTATAATCAATCCATTAACACAAACAAACAATTTATTTAATTTCTAATGCACTGTGGAGTAATGGATAAAGGATTGAGGAAATAGTTCAAAAAAATTAATTCACTTTGCTAATACCCTTGGGAAATGAATCCTTTCTTCTCCCTGATTTATTTATTAACACAAACAAAACAATTTATTATAATTTATAATAAATTATATATATAAAAATCTCAGAGTAGAAGCCGAGTTAAATTCCAGTGAATCCATTACAGTTACCTTGAGGACAGTTCCAGGGAAATATGCTTTCATGAAATTTTTAATGTTTGTTATATCCAAATCGGCATTCATCATATTGATTGTCACAGTGTATCCTTTGCTGAACCTGCAGGGAAAGAAAAGAAAAAAAATGTTCAAGTTGTAAAAGAAAAGAGAAATTGAAAAAAAGCCAAACTCAATTTTTGGCCTTTTTTTTTTTTTTTTAGAATTTCTTTTTATATATATTTTGTACTTCAAAGATTGAGAAAGCAAAGAAACTAACATTTCATATCTCAACCTTACCTACTTTGCAAAATCCTCTTCTTCTCTCTGATTTATTTAAAAAAAAAATTTTTTGTTTTTGGAAGGACTTCTTGGTCGAGATAATTATTTTTCAGCACCTCCTTGTGCTATGTATTTGGGCTCTCTCTCTCTCTCTCTATATATATATATATATATATATATATTATTCACTTTACGTTAATACCCTTTCAAACTTCCCTGGATAAGTTTCGGATTGGGACCGGAGAAGAAGTCTCTTATTATCCGGGTTTCTCTTATATCCGGGTTTGGTCTATTTTGTTTAGGTAAGTTCAAATGTGAATTTTGGGACTGGGAAAGAAAATCTCTCTTATATCCGGGTTATAACTGTATTTATTTTTTTTTTTTAATGGTCGTGGAAACCTATTTGTTTTTAACACAAACAAAACAAGATATTTTTTTTACGTGTCTCTATATATATATCAAATTCCAATACGTACATTTTGTGTATTATGAATAATCTGATTCTGTATGTATATTGTCTTTTTCAAGATTTCACCCCTCCTTGCCCATATCATCACTTCAAATGTATCTACGTTGTAACGAAGCTCAGAGCAACATTAGATTTTAACGTTTATTTTAACTCAATTTTTGTCCTTTCAATAAAACAAAAATAACAAAACATGTATTTTTTTCCTCAGTTTCTTTAAATAATTTTATAATTTTTAATTTTATAGTAAAATTTAATATTAATTAGTTAGAATGATTTCTATTTTAGTCTAACCCTGACATTAATTATTATAACCAAGGTGTGTTGTCAAGTTTTTTTGAATTCTCATATACTTGTATTTTGATTGGTCATTCAGCTTATATAACAGCGTTTTATATATATAGCAAGGGATATTTGATTGATTTGAACCTAAAAAAACCCTTTATTCTACATTCAACACCATCACTTATTTTAAGACACCAGAAGTGTTGAAACAAAATAAATAATTTTATTTTTGTAGTGATTTTTATAACATATTTACTATTACTCTGTATTGAGCACTCTTTTTAAGAATAGTATTTTTTGGTGATTATTGAATTTATTTTGTATACAACAATCCTATGTGATTTGATATATATATATATATATATATATATATATAATCTGAGAATTTATATAATATATTCCTCTCAATTCATGCATCTCCCTTCCACCCTCTTCATATTTATCAGTCTCGTCATCTTATTTTTCAGTCTGTTCAGGAGGTCAATATTATCCGCTGGGTGGTAGGGCTTGGGAGGATTAGATCTGTGGTCTAATGGACAAGATCTCAGGAAAAAGATGCTAAAAAGTTCAATTGCTGACCACTGGTCTTTTTGTGTTGATACCATACAGAATGGCATGAACTTAAAATTTGGATCTTTAGTCCGTGACATTGTCAGGTTTTTGAGATAAATGAAAGGTTAATCCCAAGCAAATCTTCTTCACATTAATAACAAATAACTTACTTGTTCTTCAAGTGTTGAGGACTACCAAGACATTTGAACTGTCCGTTGACCATAATACAAAGACGTGTACACAACATGTCACACTCTTCCATGCTGAAACAAAAAAAGAATAAAAATTAGAAACTGAAAATATTTCAAATAAATGAAGAAAAAATTATAAAGAAAAATGGTTGTATATCTTGGGCAGCTGTGTGTGTTGGATTCTTACTTGCCCACATTGTGATTAATGATTTTAAAAACCTCAATTATTTTGTTAAAATTTCCAGTGACACGTATCAATTTACCATCCTTCTCAAAGATGTTGGACTGTTAAATGAAAGTGAAAAATTTGTTTAAAATTTATGTCAGCTTTTATGAACCTAACATATTTTTATTTTTTTGAGCTGATTATCTTGCCTCATTGTTAAGGAGCACAAAGGAAAATTTTGAGCAAGCTTATTTGTAAACTTTGTATTTTGATTTATTGTTTTTTTTTATGTAATTATAATTCTTGTTTGCTTATAACTGTGCCTTTCACAAAACTCAGGATAAAAGATGTGACATTCTCAGTTCTCTCTCAAGTAAGAAAAATATTCTTTTATTCTTCAAACTCCTTGATTTCTGCAAGTTGGATTAATTATTATCCTATTAGTCTAACATAGATTCCCCCTATATATATGCAAAGTAAAATGGTTCAACTGAGTAAATGAGATGGCAGGAGAGGCTCTCAGCTAATCATGGCTTTTGCTTTTAGTGTTGCATTCTATAGTGTTTTTTTCTATATTCATGGGAATAGGTTTCTTTTCTAGATGTAATTTGGGAAGAAATGAAGCTTGTCATTATTTTCACACCTAGTATTTCTTTATTTAAATTTTTTAATTTGGGTGTAAATTTTGTGAATTTCTTAAATGAAGCCTTGTTATTCTATTCATTTTATTCATTTTTTTGACTAGTCTTTTCTTTCATCTTATTTCTAATCTTGTCATTTATTCATTTCATTTTTTTTAACATCAAAAATAGTAGTAGTAGTATTATGTTAATTGAATTTCTTAAATGAATCCTTGTCTATTATTATTCATTTTGACTAGTCTTTCTTTCATCTTATTTTCTCTTGCTAAACACCTAGTAGTAGTAGTAGTGTAATTTTTTGAAATAAGATGAAAAAAAAATAATTCAAAAATGAATAAATTTTTCTAATTTAAAGTCTTAATTTCCTCTTCTTTTCACCTAGTAGTAGTAGATAGTAAAAATAAGTATTTTAAGAAATCCATTCTGAAGAAAAATGACCTTTTAAAATATTTTTATTTTCATAAATAAAAAAAAAAAATAAAAAAAAAACATTTAAAAAAAAAATAATACTACTTCATCTAAGAAATACTTTTGTATTTTATTTTCTAAAAACAAAATTAATTTATTTTGAAAAAATACAGCCGTAATGTTTTTTTAAACACACTTTTTGAGTAAATGGATATATAGTTTTCTCAACAGCCAGCAGTATATATGCTAATTTTATATTTCATGTATAATGCAACCCCCTTAAAATTAGCTTCAAAATCAGGTCTTCAAAAATCACACGATATGCAAGTATATATGATAAATTGAATGTTGGATTTTTCATCTATTGAGAGATTTTTGTTTAAATAAGCAACTGACCTATGGGAAGTTAAAATAACAGACTGTCCTTTCTGTAAAGCTCTGTTGATACAGTTCCATACCAAGCGTCTTGCTCCAGGGTCCATTCCAGCTGTTGGTTCATCCTTGATGATGTAAAAAAAAACAAAAATTCTTCATTATATATCTGAAGTGTTATATTTGAAACTTATGTTTATATTAAATAAGATTTTTTTTTAAAACTCCACACTTTTTTGAAATTCTTCAGTTTATAGAACAACAGGCAAAGAAACAAAAAATTGTCAGTGTGAAGTGGAGAATATCCTATCACATTTAACTGAGCAGTCCTACACCAACCAGAAAACATAACTTAGATATTAATAGAAATATTTTTCAGTAAACTTGAATCTTCAGGTCCACAAAATAAGTGTTTCAAAAGGATGTTTTTTTCCATTTCACCACTATTATTTATTTTAACTACTTTCACTCCTCAGCAATATTTATCATTTCAAAAAGCGATTATTAGAATTTTAATAAAACAAACATATGAAAGTGAATTTATACATTTTCTTTGTTCTTGAGAATTGACAACAAAAATAATAATCACTATTAGATTGTTTATTGGAATGGTTGGCAAAACATTGGCTAATTGTCAATTGATTCAAACTTTATAAAATGGTAAATAAAGATTTCCTTATAGTTGGCATTCAAATATTTTAATAATTTAGTAAATGTTTATAAATTTATGAATAAGAATTATTTTCATATTTATTTCTTTATAAATTGATAAATGATAAATATTGCATTAGTTTAAATTGTATTATTTTTTAGCATATTGTAAATATAAAATTATTCTTGTAAATAAATAGTGTTTATTATTTTTGTTGTCAATTCTCAATAACAATGAAAATATCTTTAGTTTTTTTTACAATTCTCACCATTGCTTTTTAAAAGAAACATTCCTGAGGATGGAAGGTAGTTAAAATAATAGCAGTGTCAAGGGAAAAACTTTTCTTTTGACATGCATTTTTTTTTTGTGGATATGAAATAAAGGGTTTAATTTGAAATTCTTGTCACCTGAAGAAGGCCAGAGCATACAACAGCCGAAATGTTGTGAATATGGCAATAAAGATGAGGACAACAATCTGAACATTGTAAATAATTCAAATAAACAATCTAATAAATAAATTAAAATATGTGAATCGACTATAAGAAAATCCTTATTATTTACCATTTTATAAAGTTTGAATCAATTGATAATTAGCTGATGTTTTGCAAACCATTCCAATAAACAATCTAATGAATAAATCATGTAAATAAACAACCATAACATTACATATAGCAGTTTTTGTTTCTCAGAGATCTTTATTTGAATATTGTTTTCCATATATATATATATTCATACATGTTTCATTTAAATTAGCTGATGTTTTGCCAACCATTCTAATAAACTTGTAATAGTGTTTAATATTTTTGTTGTCAATTCTCAAGAATAAAGAAAATGTCTAAATTCCCTTTCATATGTTTAGGTTTTATTACAATTCTAATCATCGTTTTTTTAAAACAATAAACATTGCTGAGGATGGAAGTTAGTTAAAATAAAAACTGTGTCAATGGAAAAACCGTCCTTTTTGACATTACATTTTTTTTTTTGTGAGTATGACGGTCCAACTCTGCCATATTTTTTTTCCTTAAAGCATAAAGATTGGTGTAAAAAGAGATTTAGAGTAAAGTTTCAGATATAGATTTTTCTCATGACCTTTATGTGAGGTTAACTTACCAAGAGGACCAGGGGTGGATCACCAAGCAAAGCAATGGCCAAAGACAACTTCCGCTTCATGCCACCACTGTAGGAACTGACAAGCTTATTGGCAAAGTTTTCTAAATGGAGTTCAGATACCAACTGAGCAATGATCTACAAATAGAAAGTAATTTGAAAAAAAAAAGAATGTAATTGATAAATTGTAGAAGCATGTGTTTTTTAATATAGAAATGCGTTGGCAAGTAAAACTGGATTGGCCAGTTATGCTTTAATATAAAAAAGCTACATTGGCCAACTATTTTTTAATATAGAAAAAGTGCAATGGTCAATTATGTTTTGCTATAATAATTTTCAACAGAAATGATTCTGAAAATCAAAGAATTTTCTGAAAATAATTTATAAAAAAAAAAAAAAGACCAGCAAATAAGTTGTTAAAATAAATCTTATATTTTTTTTTTAATCATTTCACCCCAAGCAAGGCAATAATACCACTAAGATGCAAAGGGATACTAATTGATTGATTGGCTCTAGAAGTTGAGAGGCTGTTATACACAAATTGTTTACTAATGTGGAGAAAAGCATTGTACCTCTAAGCTGTACATGTAAGAATGGATATATGACTTGTCACCTGTCCGGTCAAAACATCCAAGAGTTGGAGACAATATCAAATAATAAAAAAACAACAACAAAGTGAAGTTGAACAATAGAACTATATTGAAATAAATTTCTTTAAAAGGGGAGGGGAGATAAAAAAAAAAACAATATAACAAGCAAAGGAATCCATACAATACTGAAAATGCACACACAGACTGATTTCATATATACGCACACACAGACTGATTTCATATATACGCACACGCACACACACTTTCTTTCGGTGACCTCTCCTATTCTTCCTCACTTTTACTCCGATCATAAAGATGATTCTTCTTCAAATATGATCTTCCATTGATCTTTTCTACTTGAAAAGATTTTTCAGAGTCTGAATTTCCATGTTTTCCTAGGTTTCTAGAGTCTGGTTTTCAGACTTTCCTAGTTTTCCAGAGTCTGAATTTCTGTGTTTTCATAGTTTTCTCATTTTTGTTCTTTTTCACATTTGCATGGGATGTTGTACAGGGTGAGGCAAAAGTCATGCACCATAGGGATAATTTATTAAAAATATAATTACACATGATGGAGTAATGGATAGTAATCCGGATTGAGGATCGGAGAGCCGAGCTCGAATTCCTGTCGAATCCATTACATTCACTTACATGCTAAAAAGGTATGAATCCTCTTCTTCTCCCCCCAGCTATGGGTAAATAGCAGGACAGACCAGGTTCTATAGCTTTGGAAGGCAACTGGTCTACTGCAGAAAGAAATGGCAACCTAATGCAGGAAAAAATCTGCCTTGTCAGTCATGTATCGATAGATATATGATAGCTTAAGCATGTATCACACATGGCACATAACTTACTGACTAAATTACATGAAAATTTTATATACTAGCTATTTAATTGTTCTGTATGCTGTCCAAAATGTCCTCTCCTCCTTTTTCAAAACACATTTCAATTCTGTACCTGCATGATCCATTGAACATGTTGGAGAGTTTCCTCTGTCATTTTCCAGCATTCATATTTAATTCTTTCCTCAATGGCCCCAAAAAAAAAAAAAAAAAACTAAGGTAGTTACTGAAGTAGACCTCTTCAATCTAGCTATTAACCCCTATTGATATGCATCAACCTGTATATGCAAGTTTTAGTCATTTATTCTCTTGTGAAGTACCAAATTTAGTAAGGAGATCGCAAAGATGGAACATCAACTTTGAGAAACAAAATGACAAGATTTTCTTGCAAATTACTAGAGGAACAAAACAGAAGTTCCATAGTCAAAACAATTCTTGGAATAATATCACCTGTTCATAAAATTACAAAATGTATCTTTATACACCTGAGGAAGGTCAGAGAATAGACAGGCTAAATAAAATGTGTTGTAGCAAAACAAGAAGTTCAGTAGTTGGGACAACTGATCAAATGATACTGAGTCATTTTTTAAAATTAAGAATGTATCTTTTACACCTGAGAAAGGTCCGAGAATAGACAGGCTGAAACATTATGATCACAAAAGAATAAGCCCAATTACCGAAAAAACTTTTCAGACAATATATAAAATAGTTTAAAAAAGCCAAAAATAAAATCACTGAATCTTAATGACAATTCAACAATGCTAACAAAAAGACAATGATTCTCTTTCAAATCAGTCGGTCATTGACCTCTGTTCACAATTCTGTATTGCTATTAATGCTGAAGTCCGTAGTCCTTTTCATGGCTGTAAAGATGTTAACCATTACATTCATCTTTTATTTAATCATTTCACCCCAAGCAAGGCAACAATACCACTAAGTCTTAAGGGGTTACCAGGAGTGAAAGAGAAGTGAGTGAGGAGAAAGGTCAATAAAAGAACTGGATTCAGGAAGACAAGATGACAGTTGGCATTGCATTTAAATTTTTGAAGATTGTAGGTGGCAGGGAAGAAGGAAATTGAAAGGGAGTTCCACAGCTGAGAAGTGCGAGTAAAAGAAACTATTAGAATAGAACAGATGGCTGCAGCTAGCTAGGTCAATAATAAAATGGTGAAACTTAGTTGCAAATCTAGTATCTTACTTAAATTCATGCAGATGAGCCACTAAAGAGAAAAACACATTGGAACAATTGCCATGAAAATATTTGTAGAAAAGACAGAGGGAAGCCATGTAACTGGTGGCATTTACTTTTCGTCTAAATAAATCTCCCCAAGTCATGGTGATTGCTTATCTTATAACTTTAGACACATGTTAGATTGGCAATTCTCTATGCATAGTCTAATGAAGGTTACTTATATTGACAAAGAGAGAGAGAATAAGATTCACTTACCGAATTAATTTCACTCTTTGAAATTCCGCGGATTTTAGCATAGAAGGCCAGTAACTCACGTCCAGTTAGGTAACTGTCAAGAGCGTCTTCTTGAGGACAATAACCAATGACATTTCGAGCCATTCTAGGATTACGGCTCAGGCTAGAAAAATAAAATAAAAATAAGAGATTAACATAATGAATCTTGACAGGCTGTGAACATATAGAGAGTGTCCCGGAAATTAATTTTTTATTTCAGTGAAATTGGACAATTTCTTAAAAACTTACTTTTATTTCTGTTCATATTTAATGCATTTAAATTTCTAATTTTGTTTATATTTTTATAATATTTTTCATAATTTTATTTTCATTCCCTTTCAGAACCCTATTAATAACAAATACACAAGAACGCAACTTTGTTGTCCCACCTCACCGGATTTCTTTGCATAGGGTTTCATAAAAACTAAAAGTTTATCACCCAAAGATCAATAGTTCAGTTGAACTTAAAGAAAGCATTCAGTTAGTGTTGTGAAACACATTTTGAAGGAGTTATCTCCTGCACTGCTAAGTATTAATTTGAAAGTTGCAGGAATACAGATATGAATGACACGTCCTGTTCCCACCAGTCCAAACTTTTATGGCAAGGACCTGCCATGCCAATTACATAGTAGGAAACTACCCACATTCCTTCTGTATTCCATCAGTGAGAAGTAAGTTCCTCTTGAACAGCTTCTTTTTACTCATGCATATCAAAAATTTATATCCCCAAGATCCAAGGCTGGCTGTATAAATCGCTGAACATGTACCAGCAGAGCAGTACATTTAGGCAGGGTTATAATAGGGTTATAAGAGGTATATTATTGAAAATCAAGTTGTGCACTGTGAAATTCAGTTTATGTTGCATTTTCCTGTCCTTCGCCTGCAAGAACTTGAAGAAGCTTCAAAGCCACCTCAGATTTTACACCAATCTTAAAAATTGACCATGTTCCTTCTGTTGACATTTGTTTTTGTTGATATTGCTATTTGCATTCTCTGGTTCATTTTAAACTTTTTTTTGAGTGTGAATAATAGTCCACTCAAATGTTGTTGAAGACATTCAGAATTCACAACCATATTGAATCTCTGTTGTATCAAAGCTGCCAGCTGCTTCAACGTTATTCATGGGTTCTCCCCCACACACTCTTCAATAAAAGCCTTGTGTTGTGAATTGCTGTTCTTGGACATTTACACCTGGGTAGTACCAATTTGAAATTGATTAGTAGTACCAATTTGAAATTGATTAGTAGTACCAATTTCAATTTGATTAGTAGTACCAATTTGAAATTGATTAGTAGTACCAATTTGAAATTGATTAGTAGTACCAATTTGAAATTGATTAGTAGTACCAATTTGAAATTGATTAGTAGTACCAATTTCAATTTGATTAGTAGTACCAATTTCAATTCGATTAATCAAACTTAAAATGCTATAGTCCGCCATCCTTCCCTATATCCTTTCCTCAAAGAACGCTCTTTACTCTTGCTCTCTGTAACCCCTTGCATGCTAGTGGCACTCCCACCTTGCTTGTGGGTGAAATGTATAAAAAATTCATTAATGATCACATCCAAAAAGTGTCATGATGAGTATTAATGGGGTTATTAGGTAGAAACTAAAAATTAATACCAGATCTTTTATTTTTATGAATCCTGCCAGAGAATGCATATTTCTCTTTAATAAGATTTCTCAAATATTCAGGCCAATAGATAAAAATAAATATTCTGTTTAATAAATAAACGAAACTAATGATCAAATAGGAGTGCCCACTAAAAATAATGTTTAAAATGATAAAATCTGTTGGATTAATAAAAAAAAAAATCCATTATTTAGAAATTTTCTTTTTACATTTTCTGGCATTTTTCTAGTGATTGCTCACATTGGGGGCTTATCTTGAACCAGTGTCTGATCAGCTTTGAAACAAGCGGCTTCTTTTATGTGCCATGTCTCTTCAGGACATAAGGCAGTCATGACTCTCCACTTTTTTCTGTCCCTTCTATCTCTCAATATGTTTTGTCTTTTTGTTATTTCTCACAAACATGTGTTTGACCAAAAGAAAATTCATCAAAAGCCTGATGAAGCATTTTGAGGTTTTCCATAGATTTGCAAGGCTTCATACAAAATATGATGTGGGTATATTGCATGAATTTGTCAGTTATTGTAAAGATCACAGAGCCGTTTCAACAAAACCTTATGTCATTAAATGATTGTAGTTAAACTGTTTTAGTTGGTGAGGTAAAAATGAGTATTAGTTGCGTGTATATTCTTGTTGACTGATTCAATCACAGTGCATATATTTCAGGAACTTTCCTATACCACCTTGTATATTGATTTGGTCAAATTATATGCCAGCAGTCAGAATGCAATCGAGTGATATTTTGTAGGAAGTTAGTAAAAACTTAAAGTTTTGGCTGACCAAATACTTACCTTTCACCAAACATGTAAACATCTCCTGATGAAGCCAACATTTCTCCAGTTAATATACGGAAGGTTGTCGTCTTGCCAGCACCATTCACCCCCAAAAGTCCAAAGCACTAATAAAAAGACAGATGAGGAATTCATTGTTTTATAATTCAAACATTAGTGAGAAATGAAAAAAAACAATTCAGGTTTAGCAGTAGTCAACCTACAGTCTATGGTTGAGCTCAGTCACACGAAGGGATTTTGACTGTCCTCAGGTACCATTGTTTATCTGGGGGTCATTATTTTGGGTGTTTCCTATGACCATTCTGCTATATACATGCATAGTGTCTTGTTATACTGACTTAAGGTTTTGTTTTGTTCCAAACCAAATTGCTGAAATTGTTATCTTTGAGTCATCTTCTACCAGCATGACCGATACCAATCTCCAAGAGAGCAACTCATTATACCTTTTCAGTCCCATGTTTTCCACTGACACAAAGTGGAATGATTATAGTGAATCTATTTCTAGGTCTGTTGCTAGGAAAATTGGTTTACTGTGTTGTGATAGACATTTTTTTTTGCCACCTTTACAAGTTAACCATTTGTCTGGGTGTTGAATTTTGCTGCACATCTGCTCGAGTGGTCCTTTTATATATTCTTGACAAAATACAAAACTGCAATGTTATTGGTCCAGACTTAGCATCTCAGCTTCAGTCACTTTTCCACCATAGTAACGTAGATTCCCTCTGCCTTTTCTATAAATATTTTCATGCTAATTGTTCTGATGAGCTTTCGTCTTTAGTACCAGAACTTATTTTTTAGAAACCCGTAATACTAGATTTATTTTTAATAAACCTACAATACCAAATATTTTATTTTTATAATACTAGATCTTTTATTTTACTTTTACAATACCAGATCTTTTATGATTAATGCCAGATGTTATGGAGGCCATTAATGAGTTAATGCCTTTTACTCTAGTCATAAATTTGTTCATTTATGAATTGAAAATTTTGATAGGAATACATTTGAAATGATTTAAAATAAAAAATGCATTTTTAATCATATCTACTACAGAAGCTGCATTACAATATCGTAAATAAATGAAAAGTTAAATTGACATTAATGGAAAGTGACATTATGGCTTTCTTTTAATAGCAGACTTTAATAAAACTACATCTCTCTAAATCAGTAGTTCCCAAACGGCGTCTCGCAGGTGAGGCAGAATGATTGAAAGACAAAGATTTAGAAACAGTGTCAAAAACTTCATATGCCAAAAATAAATATGATTTCAAAATTTAACATATTATCATACATTACTTGTAATTGCTTACATGAGTCTCATTATTAAATAGTTATAAATTATTAACAGATTTTATCATTGTGGTATTTTTGCATTATATCAAGTGTTAAGAATATAGTAACTAGGGTCTGCAAATTGGAGGAGAGAGTTATCAATGATAATGTTCTGGGTTTGAATCCGCAGTTATCTCCCTTTAATCCTCTGTCTTACTTTTAAATATACATTTTATCACATAAAATTTGGTAAGGTGCAAACAAATTTTCATTCTGAAAATGCAGCCCAGAGAAAATGTTTGGAAACCACTGGTCTTTGATAAAATCTAAATCTGTTGCTTTGTAAGCAGAAACCATCAGAATTTAATAGAAGAAAGGTTGATAAACAGAATTGCTGTTCTCAGAGAGATTAAGACGTTAGGCAAAGAAACGCTAAAAATAACATTCAGAAAATTGACGATGAGCAAGATACACTTGGGGAGAAATGGACATTGACGTTTTTATGGAACAATTTTTTTTCCCAGCTACTGGAAAGTTTGTTATGGCCTGGAATTTCTTCACCCTATCAAACCTTTTAAGGCAAATTTAGATGATAGAATTTGGTTCTATCCATTGTATCCGTCACTACACAAATCACAATTTGACATGGTGGTTATAATTTCAGAATCCATGCTCAAATCGGTCATCTTAAAAAGTTGAAACAGAACGTGTCTTAACAATATAATTCAAATATTGAATGACAAAAATATTTATAAAAATATATTTTTTTTTTACCTCTCCATGTCTGACGCCAAAAGATATTTTTTTAACAGCCAAAATCTTTTCAAATCCCTGTTGAAAGATCTGTAATGCAAGAAATATATCAATCTCATTAATAAAAGGTTGCCCACATACAGAGAGAGAGAGAGAGAGAAATCTGTTTTATTCCTGACAATGAACAGAGAATGGTTGAAACAGTTAACAGATGATAAAACTATGAACAATTATTGCATAGCTGTCAGCTAATTATTCATTCCCTTGTAAAAAAAAAAATGTACAAGTACACAAATAATATATATATATATAATGACAGACAAAGAAGATTAATGTGTGTGTGTGTGTGTGTTAGCTGAAAAGTTTAAATACTAATTTGCATAAAAAAATTTCTAAAACATAACTTACTTTAGTTTATTACATAGCTTGCCTGACTTTTCAGCTAGCCTGATAAATATTTATGAGTTCCTAAACTTAAAATTTTTGAAAAACCAATAACATTTTTGCTCTTGTATATAGATAAGTTAGAAAATCCTTGCATTTGCCTTGATAACATTTCTCAGAGGATGAAACATGTCACCTAAGATAAGTTTTCCTTTTGTCTTTACTCATATTGTCCTTTGTGAGATATATATATATATATGTATGTATGTTTCTTTAGACTTTTTATTGGTTTTGTCACTTGTTTTTTGATTTATTAGTTTTGTTCTTTATTTTTGTTTACTTACAGGTTATTCTTGTGAGATTTATATATATAAATAAATCATGTACCATATAAACTTTAAGCTTACATCATTCTTTTTTTGTTTTGTTTTTCCTAATATCTCCTGCCTCTATATTTTGAATTTACACCCCAATAATATATTGGGTTTATATTAATTTCAAGCTTTGAATCTGAGCATGATTTAGCATTCTTCTCATGAGACCCAGTAGTTTTAAAAAACAACTGTAATAAGTGGTTCAATCGCTATATGTGCCTGATGAATTGGGAAACCATGAAACTTTAAGTTGCACTACATATGTATGTATATTATTAATATATACTTCATAGCTCTATTTAACTACATTGAGCACTGTTTTGTTTGAACCATAAATTAAATAAATATTTATCTGCTTATCTGTGTATGCATGCTATTGCACACATATACAGTCACTAATATCTCATTATTTAGTTTATATTCACAGACACACACATATGCATGCATGTGTGTGTCTGTGACACTGGCAAATGGAAAGAAAGGTGTTAATTTAAAAATATAAGTTTGGAACAAGAAGAAAAGGGTTAAGGGAGGGAACAGTGGACAGACTGAGAGAAGGAAAAAAGATTTCTTTTTATTTTCAAAGTCTATTTTTTTGTGGGTGGGGGCAGAGACCACTTGAAGTAATTCTGTTTACTAGATATAGTCACAGAGGTCATGTGTCAAGACCTAGATGACACCTGATTGATGATACTGCCTAAAGAATGCCAGTTATGAAAACGCCAATTGAGAGATAAAATTTGGTAATTTTAAAGACATGACAGAGTTGGAAAACTGATTTATTTGACTATGAAAAGGTGGAAATTATAAACAAAAAGGTAGAATTTCTTTATGTAAAGACCGAAACCCATAGTGCCTGGAGCAGAATGACCCTGGCAGGATTGGGGGAGGTTGACTGACTGTAGGAAGCAGCTAGTAAATTTCTTATTTTATGAGCAAGGCCAGGCTGAGAAATTTTGCTGACAAGATATTAAAATGATAATTTTAATTAATGACTATGAATTAAGCCAAGACATGTTGTTGAGAGCCAGATTGGTTCAAGAACA
Organism: Acanthosepion pharaonis; assembly: GCA_903632075.3. Lineage (NCBI taxonomy): Eukaryota > Metazoa > Mollusca > Cephalopoda > Sepiida > Sepiidae > Acanthosepion > Acanthosepion pharaonis. The sequence continues at coordinate 329,082 of CAHIKZ030001604.1, forward strand.
ACCAAGGTGACAGGTTCAGGTGAAATACCAAGATGGATGGAGGAATTGCCTATGGCCATTGGGAAATTTTAGTGTAGGGCACAAATAAGTGAAGGAAGGATTTGGGTGGATTGATATCCTGCGACAGGAAAAGTGGTCTCCATAAAATTGGAGATATAATTAATTTTCCAGAGCCAGGCAACAACTGGGCTCTTGTTGGTGGGGAAAAAAACCATGCCACTGCTCAACCATGTCAACCCCCATGCCAGTATTAGGTGAAAGTCAATATAAGTAGAACATTCAAATGACCAATGCAGTTGTTCCAGATGAAAGATGGCCATTCTGCCAAATCCATGTAACTTGCTCCCAGAGAGAACCTCCAAATTAGGCCTTGTTCCAGACTTAGCTAAACCAACTGTTCTGACAGGCCTTGGTGACAAGTCTGATTTGCTACCTCTTCATCACCAAGGCCCATTGGAACAATTGGTATGACATTTGCCTGACAACATAACTGTCTGGGTTTCAATTCTCAGTAGTGGATGTGCACTGCTGATGAGTCCCAAATATAGAACGAAACGGCTGTCCAGTGCTTTCTGCATTTTGTTGAGGCTTCTTCTAGACTCGATGAATTACTTGATTATAATTATCTCAAATCCTCCTAATTTCCATCATTTTGTTATATATATATATATATATACATGTAAAACAAACAGACAAAGGTGGTACTTGAGTGAAAGGAACAGCAACACAGTTTTATTGTAAAAAGAGAATACACTACTGAAAGACAGGGAATTAGGTAGCAGGCTAGTAATTCCCGAAGCAAGGTTATTTACCTTACCTCCCTGCGAGGCAGGATGTGGCACAAGGCAGTTTTTTTAATGCGGAGCAAAGCCGAGCCCGGGCAAAAATTCCATGTAGACCCCGAATACCCAGGGGTGGGTAGCTGTCTACCACACCAGACAAGACTCTGCCCTTTGGCATAGCCTCGTTTGGTATCTTCTCTGCCAGAAGGCAGAGAGTTCAACCAGCACAGCTCAAGACTAATGTCCAACTAATTGTCGAAGCAAGCCCCCAGGTATATCCTGTGTTCACTCTATATATCTACTGATATAGTCAGTCCACATAGGTGATAGGGAGTGTTGGACATTCCATTACAACAATATATATATACATATTTAAGTAATTCATCGAGTCTGATTTGCAATCTCTTTGTCACTGATGTCCGTTGGAACAGTTGGTATGATGTTTGCTTAACAACCTAACTGTCAGGGTTTCAATTCTCAGTAGTGGATGTGCACTGCTGATGAGTCCCAAATATAGGACAAAATGGCCCTCCAGTGCTTTCTGCATTCTGTTGAGGTCTCTTTCAAACTCGATGAATTACTTAAATATAATTATCAAATCCTCCTAATAATTTCTATCATATATATATATATATATATATATATATATATATATAATGTCTTGAACAATAAAAAAATGTTAAAAATTAAAATTTCAGACACACTGGGTTGTATGTTCCATTTCTCAACTAGTTTCGGCCAGAATGGCCATCATCAGGAGAAAAAAAAAAAATTGTCCTTGTTAGTAGCACTGAACTACAGGGGTAAATGCCTGTTTCTGAAGAATGTTTTTTTTTTTTTTTAGTTTTCATTTGTTTTTTATCATTAACTTTTGGTCAATCCATGTATTGGTCAAAGGCCTTTTCAAGTTCTTTTAAGGAGAGATTGGGAGACTCATGAGTCTCAGATATATCTCCTTAGTTATTTTGACAGTTTCATTAGTTGCTGGGAAGGGGATGTGTGTGTTATGTGTATGTTATCTTTTTGTTTTTTTGGACTGTGTGTGTATATACATATATTTGTGTGTATGTAGGAGAACTCATATTTATGCAGAAGAAAAAAAAAGAAAAATCTGTAGCAATTTACTTGATTACTTCCCAACATATATTTAAAACTAAAAACTCAAATTGCTAATCCAAACCTTAGCCACTGACTCACCTTGGATAATCTTACTATAGAAATGGCATCCTCCCCTTGTGCGTAGTTTTTCTCTGTCCTCATCCGTTCATGTTGGACATCTTCATCTTCTTTAAAGATTTCGTTAAAGTTGTGCTTGGGCCTGGTGAGAAAAGAATTTGCATATAATTAAGAATGTATCCAAACTCTTAAAAGAGGGTCTTATTCATAAACAGTAAATGTCATTTGCCTGAAAACTGTCTTCACTAAAAGGGCTTAATTGAATTCTCACTTCACGGAAAAATTAAAAGTTAGAAAATTAAACTTTTAGGATTATTTTTTTGTTGCACTCAGGAAAGAGATTTGAAATTTTCTCTTCTTCTCCTCTACTCTACCCACACCAAATCCTTTTACTCTTTCCTCATTGTGTGTCCCAAAAAGTTCACATGTCTCATTCTGATCGTAAGTATGTTTCCTTAAATATTTCACCTTAATCCTATTCTGTCCATGATGTCCAGTTTATAATAATTTGCCCGATAACTGTCTTCACTGAAAGCATTTAATTGGATCTTCACTTAGAAAATTAAACTTTTATATCTGTATAATGAAGAAGTTGCCAAGAGAAGGCATCGTTTTCCCACTGTGAAAAGAATTTGTATGGCAATATGCATTGTTTGTAACCGTAAACAGAATTGATTGTGGTGTAATTTGAACCTGAGCTTTGCATTAACCAGTTGAGGTTGATTTATCTGAGTAAAATTAGACTAGCCCAAATGTTGGGAGAATGATGTGAATTTCATATGTGAATTTCATCCAAACACTCGGATTGAGTACTTTGAGAGAGAATAAAAGAGCGAATAAGACTGGCATCGGGAATCAGAAGAAAGCCATGTTTAATGGTGTTTTTCTAAGGACGGCCAGGGCAAGCAAGAAACTGTGATGAGCAGGTTATTTGAAGCTTGTAAAAATTTTTTAGATAATGATTTAGTGATAAGTCTTACTAATTAATCCATAGCTGGGGGGGGAGAAGAGGTAGATCAATACCTAATCAGAATTTGATAACAAGAAATTATAATGTGAATATAAAGTGGGGGATCCATTCTAAATTACAATCAATATATAAACTTATCCTCCACTTTGTAGCCATGTTAGTTTCTATACCTTTATATTCCAGAGAATGTAAATAAATCTAAAAGGCATGCCTGTGTAGACAATGAATATTTCATTGATTTATTCCTTTTTTATGGTTTATCAACCCCTTTTCAGGTTATTTAAAGCCAGGAAATATTTTTAGATTGTAAGAATTTTTTTTGTTTTTCGAGATAATAATAGTTTACTAATACAAGTTTTACTAATTAACTGAAAGGAGAAGAGGTGGATTAATAACATTCCCAAGGGTATTTGCACATAAGTGAATACAATGAACCCAACTGGAATTAGAACTCAGCTCTCTGATTAACAATTCCAAGCCATTATCCATTACACCACCTGCACATCCAAGCTTACAGCACCTGGTATTTCCAAGGGGGTCACCCATTTAGGTACTGACTGGAGATGAATGTTGCTTAACTTCAGTTATCATATGGGAACCAGTTTTTTCACATGATGTAGTTACAAGCCTAAAACACTTGTATAAATAGGATTGATAAACAAATGGTGGCAAATAATGAATTCAAAGAAAACCCAAGAATAATGACTAAGATAATATTGTCTATTACTCTGCTAGATCTGACCTCAATAAGCTATTCAACCTAATTACAATTAACACTAAGTCAATTTTTTTTTTTTTTTACAGTAAGGTTCACATTGAGTGGCCACCAGGCCTTGTACAAAGTAGCAGGTTACGTTAAGCAGTAGTTTATATGGATTGGAGGGGAAGATAACAGTTAACTCTAGAATTGAACAGATTAATATTGTAGTGATCGGGGGAACATCCTCTTGGGAGTCAGTTCTACAGATCAGTAGTTTGCAGGAAGAAGCTGTTTAAGTGAAACTTACTTATCGCTGACAGAATATGGAGGGCGTTTGCTACAATGTGAGTGGCATGGTGGGTCCTGGTGGAACTAAGAAATGCAGTTCATTTGAGCACTTTCCAGGGAAGTAGCAATAGAATAGTAGCAATCATTCAGTTATAGTGATTTGATAGTTTAGTGAGGCCTGAGGTGTACTTATCAAAATATTCTGATGAGACTTCATTACTATTTTAGTCAATTAGGCATTATTCCTTTTAGTCAACTCCTTTATTCAAGTCGTTTTCTACTGCCAAGACCATGTGCCTGGTAAGCGATGGTCAAGCCAAAAAACCTTGAGAAATGGAAAATATGTGGAAGAAACACTCATGAAATTAAGTAAAAATTACAATGAACTTACTTTGATTTGCAATTAAAGGTATTTTTTGCCTCTATGACGAGGGTGATGATAAAGAAAACAATTCCACTTAATGTCAAGGCTAAAAAGTTCCAACGCAACATGTAAAATGGATTCTCATAGGCATCCTTGCCAAAATGTTCATAGATATTTGTCAACAGCTGGTTCTTCCCCAAGGAAACAAGTCCGTAACTCATACAAAATTGTGGGAAAATCAGGAAAGCTATTTTGCAAATATTGAATGCAGTTTGCTGGATCTGAAAAAGAGAAAATGGAAAACACTTTTTAAAAATTGTTTTTTCTTTTTAATTCAATTCTGTTGAATACTAGCAGAAAATCAGTGATTATTATATCAGTGAATGCAGGACTATTTCCACACAGATGGAGAAGAATGTGCGGTCACTCACATCATAACAGCAGAAATAGCCTAGTGTGTACGAGAAATAAAAAAACATACTTCACAGGAAACAAAAAAAAAAATAGAGATGACAGTAAAGGCATGTTAAATTGTACATTAATATCATACAATTTATTTATTTTCATGTGTACGGGTGTGTGTATTTTTGGTTACATGTGATAAAAGGGAGAAGTCACTCCATATTACATGCAATGTCACAGAGAGAGAAGTAGGGATACATGTTGCCCATCTGAAGGTTCATTGCAAAGAGATTGAATTTGATGTCTTTTGGTGGGATGTCATATTTCCAACAGGAATAGTTTTAGTTGCATGCTGGGAGAATCTTTATTATTTTTAATTTAATTTATTTAATAGAACATTAACATGTTATTGTTTTATTTTATTTATAGTATTCATTATTATTATTATTTTATATAATAATAATGTTTCTATAAGAGACTTGAAGAAACAGAAATGTATTCCTATAGAAGTATACCATGGAACAAACATGAGAGTAACAATGAAAATTTTATAGAAAATGGAAACAAAAGGAAACTTATAAGTATGTATTAACCAATACCTGGTTAAGGGAGTGGAGAACATGCAGAGGGGGATTAACAGGAGATAACTGATATCCATTAGACATGGCATGTAGAACTAGAACAGTCTACCCCAGTGAGTGAAGTAAAGGGTTCAGTTCGACATTCCAACCACCTGAAGAAGGCAGGAGCATACAACGGCCGAAACATTGTAATAAATATGGTGACAAAGATGAGGACAATAGTCCAAACAATGTAAATAGTGTACAAATATTTAGCTATCCCCCCATGGGATTGAATGTGGCACAATTTGAGTTTATTTGGGTCATCCGAGCCCATAAAAATGCCAAAAAATATAGCCTAGGCGGGTTCGAGAACTGTCAACCTTAAACGAAACCTTGCCCTTTTGGCAAAATTTGTCGGGTTCCTCCCTGCTAATGCAGAGAGTTAGACAGACGGCGGTTTATATAACTTAATACAGCTACAAATAGTGTACATAATACCTCATCTCAGAAATATAAACAGATCTTACTCAAGTTCATCAAACAGGTTATAAGTGGATGGCAGAAGAGGTATTAGGAGTGATAACAAAAAGATAAAATTTACTAAGAGCTACAAAGGACAGGAAGTTGAGGAGAGCCATGATCACCAATGTCCTGAAGGGACACTGCACACAGAAGAAGAAAAACGAGCTTGTGTAAATGGATGGCAGAACAGGATTTAGGAGAGATAACAAAAAGACAAAAATTTACTAAGAGCTACAAAGGACAGGAAATTGTGGAGAGCCATGATTGCCAATGTCCTGAAGGGACATGGCACATAGAAGAAATAGGGTTACCCCCACATCACCAATTTTGCCAACAAGTTGTTAGAGGGTGTTGTAAAAGCAGTTATAAAAACAGGATACTTCCTGTCTTTCTCTTTTTCTCCCAGCATGCTTTAGTGACGACACCACCAAGATCTTGTTTCTGCACAGAGGGATACCTTTACCTTTAGTATCTGAACTTTTCTACACACATGCACGTATCCTTCCCACACAATTCCTAACTTGGAATGTCTTTTTTCTTTTGCATGGATTCTTGTGTATTTTCTCTCTCTTTTTTACTGAGTTATATAAAAACAAAAAATATATCACACTGAAATTGCTTCCATTTCTTTACATCCGTCATTTAAATGTGCAAAATATTGTAGCCATTGCTTTTAGCCTGACTTAAATTGAACAGAACAAGACCATTAGCCTCCGTCTTCTATATAATAAATGCAAATGTTATTGTGTTACACTTTTTCAACTTTACTCTTAGAGGCCGTAGCCCAACATATCATACCATTTTAGAATCAGGCCTGGAATCTTGAAATTTTGGATTCCCAGGTTTTCATTACTGTGATTGTTTTTATTAATTTTTTTTACATGAATTTTTTGCAATAAATTTTTTTGTACGATAACAATTTTTATAACTTGGAAATTAATTTGGGAATAACTGAAATTAATTGCAAAATCTGGTAAAAGTCACCCATGAAATAAAAATAATTGTTTATATGGAAAGTAAGGACCTATGTACATCAAATTGTCTTTAAATTAAGTGTCAGCAGAAGAATTATCGTTAAACTTTTAAAAAGTAAGTTTAAATATTACTGCAATTCTAAAATGCAATGATCAATTTCAAGTTCTTTTGTAGTTTATTGCTGCTTATCACATCTACTCCTCCCTTCCTATTGCCCTGAATGTCCAATCAAGATCCCTCCACAGGAGCTAGCTTAAATGCTGCCTGATAGAGTGTAGACAGGACAGATTTTAAGCTACTTGTTAATGAATTACAAAAAAGCAAGGAGGAAACACTCAGTAATCTATTTGATAAACTTGTCTGGAGAGATGGTAAAAAGTCAAAAGATAGAAATTTGTGGAGAGCCATGACTGACCATGTTTCAAAGGGACTTGGGACATAAAAGAAGTCTAGTGTTTGAAAAGGTTTCAAGCACTGTATGCTTTGTTGGATGAAACCAATATTTGTATAAGGACGGATTTATAGAGCAACACTGATAAACAAGCTTTCAAATAAGAACTTGCCAGATAAATTACATTATGACAACTGATCGGGAAATATCAAACTAGAATTTTTAATGATTTTCACCCTTAAGAAGGTGATAATGCCACTAAAAATGTTGGTTGGTTGATTTTATTTAGTGGCATATCAACATCTCTATGGGTTATTTAATACCAAAATCTAAATATTTGGAACACAATTTTATGGTTTCAAGTAAATATATATTGAATGCAATTGTATGTCTTCAACTACATATATGTATTGTTGGTCATTTTACTATATCTATTGTTGGTAAAATTTTTTTATATAAAATGTATTACTAGTATTTTTATACTTTCATGATATTTTTTTGGCAGTTCACTACTTGCCCATAGCTCAAGGGTGTGTGAACAGAGTTATAGGCTTGATTTTTTTCCTTGATGTTTAAATTTAATGTATGGGTGTTGATTATCTTGAAACACGTAGCCGCATTTAATTTGATCAACCCAACTACTAATCCCACCACAACAAGCGTACTAATTATTGCTCTTTAACAACATCAGAGAAAGAAATATTTTTTTTAAATCACTTACCACAGTTCTTTGGAAAAGACTGAGTAAAAATATACAGATGCTGGTGCTCATTCCGATGAAGATGTTTAAACAGAAGACAATCATATAGGCAGAAGTGGTGTCTTTGAATGTTCTGACCATTGTATACATAAATGGAATTGCTGACCACCTTAAAAGAAAAAGAAAGAGCAGCCATAATTTCAAGTTTCTGAACTTCTGCTATCTAGCAGAGATCAAACTTCATTTTTTTTTTTTGTTTTGTTAATAAAGATTTTATTTAAATTTTATTACAATTTATTTTCACTTTATTATTTTTAATTTACTTTACATTTTGTTACTATTTATTTACTATTTTTCAGTTGGAGTACTGTTCTCATCTTTGCTATTATCATGTTCCAACCTTCTTCAGGTATCTGTCCATCAGAGAATTTCAAGCTAAACTCTTTATTAAATCTATGGAGAGAGATCTTTTTTTTTTTTTTTTATTGCTAATGCTGTCCTGTTCTCAATGAGTCTGTGCTATCTGGCCCAGAGATTGAACTAACAATTGCTATGCCATCAAATTCCCAAACCAATATTTTAGTCCATGGAACATTAGTCAGTCAATCTAGAAATTACCTGCAGTTGCCTTGCTGTTAAGCTTGACTTTCTTTGCCAGCTGCTTCTCTTCAGACAGAAATTTTTTTTCACATGGAACAATACTGAATCGAAAACTGGGAGCTTTAAACCTAATGTTCATATTGCCTGACTAGTGTCCTAATGCTATCAAGCTTGAAATTCTTTATATTATTCAGACTATTGTCCTCATCTCTGTCACCATATTTATTACGTTTCGCCCGTTGTACACTCCAGCCTTCTTCAGGTGGTTGGAATGTTGAACTGAACCCTTTATTTTGCTCACCGGGGTAGACCATTCTACTTCCACATGCCATGTCTAATGGATGCCAGTTATCAGTTATCTCCTGTTAATTTCCCTCTGAAAGTTCTCCACTGCCTTAACCAGGTATTGAACTCACACTCTTTGGGTCCTGTCACTGGATCTAACCAATGCCTTTATTGCAATATGAGTTTTGCTAAAAAAAACATACAATAAGACATTAAGTTTATAAGTCCCAGAAATTCATACACAGATGTCTTTAAGGACAAATGGCACAGTGGATTAAATAGGAAAGGTGCATCCTGGAGATAGGACCATTGGAACTAGAACTTAGCCGCCCTCTCAAGACTGTGAAGAAGGTGCTACATAAGATAAATCCTCATCATCATGACTTGGCTTTGCAAAACGAAGATCAAGACGGAGTCTGTACACGTCACTTGCAGGCACCTTTGTGACTGATTAGTCCAATGCGGGACAGGCATACATGATCACAAACATAAGATAAATATTCTATTAAGAAATGAACAGCCAATCATGCACACCACCACCATCATCATCATCATCATCATACAGAAAGGTTTAGTGATGAGGATGTTAGTTGTCACAATGTCAATGAATCTCATTTCTCAAATAAAGAAAATTGACTTAGACAAATCAAATTTTTTCAATACTAAATGTCATCCAATATAAGGACCGAAAGCCACTCAAGGTAGAGTGTTACTGTTAAAGTAAACCAATCAATATAAGGATATTAGTCCAAGCCTATTTTCAAGTTACTAAAAGTAACCTTATAAATTCAGAAACTAAAGATGAAACTAAAAAAAGAAGATAGGGATGTTAGTTTATTGATGAACAGTAAGGCAATTGGGGATATTTTCCCATCTTCAGTTTGATAAAATAAAAAAGAAATTCACTTACCCAAACATAAACAAGAGTAAAACTGTTGCTGGTAAATTTTGACGGACCCAGAATGTTTCCAGTTTGAAGATTGACAAAATAATTGTAGCTATAATAAGCGGAACACAGTAGGCAACCTGGAAATACAAGAAAAAACGTTGGCTACTTATGAAGAAGGCAAACAAAGAATAATTATAATTTATAAAACTGATTTAACATTTGTTTTTGACAGATACACAATGGAACCTGAACCCCCACTTTCCAATCTCAATTTATTTGCATTTGTGTAAATATGACATATAGGATGTCTGGTCAAGAAAGATCCTCTCTTCTTTGTGGGATGTCTGGTCAAGAAAGCTGTTCACCCCTTTGTAGAATGTCTGGTCAAGACAGATACCCCCACTCCTCCTTGTAGGATGTATGGTGAAGAAAGATGCTCCTCCCTTTGTAGGATATCTAGTGAAGAAAGATGCTCCCCCTTTGTAGGATGTCTGGTCAAGAAAGCTGTTCACCATTTTGTAGAATGTCTGGTCAAGACAGATACCCCCCTCCTCCCTTTGTAGGATGTATGGTGAAGAAATATGCTCCCCTTTTGTATGATGTCTGGTCATAAAAGCTGCTCCCTCCTTTGAGACATTTGGTCAAAAAAATCTGCTCCCTACCATTTTGTGGGATGCCTGGTCAAGAAATAGGCTCCCCTCCTTCATTTCAACAGTTAAGATTTTATTTAATCTGTAGAGCATGATAACTCTTAAGTGACCTACCAAGGTTTATTATTGGCATATGTAACAAATAAGACTATATAGAGGACACTGTAGTAGTGATGGCATATTTAGAAGAAAAACTGTAAGAATCGTTAAGCAAGATTGTAGAGTAAAGCAAGCATATCTAGACACTAATTGTAAGAAAATGGTATGCACAAGGGACATCCCAAGATATGAATTACACATTGGGGATGTCAAAATCAAGCAAGTGTCAATGGAGAAGCATATTTCTTGACTAGACATGTTCTTAAAATATATAAAAAGATGAATAAACTGAAAATCTTTTACAAAAACAGTATCATGAGGTTTATGAATCATTGGAAGGTGGCTAATGATAATAATGGAATATTGAAGTTTTTATATATTCTTTTCTGGTCCTAAATTCAGATATTGTAAAATGATCTGGAAGATATGAGTAACAGCATTGGACTTTTTAGCACAGCAACTTTAACATGGCTACTTTTTCACAGATCAATTTTGGTACCTTTAAATAATAATTGTTATATTTGACAATGATCTATTTATTCTGATGTGCAGTAGCCAGACAAAAAATCTCTGAGTTCATAGTCTCTGGACAACACCATGTGTATTGATTCTGAGGATCTCACCAGTGCGGAGTTCAACTGAGAGACAGAAACTACATTAAATTTTCATTGGCTGCAGGCTAGATCTGCACATGAGACTGAACTACTAGCAGTATATTTAATGAAAACATCTCACTGGCTGTGGTTTGACCTCAAGATGGATGGGTTCCACCAGGTCTATTTTGCACAGGACATACTATTCATGAATAAATATCTATGGAGACATATGAAGGGAGATGGCCAGGTGCTTAGTGACCATATGACCATACTTGGTCACTCTGAAAAACAATACATTATGTTTTATTACATTAACCTGACATCAGAAACAGATGTTAGTATGCAAATTGTGTTTAACCCTTCCTACTAATAACCAATATTTTTTCGCCTTAGTACAGATAACAGCTGAGTAGTTCTGGCAAAATAGCATCTGACATGTAAGTGCATACAAATCAAAGGTGTATCACTGAATTCCTCCATTTAGAAAAATTCAGCACCTATTGGTATTTATTGACACGGCTTACTAAATATTTATGGAAACCAAATAGTGGATGTGAGTACAACAGTAAGGTGGTGAGAAGTGCTCTTCAGTAATGAGACAGTTATAAGTGACAAACCACACTGAATGACCCAGCATATATGTTAATACTTGAAATAAAAAAATGTATCAAAAAGACATAGCCATTGGTGGTGACTATATAGAAACTAGTGTTTTGTAGATGAAAATTTGTTCTAAAGAAGACAGATGTTGATTAATATTGCATTTAAGTTTTTGATTGGTTCATTGGTTGATTTTGTCTAGCATCATAACAACCTGGATTGGTTATTTAATGCTTTTTGAGATAATAATGGTTTTAGTGATACAAGTCTTACTAATTTAATCCATAGCTGGAAGGAAAATGCATGGATTCATACCTTTCCCAAGGGTATTTGCATGTAAGTGAATATAACTCAACTGAAATTGAATCTCAGCTGTCAGATTTCCAATTTTGAGTCATTTTCCATTTCTGTTATTCCTAAGTGGTCACCCATCTAGGTACTGACCAGGCTCAATGTTGTTTAACTTCAATGATCATATGGCAGCTCAGTTTCCCTATTAACAATTCCAAGCCATTATCCATTACACCACCCACATATCCAAGCTTACATCACCTGGTATTCCCAAACGGTCACTCATCTTAGGCTGGACATTGCTTAACTTTGGTGATTGTATGGTAATCCAGTGTTTCAATGTGATGTGGCAGTAAGCCTTAAAGTTTTGATGATTGTAGGTGGCTGGAAAGACTGAATCTTGAAAAATCAAAAATGTCAGGAACAATATGTTACAAGAAAGTCATGAAAAACTAATATAAGCCTTGAAAGGAAAAACAAATATTTATGGGGGTGGAGTTTATTATTTTCTTTTGTAAAGGTTATTTCAGTTTTATATTGATATTGATAATAAACATTGAAAAAAAAAAGAAGCTGAGTGGAGTAAACAAACCATATCCCAGAAGAAGGCGGATATCCAGTAAGTAAGTGGTCGTACACCACTGATGAAGAAGAGATACTTTTCGGAATTACGATGTTCTTTCACTAAATAAATACAGAAACCAGCCGGGATGAAGCTGAAGGCAAGCAGGATGACTAAGCTGACCACAGTCTCAGATGCGATATGTAATCTGCAACAAGAAAGGATTATAGAATAATAACGTTAAGAAAGGAACATTAATATCTATCTATATTTCTGAGATAATACATAGCTCAACTTGTAGAGTTGAGTTACTAAAGGGAGATAACTGATACTCGAGACACCCAGAAGAGGCATGGCATGTGGAACTAGGACAATCTACCCTAGTGGATGAAATAAAGGGTTCAGTTTAAATTGAATCACCTGAAGATGGACAGAACATACAATGGCCAAAACATTATAAATTTTATGATGGATATTATTTTTTTTTTTTTAATCGTTTCACCCCAAGCAAGGCAATAATGGGGGGGGGGGGCAGTTACAGATAGTGAATGGGAAAGAGAATGAGAAGACTGAAAGTGAGGGGGGGATTAAGGAAAGGTTAAAAAAGGGAACAGGGTTCAAAAAGACAGAAGAGGGGGAAAGCAAGAAATGGATTATTATGTGATATCCATCCATGTATATGGCAGTGAATGTGGGACAATCCCCCCATGGATGAGGAGAAAATTAGAGTCAAGAGAAATGTCCATCTACTGAAGGATACTGAGAATTCCATGGACAGAGTTAATAAGCAACAAGGAAGTCTTAAAATGGCAACATAAAGAACACTTCTACTCAGAATCAGGAAAAGAAAGCTGAAATTACTTGGATGCGTAATGAGCAAAGAGGGCTTGAAAAACTTAACCCTTACATCATATTCAAGACTTAAAATGACAACAAAAAGAACACTTCTACTCAGAATCAGGAAAAGAAAGCTGAAATTACTTGGATACGTAATGAGCAAAGAGGGCTTGGAAACTTAACCCTTAAGGGGGCATATTGAGGGCAAGACTTAAAATGACAACAAAAGAACACTTCTACTCAGAATCAGGAAAAGAAAGCTGAAATTACTTGGATACGTAATGAGCAAAAGGGCTTGGAAAACTTAACCCTTAAGGAGCATATTGAGGGCAAGACTTAAAATGACAACAAAAAGAACACTTCTACTCAGAATTATCCAAAAAGAAAGCTGAAATTACTTGGATGACGTAATGAGCAAAGAGGGCTTGGAAAACTTAACCCTTAAGGGGCATATTGAGGGCAAGTCAAAAAATGGCAACAAAAAGAACACTTCTACTCAGAATTAGGAAAGAAAGCTGAAAACTTGGATACGTAATGAGCAAAGAGGGCTTGGAAAACTTAACCCAAAGGGCATATTGAGGCAAGACTTAAAATGACAACAAAAAGAACACTTCTACTCAGAATCAGGAAAAGAAAGCTGAAATTACTTGGATACGTAATGAGCAAAGAGGGCTTGGAAAACTTAACCCTTAAGGGGCATATTGAGGGCAAGACTTAAAATGACAACAAAAAGAACACTTCTACTCAGAATCAGGAAAAGAAAGCTGAAATTACTTGGATACGTAATGAGCAAAGAGGGCTTGGAAAACTTAACCCTTAAGGGGCATATTGAGGGCAAGACTTAAAATGACAACAAAAAGAACACTTCTACTCAGAATTAGGAAAAGAAAGCTGAAATTACTTGGATACATAATGAGAAAGAGGGTTTGGAAAACTTTAACCCTTAAGGGGCATATTGAGGGCAAGACTTAAAATGACAACAAAAAAGAACACTTTACTCAGAATCAGGAAAAGAAAGCTGAAATTACTTGGATACGTAATGAGCAAAGAGGGTTTGGAAAACTTAACCTTAAGGGGCATATTGAGGGCAAGACTTAAAATGACAACAAAAAGAACACTTCTACTCAGAATTAGGAAAAAGAAAGCTGAAATTACTTGGACACGTAATGAGCAAAAGAGGGCTTGGAAAACTTAACCCTTAAGGTGCATATTGAGGGCAAGACTTAAAATGACAACAAAGAGAACACTTCTACTCAGAATTAGGAAAAGAAAGCTGAAATTACTTGGATACGTAATGAGCAAAGAGGGCTTGGAAAAACTTAACCTTAAGGGGCATATTGAGGGCAAAACTTAAAATGACAACAAAAAGAACACTTTACTCAGAATCAGGAAAAGAAAGCTGAAATTACTTGGATACGTAATGAGCAAAGTGGGCTTGGAAAACTTAACCCTTAAGGGGCAATTTGAGGGCAAGACTTAAAATGACAACAAAAAGAACACTTCTACTCAGAATTAGGAAAAGAAAGCTGAAATTACTTGGATATATAATGCGCAAAAAGGAAAATGGAATTGATTGCACAATCCATCGCAGAATTCCACTATGACCAAACTGAAAAATTAATTTGCAACAAGTGGTTGAAATGAAAGTAAAAGACAAAAATCTGGTATCATATAATTAGATGTGAATCCTGTTGTCACAATAATGTAGATTTGGTTGAAATAAAATTGATTTCTGTGATGACACTCTTTGATCTGTCTATATTTCTGAGATGAGGTATTATGTACATCATTTACATTATTCGGAATATTGTCCTCATCTTTATCGCCATATTTATTACAACATATGCTAGGCCACAAAAATCTCCTGAGCCAACCAAGCATAAAAATTAATACAATATGGGAACCAGTAATAAGGAGTGCCAGAGAAAAGTGATAATAACAAAAGTTGCAATATGAGCTCTGGTAAAAACATGTAATGATAACAGCAAAAATTGCAATATGAGGACTGGTAAAAATGGTTGCTGAGACATTAGGTTTATAATACCCAGAAATTCATACACAGATGGCACAGTGAATAAAGGCATTAGTTAGATCCAGTGACAGGACCCAAAGAGTGTGAGTTCAATACCTGGTTAAGGCAGTGGAGAACTTTCAGAGGGAAAATTAACAGGTGATAAATGATAACTGACATTCATTAAACATGGCACGGGGAACTAGAACAGTCTACCCCAGTGAGCGAAATAAAGGGTTCCGTTTGACATTCCAACCACCTGAAGAAGGCCGGAGTGTACAACGGCCGAAACGTCGTAATAAATATGGAGACAAAGATGAAGACAATAGTCCGAATAATGTAAATAATGTACTGTTTGAGCTGTTAAAATAGGAGTTTTCCAGTTTGTCTTATATTTTTACCATTCCATTGGATTCTAATCCAAATTTAAATCACCCAGAAAGTGGAAGTGAATGTAACAGCCTTGGCAGAAATCTGAACTCAGCTGACTGATTCCACTCTTGATGCTAAGAAACATTATGATACCCACATGAAGGTTGAAAACAAAACTTACATTGCTTCTTCACTGAGAACTCCAAGAGATAACTTGATAGGGTTGTTATACAGTGTAATACCTGGAAGAAATAAGATAAAAAGGGTAACATTATTGAAAAACTTGCAAGTATTCATTGGTAGAATCTTGAGAAGAGTTGGACATTTAATATTAAGCATGATGTACAAGAAGTAATAAATCTGGATCTGATGCCAACATTAATAACTGGTTTTACTGCATCTATGGTTCAGTGATTGATTTTGTTTAGCAGCATATCAACCTCTATGGGTTAATTTGATGCTGAAATGTAAATATTTTGAATGTGATTTTATAGCTCCAACTAAATCAATTTTGAACATAACTGTATACCTTCAACTACAGATAAAATATATTGTTGGTCATTTTGTTTTAAATACGTATTGTTGGTAATTTTGCTATGAATATATATTGGTAATTTTTTTTATATAAAGATGTATTGCTGGTATTATTAACATAAATATGTATTTTTATACTTTCATAGTGTTTTGATTTTGTTTAGGGATTCACTATTTGCCAATAGATGCGACCCTAACAGGTGCTACCATCCTGGTTCAGGGTGGACCTGAGAACAAAAGCAATTAAGAGGTGGTTCCATGCTCCTCAAAACCTCCATTCTGTTAATCAGAGGCATTGCTGCCAGATGTATTTTATCATCATACCCAGGACTATCTTGGTACGGACAATCTAGGATACAGGTAGGAACTGGTTTGGTTTGATCTGTTTTATTTTACAGCATATCAAGCTCAATGGGTTATTTAATGCCGACAAGATTTTTATTGCTGGTAATATTTTTTCCTTCAAAAATGTATTGCTGGTAATATTTTTTTTTTTAAAATGTATTGCTGGTAATAATTTTTTTTTTAAAAAAAATGTAGTGCTGGTATTAAAACCTATTTTTACACTTTTGCCATAGCTGGGACCCTAACAGGTGCTACCACCCTGAGTCAGGGTGGACCTGGGAACACAAACAATTAAGAGGAGGTTCCACGTTCCTCAAAGCCTCCTGACCAGAGGCCTTGCTGTTGGATGTAGTTTATCGTCTTACTCTGGACACGGATATAGTTTATGGCCATACCCAGGACACAGTGTTGCCTTGGATAGGTTTATTTTGTTGTGCTTCTTTTAAAACAATTTGACAGTCCAAGAAAAATCTACTTTTTTTTTAATCCATTCACCCCAAGCAAGATGAGAATATCACTAGTACACAAGGGGCTTACAGGGAGTGAAAGTGAGAGAAAAGACTGAGTATAGGGAGGATTGAGGAAAGAACAAAAGATGAATGGGATTCAAGAAGATAGATGCTGACTAATGTTGTTTTTAAATTTCTGAAGATTGTACTTATCAGAGAAGCAAGTAAATAGAAAGGAGTTCCACAGGCAAGAAGTGTGGGAATACTTACCATATTCTGCAGGATTTCCAAGTTTTGTTGCATTGACAGCCATTCTAAGTATAGCATTCGAATAACTGTTAAGAAAGGCAGGTAAAGCATGATGACCCTTGTTGTTAAACCAGACAGTCGTAGTCTTTTTACCATTGTTGGCATTGAATGTCCAGCCACCATACCTACAAGAAATAAACAAGTTTTGCTTCAAAATTATGATGCATATTATATTAACAGGAGTTGTGCAAATCCCTTAAAATTGTGAGTCCCGATAAAAATTAAATCTATAAACAAAAATAAAAAAGTATTCAAATAAAGCATTTGTGCTTTCTTTAAAAGCCTTATCTCTTTCTTTCTCTCTCTAAACTTCTCTTTCTATGCTTCTCTCAACATACAAGAAGGCAGCCCTCAAAAAAAAGAAAGAGGAAGAAGAAAAAAGATTGAACACAGCCAAAAATGCTAGAAGTTTGCAGTAGCAGAACTTACTTATTTGTGACTGAAATCAAGAAGGAAAATCAGGGAGGCTCCACATATAACTTCCATTATAAAAAAAAAAAAAACATGGAAAAGAAAAGAACACCAGACAATAAAATGATTTGGCCAATAAAAAAAAATGAGACATTTTTAGCCGAAATGAATGTCTGCACCAAATTCTTGAGCCTGATCAAAAGAATATAAACCTGACACCTCTGGGCCAGAAGCAGATGGGATGGCAGGAGAGGCTGGAACAAAAGAACACTACTGCATCGAAACCAGCCATGCATGAAGAAGCTGTTAAAAGGTCATTTACTACTGATATTTCCATCCTGCTAAGAGAGGAGAAAAACAGTAGACCAACATTGACCTAATTTCTGAGATTACTATTACCCCTATCATGGTCTGACTTCAAACTATGAAACAGATTTCTCCAGACAGCTATCAATATCCACCTTATTAAAAAAAACTAACTCATCACTCTAAAGAAAACAAATAGAAATATATTATTTATTTTAGACCCTTGAGTCAGTTCATTTTATGCCCTATGTTACCCAGTAAAATAATTATCCTACATCATATCCACATAGGTGACACTTGCTACATGATAAAATATTATGGCCTATGCAGAAAAGAATAATTTACTTCCTACCTTTTCTCTATAAAATTGGCAAAACTCGTCAAAAGATAGTCTGTGACTGATTCTTTCATGGGGGTAAGATTCTGTAAGATGATTGAAGAATTAAGACGAATCTGACTAGGTGGAATTCCTGCTGCATATTTCGAACAGTCATAACGGTAATCCATACAACTACAACTTCCTGATTTGTTGGCAATGTCTTCTGGGTAATACGGACGAGTAAAGTGGGTTTCAGCAGCAACACAATGTTTCCTGAAAAAAACATTGGATTAATTACAATCATTTGGATCGATTCACAAGCAAATTAATAAATTAGCCACAAAAAGAAACAGTAAAATCAATAAGTATGTAAACAAAAAGATGGTATTAACAGCATTTAGTTTAAAATAATTTTCATTCAAAAACAAATCTTTGATTGTATAAGAGATGTTATACAAGCTACCATTAAAAATGTCTTTCAAATTTATCAAAAGAAAAATCTTTTTGGCCAACCCATTATATTTACACTATATTTGTGATGACTTATCAAAGTCTTGTTAAATAGTAGAGTTCTCTTTATTTTTATTAAATGAAGCATTGTCAGCCATTATTATTAATTTTTGGCTAGTATTTACTTCCACCTTCATTTTTTATGAGATCAAGCATTGTCAGCCATTATTATTAATTTTTGGCTAGTATTTACTTCCACCTTCATTTTTATAGAGATCAAGCATTGTCAGCCATTATTAATAATTTTTGAAATTTTTTCCACCTTCATTTTTATGAGATCAAGCATTGTCAGCCATTATTAATAATTTTTGGCTAGTATTTACTTCCACCTTCATTTTTTATGAGATCAAGCATTGTCAGCCATTATTATTAATTTTTGGCTAGTATTTACTTCCACCTTCATTTTTTATGAGATCAAGCATTGTCAGCCATTATTATTAATTTTTGGCTAGTATTTACTTCCACCTTCATTTTTTATGAGATGAAGCATTGTCAGCCATTATTATTAATTTTTTCTAGTATTTACTTCCACCTTCATTTTTTTTGGATCAAGCATTGTCAGCCATTATTAATAATTTTTGGCTAGTATTTACTTCCACCTTCATTTTTATGAGATCAAGCATTGTCAGCCATTATTATTAATTTTGGCTAGTATTTACTTCCACCTTCATTTTTTATGAGATCAAGCATTGTCAGCCATTATTATTAATTTTTGGCTAGTATTTACTTCCACCTTCATTTTTTATGAGATGAAGCATTGTCAGCCATTATTATTAATTTTTGGTTAGTATTTACTTCCACCTTCATTTTTTATGAGATCAAGCATTGTCAGCCATTATTATTAATTTTTGGCTAGTATTTACTTTCTCCTTCATTTTTTACTAGATTAAGCATTGCCCACCCTTATTATTCATTTTAATCTGGGTTAAGTAAGAAACAAATGTCAATGCTTTGCTTGTACTACCCCCACCTGATATGCGTTAAAGAAGAGAGCACTTTAAAATCATAAGTAAATGAATCCCTCCAAATGTTCACCGAGCAGGAATGGTTGACAATCTTTCTGATCACTTCAGCTCCTTGTAAGCTTTCATGGTTGAAGTCATGGTTTCATGATGTGTACAACAAAACTAGATCTGATCCCAACTGTAGGTTTTAGATAGAACAACTCGCCTAGACAGGGCTCTTTAGCTGTGGTTGACAACGGGTCTAAAAGAAGGATAACACTGATATTGAATAAAGGAAGTACTCCAGGTGTGTGGAATTCACCTGCATTTAATGTTACATATATTACAAAGTATAATAATATTACAAGGTCTGATCAGAAAGTATTGGAACTGGTGTTATAAAAAGAAAACTACAACAACTATTAATTCGGCATTTAATCTCCTTTGAAGTAGTCCCCTTTCTGAGGCCTGCATTGTTTCCATTGATGGAAGCATTCCTGGAACTCCTTTTTTTTAGATAGCAAGCAGCTTCATCGTTGCATTCACTTGGATTTCCCTGATGATATGAAATCTTGTTCCTTTTGGGTGGGATTTGATTTTTGAAGAGAAAAAGTTGCAAGGGGCGAGATCTGGGGAATATGGGGGTTGTTGGACCTGGGGGAATGTTGTGTTTGACCAAAAACTGCTGCACAAGCCATGATCACAGATAGAAACCTTTGTAGTCTGGTGAGGTGACCACACTCTAAACACTTTCCTTACAAGTCCTGCTAGAGTCTGAGGTCAATTTGTGCCATACAGCTTCCCCCTGCATACTTTGGCTCCATTAACAGAGCAACAGTTCCAATACTTTTTGATCAGACCTTGTCTCATAAGAATGAAACAACATTAAAAGACTTTTAAAAGAAAAACACGTTTTTACCTTTGTGTCTCTTCCGCATCTGGCATGCACCATGTTCCTAATCCTGGGTATTTGCTGAATGCATTTTGTAAGCTGTTTCCATAGGCATCATTAGCTTCATTCCTGAAAAGTTAAAAAAAAAAAAAAAAAATACAAACGTCATAAGTATTATTATTCTTTTATGTATTAAGTTCTTCAGTCACTTTCTCACTAATGTGTAGTGGCTTCCCTCTGTCTTTTCTACAAATATTTTCATGGCACACTGTTCTGATGAGCTGTTTTTTCCCCTGGTGCCTCGAATACATGAATTTAAGCGTGCTACTAGATTGGCATATAGGTCCCACCCTTTTACTGTTGAAATAGCTAAATGCAACCACTACTTCTACTCCAACAGTTTTTTTCTTGCACTTGAAATATATGGAGCTCCCTTCTGTTTACTTGCTTCCCTGATAAATACAATCTCCAAAACTTTAAATGCAATGCTAATCACCATCTTCTGTTTTCTTGAATCATCTTTTCTCCTTTCCTCAATCTTCCCTATTCTCAGTCTTCTTTTTTACATTCACTCCCTGTAACCCCCTTCATACTAGCGGCATTTCTGTCTTGCTTGAGGTGAAATGATTAAAAAAAAAACAAAAAGAAAAAATAGGCTATCGTGGCTCTCCCCAACTTCCTGTCTTCTGTTCATCTAAGTAACCTTTGTCTGTTTACTGTCCACCCATTTCTTTTCGTTCTGCTATCCATTTGCTCAAACTCATTACCTACGTTATTAAATGTCCTTCCTCACACTTCTTGTCATATAAGAGTGAAATTCTCCAAGCCCTTTCCTCATTAGGTGTCTCATAAATTTCAGCTGTTTCATTCTTACTGTAAGTATACATTTCATTGTATTTCCTATTCTCATTAAAAAAAAAAAAAAAAACTTCCTTGTTGGTCTTATGTTCTGTCCATGGCATTCTTAGCATCTGTCAATAGGAGCATATTTTTACCACTTCAAGCTTCTTCTGCATGATTTCCGAGTACACTCATTTACTTGGCTGACAAACTAATCCCTGTTGCAGACGCCCATTCAGCCACTTTTGTGTTTCTTAAATGCCAATAGAGCTGAAGTTTTCTTTTTTAGGCTTAGATTTTCTCAGAAAGATGACATAATCTGATATGATCAACAAACAAGGTCAGTATATGTTGTATCCTTAAAGAGGTTACAAATAGACAAATGTGGTACTCAAATGAAAGGAACAGCAACATGTGCGTAGATGAAAGAAAGCGAGGTTTATTGTAAAAGAGAATACACTACTGAAAGACAGGGAATTGCGTAGCAAGCTAGTAATTCCCAAAGCAAGTTGCCAGGTATATCTTGTGCTCACTATATATATCTACTGATATAGACAATCCACATAGGCGATAGGGAGTGTGGGACATTCCATTACAACAGTATGCTCAAACCCTTGGTCACAATAACTTCATGCAAGCAAAACTTTTCATGCAACATTTCTGACAAAATGTGTAGGTCCCCTAGTGGTCTCACTCAGCATCATAAACTTCCAGATAATCAAGTTGTCCGTACTCAATGTGAAACGGCCTGCAGGTCCCTTGTGGGTCATATGAGCCATTTAAGGTGCCATCAGTGATATGGCAATCACCCTAAAATATTCATTTGGAAGTTATGATGAGAAGATTGCACTGAAGCATAAAGTGATAGTCACACTGCAGTCTTGATCCCAAGGTTCAGTCTCTCACTCTCTCTTTATATATATATATATATATATATAAAAACATAAAAACATATGTTATTAATTATAATAGACAATGAATGTCTGTTATGTATGTTCGAATGTTTGCTTTAATTTCTGGTGAAAATAAAGATAAAAATTGTCCAAAACATTGTGAAGATGAGGGTAACAGTTCAAATAATGTAAATAATGTAAGTAATCATAATACTGGATTTCGGAGATATAGACAACCAGAAGTTGAATTGTAAATAATTGCTTTACTTACTTGAAAAAGGCATATGTGCCTTTGCCATATAATTCTGGGGAAAGTGGTATAGATTTGTAAGGTGAGACCGTGGAGATTTTGGAGAATCCAATTGCGAAGGTGAAAAACAAACAGGGCAGCAAAATAGAAGACACCATCAACCTCCAGTTGCGATAGTAATGATAGGCACGTTTCATTAACAAGGCAGTGAATGTATCCAGGACAGAGGACGATTCTTTGTTCACATTTAGCTGGAAGTCTGTATAATAGAAAAAAAAGAAGAAAAATGACAAATTTCACCCAATACAAGGCTCGAAAGCCCCTCAAGGTAGAGGGTTACAATTGTAATGATAATGTTGAATCAATCCTTATGTTACAGCCAAGATAGAGTGCAAAATTGTTTACATAGGCTTGTTGGAGGGGATGACTTACAACCACTGTCCCCACAGATGCAACATTGCAAGCTTATTGTTACTCCATCACTATTTCAATGACAAATATTCAGATGAACTCCATCCTTGAGTTATACCAGTTCAGTTTTCTACTGCTAAGACATGTAACGTTAATTCCATGGAGTCGATTCCCAGCCCATTTCCACCATATTCCATTTGGTATCTGTCTATATTTCTGAGATGAGGTATTATGTGTACTATTTACATTGTTCAGACTATTGTCCTCATCTTTGTCGCCATATTTATTCCAACGTTTCGGCCTTTCAGTATATGTCTATATTTCTGAGCCTTGTATTGGGTGAAATTTGCCCCCCCCACTGCTTCCGGTTTGAAAAGTGATTAAGTTGTTGAGCTCCTTGTAGCTGATTTGCTGAACAAACCACCTGAGGAGACCATAGAGGTCGAAACTGCAGTAGTGTGCTCTGATCAGCTTTCATTGTTTATATATATATATATATATATATATATATAAAATCATTGTCATCAGCTTTATTTCATATGCAAGAATCTTCTTTTCTGATCGCTTTCTTTATGATGATGGCTTTCATAACTAAGTAGACCAATTCTTGCATGAAAGAGTTGATGACACAAACTGCATAGTAATGTTGGTGAAGGATGAGATTGATTTTGTCGTGCAATTCTTTCCAGTGGCTTCAAGGTTTGTTTTATTTGAGGGGAACATCGCCAGTTGGCATGTCCATGTCCATGTGTTTCAAATGATTTAGGCTCAAGTTCAGTGGCTTTTAGTGTTGTTTGAGTTGGTCCTTGAAGATATGTATATATAAATCTCATAAAATAAAAAGTCTAACTAGTTTGTATTTTACGTTCTATGAAAACTTTGATCATAATTGCTATCACATTTTCAGAATAAATAAAAATAAAAAAAAACATAAATAAATTGAAAAATAAATAAAAATTACCTGGGCTATCTTTACAAGTATGCAATCGAAAGTAATGTACAGAATATATTACATTTACTGTTCAGTGTGTATAGCTGGCCACTTGTATTCAAGGATACATGCCTATTAGGGTGGCTAGCCAATCTCTATTGCAGACACTTGCTCAGGTGCATTTGTGTTTATTCAACACCCACAGAGCCCACCTGTGGTTTATACTGCAACTATGCTCAGTAGACCTTAGTTATCTAGCGTGATCAACAATTTGAGCAAAGTCAGCGTGCTCAAGTCCTCGGCCACGATGACTTGTGACTTCAGGCTAGCACAGCTATTGATGGCCCCTAGGGTTGTGTCTACCCAATTTCACTCACAAGGCTTGGGTCAATATGTGGCATGTCTTTCAGACACTTTCCAAGGTACTGCATGCTGGGATCAACCCCACAAGTCCGGTAATATCAGGAAGTCTCTTTTCTGGCAAATTGACCATGGTGAGATTCGAACCTGGGTCTTATGGTCAGAACGCGAAAGTTCTAACTACTTGGCCACTGTTCAGTACAGAAATATATCAACATAGAAATAAATTAAAAACATTACATATGATGCAAAGAGGGACATTAAAGCTATCTGAAGCTGGTTGACACAAATAGTATACCTGAAATACCAGGTAGGTACAACTTCTTGTTTGGGAATGGGACAATCCAGTGTAGCCCATTTGGTGTTGCCGATTCAGTGTAGCCAATTTGACATAGGAATTTTTCAGCAGAGGATGTGTCAGACTGAAGGTGTCAGATTACTACTTTGTTATTATAGTTAAATTTGTGATCTCTCTCTCATTTAGTAGTCAAATTAGTACTTTGTCCAATTTAAGAAAAAGAATAGTTGGAGGTATTTTTCAATTTAAGAAAAAGAATAGTTGGAGGTATTTTTATATTATATTTCCTTCAGTGCAGCTTCATGATGAATGAAACAAAAAAAGTCATAATAGAAGTTGAATCATTCGATCCTATTGAATTCCCAAAGAGTGTTGCTCATAATTACGAAATGAAGAAGTAATTTCTAAGATTAAATAGCTTTATTAAGTTTTTTTTAATTTTTTTGAAATACAATATTTTTAATTAAATTTTTAATTTACATTATTAGCATTTTAGTTGGATCCTTGATTCCCTAAATAAATAAAAAGTCATACTGAAAGTTGGGGGATTTCAATGCTTTTGTCCTTTTTTTGGGGTGTTGCCTCTCGTAAAAGACAGTAACATCGAAACAGTCTGATGCCTAAATGGCTGTGCCAAATAGTCCAATTATTTTTCTGACGCCGAATTGGCCCTGTTGAATTAGTGACACTAAATGGGTTATGCTGAAACATACCAAAACCTTTTTGTTTAGTGACCAGATCATTGGAACAACCTGAGTGGCAATATTTGAGCTTGATTTTAATTTCTGATTCTGCTCAGCAGAATTGTCTTGAATTCCATGGATCTGTTGCAAAAGAATTAAAGAGTTGCTTCCTGTTTTTCATCTCTGCTTACCTGAGCCTGATGCTGTAAGATCAGCCAGATTTGAGTCATTGAATTGTTCCTCAAGCTGAGGGCTTGGTGGCTTGATGCTCTTTCCTTTCATGTTGTCTGCAGTAAGGACAATGTCAGCGTCAGACAGGTCACGGGCTTTCATGAACACCTGAAATACACAACCATTACCACTAAGAGGATAAAAGAAAAAATACACCAATATTTTTCACAAAACTTTTACTTTGCACTATTGCTAGGAAAATAGAGCAAACATTATTATAATTTAATAGCCTCAAGTGATTTAAGTAAAAAAAAAAAAAATGGCAAGGAGATTGAAAACAATGATATCTTAAAACTGATAAAAGCTATTTGATCATAATAATAAAATTTTTATAAAACCGAGGATAAAGTAATATTTTTGATTATAATTTTTGAAAAGTTACAAAGAACTTAATAATCTAAAGCAACAAGCACTGTTGTTTTTAAATGCTGACCATATTTGAACTTGGTAAGCAATATTTTGTTTTTTTATCAGTGTCTACTAATTTTACTGCAAGCTACTTCTTCCCTTGGTTTATTTATTTCCTGCTCTAAATACAGATGTCGAAAAAAAACCAACCTCTTCCAATGTTGTGTCTGATATTCCATAGCTTTTCACTCCAAGGTTGGCAAGGTTTTTGTCTAGATCTTCAAAGAACAAAGAGAAATCCTCTCGGTTGGAACTGACAGGTAAAGTGTAGGTTGCCTCCAGAGCATAATTTTCTGATATTTCACTGCCTGGTATGTAATGTCTAATGAGATCTAAAACCTTTGAAGGATTGAAGTTCACTGCAAAAGAAAAAAATGTTTTGATATCAAAGTTATAGGAAATATTTGCAAAGAAAAGCATTTAGATAAATAAGCTGCAAGTATTATTTATATCTGAACTAATATCCTCATCTTTGTTGTTACTATTACATCATTTTAGCCATTGTGTTCTGTGGCCTTCATCAGGTGTCTGTTGATCCAGGTAATAAATCTGATGGATTTGATGAGGTTATATCAGCAGCTGATCTAAAAAATTACCTAAATCTGTTGTTAATTGGGGCAAGAAATGACTTCTTAATTTTGATGCCTCCAAAAAGAAACTACTCTCTTTTAATTTTGTCTTGAAGAAAATTTTTTTGATTATGTTGATTTGCTAGTTCTGCTGCTTGGAAAATTGGTTCATTGTGTTGTGCTATACAATTTTTCATGCTAGAATCTATCTTACACATTCATCTAATCTACCATTCATCCATGCATTGAATATTACTGCTGTATCTGGTCTGGTGCTTCTTTTATATATTTAGAGATCCTTGATAAAATCCAAAGAAGAATCTGCAATGTTATCAATACTGACCTGGCATCAATTGATGCCAGTTGTCAGTTAATTTCTCAAGGACTCATGGCACAGTGGATAAAGGCATTAGTTAGATCCAGTGACAGGACCCAAAGAGTGTGAGTTCAATACCCAGTTAAAGCAGTGGAGAATTTGGAAAGGGGAATTAACAGGAGATAACTGACATCCATTAAACATAGCACGTGGAACTAGAACAGTCTACCCCAGTGAGCGAAATAAAGGGTTCAGTTTGACATTCCAGCCACCTGATGAAGGCCGGAGCATACAACAGACGAAACGTTGTAATAAATATGGCGACAAAAATGAGGACAATAGTCCGAATAATGTAAATAGTGTACCAGAAATTTATACAGTCTGTACTTCATTTGAAAGCTGATTTTGCTTCTCCATATTCTTACCAATTTGGTCATCGCTGTGGCTGTCTGTGTGCAGATTTCTGAGCTGCAGGTACCATCTTTAGACAAGATTGCTCCAAAGTATTTAAAACTGTGTTGACACAGGTGTTACTGTTTGTGCTATTCACCATTAAATGTTCAAACCTCATTGGTGGTAGTTGCTTACATACTGTCATAGAATGTCAATCAACTTGAGTATTGTGATAAAAGGCAACAATAATACACAGAAAGATAATTTATTGATAGATTGATTCATTTTTTATGGCTTATTAACCTTTTGCAGGTTATTTAAAGCCAGAAAATATTTGTAGATTGTAAGAATTTTTTTTAAGATAATAATGATTTAGTAATACAAGTCTTACTAGTTAACCCATACCAGGTAAGGTAGAAAAGGTGGATTCACACCTAATCAGAACTTGATAAACACAAAAAATTATAATGTTGGGGATCAATTCCATATTACAATCAATATATAAACTGATCCCTCACTTTGTGGACACGGTAGTTTCTATAAGTTCATATTGCAGAGAATGTAAATAAATTTAAAAGACATGCCTGAGTAGCTAATCAGTATTTCATTGATTGATTGATTAGTTTTCTATGGCTTATCAACAACAAAGAAATTATAATGTAGATATAAAATGGGGGGATCAATTCTATATTACAATCAATATATAAACTGATCCCTCACTTTGTGACCAATAGTTTCTATACGTTCATATTGCAGAGAATGTAAATAAATCTAAAAGAGATGCCTGTGTAGCTGATTAGTATTTCATTGATTCTTTTTCTACAGCTGATCAATCCTTTGCAGGTTATTTAAAGCCAGAAAATATTTTGGGATTTTAAGAATTTTTTTTTTTTGAGATAATAATGGTTTTAGTGATACAAATCTTACTAATTAACCCATAACTTGGGGGAGAAGAGGTAGAATCATACCTTTCCCAAAGGTATTTACATGTAAATGAATATAATGAACCCAACTGGAATTGGAACTCAGCTTCTCAATTAACAATACCAAGGTATTATCCATTACACCATCCGCACATCCACACTTACAGCACCTGGTATTCACAAGCAGTTACCCATCAAGGTACTGACCAGAATAGATGTTGCTTAACTTTGGTTATCATGTGGGAACCAGTGTTTTAATTTGATATGGCATTATGTCCAAGAAAGATAACCTCGTCATAATTAATGGGCTTGTAGTTATTTATGCAATGTTGCCATGATACATTTTTAAAAGTCATAATTTTGATCACATTGCCATTGTGTGAATATATATATATATATATATATAAAAATGTGATTTTGTATGTTTGGCCAGGGATTAAATCTGAAACCCTTTTCAGCTCTTATTTTGATGGAATGTCCAGAATGGAATTAAAAGAAAACAAAATATAATATCTCAAAAGTCTACAAATTAAAGGTTAATGCTTACCAGTGGAAGGAATGGCTTCAGTATAATCCTGTTAAATAAACAAAAAAGAGATTTCAATAATCATTATATTATATATATATATATATATATATATATATATATATATATATAGATATATTTTCATTCAAACATTAAATTTGAGAGGATTAAAATAAAAATAGATATAATATATCCAGATTAGTCAACAAAACAGGCTTAAATGAAAATATGCTATGCTGCCTAAAGATACTAGATGTAACAGCAAAATTGTGTAACAGAAAAATTGTCCAATTGTTAGATTAAGCTTTTGAACAATTCTAATGGTTAAAGCTATCTTAATCGAATTTTCCAAGATTTTTATAACACTATTGAACTCTGTATTTAACTTTAAGCTTTAGCTTTAAGTTGAAATGGAGATCCTGTTTCCTGTCAAGACACCCTGATCCAGTTTTCCTCTCTAATTGCTCCCCACTTTTTAAAAAACATAATAGGTTTAACAATTAATTTTTAAATTAATTATAACAGAACACATCTCATGCGCATTTACAAAATAATTCACAATTACAATGATTTTTTTGTCTCAGTAATTTACTCCTGAAGATGATCTTGGATGAGATTGAAAGTACTTTGGAAAATAAATGAAATTAAATCAACTACAGATTCTTCCCTGATCAGTTTAATAATGGCATTAAGAAACTGATCTGTGAATTTGAGAGGATTAAAATAAAAATAGACATACCAAATATGCTTGAATGAAGATATGCTGCATATATCATAATATATTTATCAGTCATGGCTGATTCACTGTCATGCTAAACAATTTTTCTTATTGGAATCCATGTTGCATGTTTATGAATCTACCATTCATGTTTTCATTTAATATTGCAGCCACATCTGGTTTGGTGCTTCTGCTATGTATTTAGAGATTCTTGACAAAATCCCAAAATAAGAAGCCCAATGTTATCAGTCCTGACCTGATGTTTCAGTTTCTTTCCCCATCACTATTGTTTGTTCTAATCTGGCATAGGAATGACTGCAAAACACTTTTCCTCCTCCCCAATTTATAGGCAGAAGCACACAAATACATGCTGGGATTTCTTCCTAGCCAATAAAATAGGCCAGTTCTCAGTTTCATATGGCTCAGTCCTGGTCTGTCTTGTCTTGAAATCAGAACGCTACGTTCGTTTATCCAAATTTGCTCTTGTGCATTAACTCCAATTCTTACTTTATGAACTTTTCACCATATTACTGTTGCTTTGTCTTATTATTGTTAATTTACCTTGCATATATTGTTTGCTTGCTTTATATTCATTTTAGTCCTGTTTTTTTTTCTTGTTTATTACAAAACTTTGTCAATTCTGTTTATTGGGCATTTCTTCCATTTATTTACATTTAACGGTGGCCACTCACACTACAGCTACTCCTTTTCAAAATTTATTTATTCAAAATGTATTCCTTTATATTTTATTCCAACTACTGTTTTCTCATTGATTTTTATAGATGTGGTTAGAGATAACATTTCAACGAGTACTTTCTAACCATCTTCAGATGTTCATTGTTTAGCTAGCTGATATGGGATATGTGTTATTATTGCGCTATATTTATTTATATGAATTCACTCTTGTGTGTGTCAATCTTAATTCTTAGTTTGCGAACTCTTCATCATATTACTGCTGTTTTGCCTTATTACTGCTGTTTCGCCTTATTACTGCTGTTTTGCCTTATTACTGTTAATTTGCCTTGAATATATTGTTTGTTTTAGATTATTTTTGCCCTGTTCTATTCTTTTTCTTGCTTATTACAAACTTTGTCAATTCTATTTGTTGGGCAGTTCTTCCATTTATTTACATTTAACAAGAGCCACTCAGTTTTTCTTTTTGATACCACGACATTGCGAATTTAAGCACTGTACTAGATTGGCAGTTAGGTCTCATTATTTTACTATTGAAATTGCTAGATGTAATAGTAAGTTCTATGCTAATAGTTTCTTCTCTCACACTTCTCGCCTGTGGAACTCCCTTCCAGCTTCTTGCTTTTCTGTTAACTAGGATCTCAAAAATCACCATCTGTCTTTTTAAATTCACTTCTTTTATTGTCCTTTCTCCTTGCTAATATTTTTCTCATTTTCTTAGACTCTCAGTAACCCCTTGTGTCTTAGCGGCTTTACTACCTTGCTTGGAGTAAAATGATTGAAAAGAAAAAGAAATTCCAAGTTGGTATCTACCTCATTGTCTGGATTATTTTTGATGAGTGTCAAGTGATAGCCAGTGCCAAGATGTCTTTTAAGAAATAGAGAAGAACCGGAACATAGGAGTTTCCCTTTGTGAAGAATGGCAATACGGTCACTGAGAATGTCAGCTTCATCCAGATGGTGAGTCGATAAGATTACTGTACAGCCTGGAAAAAACATAAATAAGGATGTCAGTAATATTCAAGCAGGGGTCATTAAAATTTAAAAATCAGTTTAAACCATTTTCAGGACAGAATATTATTATAACTTTAAAAAAATGAAACATCAACCCTTTAGCATTCAACATGCTCAAACCTGCACCCATAAATATCAGATCTCATAATCATTGCTGTTTGTAAATGAAAGTAGTCATGAGTGGCCACTCTTCTAGATATCTTTCCATTTCACACTGGTATCCCTAGAAAAGGCATGAACCCAATTCTCCCCTGTTAACTGTCCTATTAGTGAAAGAGACAGTATTTCCACTCCACTAAAACTTTTAACATTAATACAGCTTTAGTGGAGTGGAAATATTGTCTCTTTCACTAATAGGACAGTTAACAGGGGAGAATTGGGTTCATGCCCTGGGTAGGACTCAATCTTTAGGCCTATGTTGTTCCTTATTTTCATCAATGACCTTCCCGGTGGTACCAGTTCTCAAGTTAGTATCTATACTGATGACACAACCATTTATTTCTGCCTTAATAGTAAGCTTGATTGGTTTGATAAGCTCAAATTGGCAGCTAATCACACAAATGATCTACATTCTGTTGTTAACTGGAGCAAGGAATGGCTTGTTAATTTTAATGCTTCCAAAATGAAGCTACTCTCTTTTAATTGTCTGAGAGAACCCTTTTTACCTTCCATCATTGTGGCTGAGGCTAACCTCCAGGTGAGTGACACATTGTGCCTTCTTGGAGTAATATTTTCTGCTAACATGGAGTGATAAAGATTATATTGATATATCGGTCATTTTGATGTGAATTAATGAGACTACCAACCTGCTCGGTACTTGAGAATGAGATCCCAGATTCCTCGACGAGCACTTGGATCAACTCCTGCAGTTGGTTCATCAAGAATAACGATCTTAGACTTGCCAGTAAATGCAAGTGCCACACACAAGCGCCTCTGCATGCCTCCTGACAGCTGCTTGGCAGGTACATTTCGCATATGCAGGAGATCGACATCTTTCAAAATTCTATAAAATAATAATAATTATAATTACAAAATTAATCATAATAGTAATATTGATAATAATAATAATCATAATAATAATAATTATAATGAAGAACAATCAAAGCTAACCACCCAGACATTGTTATTAGAGACCACAAACAAAAAATTGCCTCCTTATTGATATGGAAGTCACTACAGACTGTAATGTATCTTTGAAGATCTTCGAAAAGCTGTCAAAATACAAGGACCTTGAAATAGAAATCTCAAAAATGTGGCATATGTGAACAACAGTTATCCCTGTTGTAGTTGGAGCCCTAGAATTGGTTGGAAAAGATTCCAGTAGACTAAATGAAGGGATCCCTGGAAGCCCATGCCTTTAAAAAAAAAAAATGTTCTCATCATGATTACAGCCTACACCTTACGAAGGGCTCTATCTATGTAAACGATTTTTTTTTTTTTAGTTGGTCAGTGGAAAATGTGATGCCATTTCTAACCTTAGGTCTCTGAGCGGGACCTGGAAAGAAATGTGTACACACCAGAAATCAAAGGAAATATAATAATAATAATCATAATAATAATTACAA
The DNA here is from genome assembly GCA_903632075.3 of Acanthosepion pharaonis. Lineage (NCBI taxonomy): Eukaryota > Metazoa > Mollusca > Cephalopoda > Sepiida > Sepiidae > Acanthosepion > Acanthosepion pharaonis. The sequence continues at coordinate 361,748 of CAHIKZ030001604.1, forward strand.
TATTAATCATGATAGTAATATTGATAATGATAATAATAATTGTACAAAGAGAAAAAAAGTTATAGCAAGATAAACCTTTTCATGACCAATGCTCTCTCTGTACCAAACAAACTTATGTATATGAACCGTATACTGATCAGTCATTGATGTATAATGTTAAGGTCATTACAACTGGTTAAAATATGTTTTATGGTTTATTCCTCCTGACACGTTATGCATTCAGGGAGATATTCATATTTTAAGAGAAATGATTGAATAATATAGGTGTGTCCTATTCTGATTCTTGATTGAATGATTTCTTCTTTCTGGGAGTCTGAGACCATGATGACATTCTTTGAGAATGAGATTAATTTGGCAAAGTTTCTTGTTTGGGTGGTAGTTCCATAATTCCTGTCACTTGTTTAGAATATACAAGTCTATAGTTTCTTTGAAGTCTGTGTAGGGGATTTTCAAATTTGAAATGTTCATTTTTAAAGATGTCTTTACTGGCATGTCAGATTTTCCATTTCTGGGGACTCCAGCATTTCATGTCAAAATGCTCAGCAGGGTCAGATATTCAAGAAATACATTTAACATTTTGATGCAAAACTCTGAATTCTTCCAAAAAGTCCAGTGAATTTTTACTGAATATATATATATATATATATATATATATATATATATATATATATATTCATTCAGTTGTATGGATATTAGTTCATGACCCTGGTTTTCATGCTTTTGCGATCATCAGACAAACTGGTTTATTTTTTT
>CAHIKZ030001604.1:367500-471323 GCA_903632075.3 Acanthosepion pharaonis
CTGAAAGACACAATGTTGAATGGTCATTCAAAAGGACAAAAAAGAAACAAGCAAACATTCTCTTAACATATAAAAAAGGTTTTGACTTTGTTAAAGATTTATACACTGATTTTTTTGGGACATGTCCTCATCTTAGTGGTTTCAATTGTTGTACCATCCGACCTTCTTCAGGTGTTTATCATCGTTGGTAACCTTTCGGGAATTTTGAACTGAACTTTTTGTTGTATCATGTTGGCACTCCCACATATTTAAAAAAAAAAAAAAAAAAAAACGAAAGTAAAAAGCTTAACCAGCGATCATTGTAAAACTGATCCTGGATATAAATAGGTCTCAAAGCAATGAAAAGATTAAAGTGTAGTATATGCAGCAGACAGACAGCCCATGGCTCTGGCCATCAGCTGCTGCTATAGAAGGCCTCTAGCTTCCATGGCTCAAGCCATCATCACCAGCAGCAACGATATGCAATGAACTGTTCTTTTCAGTCAATGCTCTCCAGCAACTACAAAATATTCCAGTAGCAATAATATGCAATAAACTATTCTTTTCAGGACAATGCTTTCAAATGACTACAAAAATTGTCCTTTTCAGGACAACACTCTCCAGTGATTACAGTATTGTCTTTTTCAGGACAATGTACTCAAGCCATTACACAATTGTCCTTCCCAGGACAATGCTCTTCTCATTACGTTGTAAAGATAAACACTTCTACAATCACACTGTAAAGATAAACACTCAGTTGTGGAACAAGCTGAGAAAAAGACTCCTCCACCTTGAGAAAGAGAGCTATTTATGGTGCCATTTAAAACTTGTTAATTTTTGGATTAAAATCTGTGTATGGAATTTTAAATTCATTCATCAATATCTAAATCTAATGCAGACTTTGTATATCAAAGAAATGATAGCATCTTAATTTAAACTAAAATTCTACTTAATAAATGACACAAATGTACTTACAATGTTGTGGTTTTGCCAGCTCCATTTTGTCCTAGTAGTGTGGTTATCTCTCCATTGAAGAAATCTAAACACAGGTTATTGACTGCTGTGTTGTCTTTATAGTTCTTCGACAGATTGATCAATGAGATTCCAACATTGTTCGTATTTAATGGAGGTTCCAATAACATTTCGGTTGATGCTGCAAGAGGGACAAGGAAAACAAATAAATGGTGTATATTTCTATGTGCTCATACAGTGCTTGGAGAGTGACCCAGACAAAACCCAAAGAAATGGCACAAAGAGTGTATAAAGACAGACATTTCTTATTAAAACTGAGAAGTAGAAGCTAAAATGACAGTAAATGAATATGAAATGAAACGTATAAGTGAAATGAGCAGTGAGGAAAGGTGATGATCTGGCATTAAATACATTATTCAGACTATTGTCCTCATCTTTGTTGCCATATCTATCACAATGTTTCGGCCTTTCAGTATCTGTCTATATTTCTGAGATGAGGTATTATATACACTATTTACATTATTTAGACTATTGTCCTCATCTTTGTTGCCATATTTATTATTAAAAATGTACTGTTGATTTTTGTTTGGAGGTTCATTATTTGCCCAGAACTGGGACTCCAACAGGTACTACAACCTCGGGTCAAGGTGGACCTGCTAACAAGAGAAGAGGTTTTTTCCACACATCTCATAACCTCCAATCTCTCAATCAGAGGCCTTGCTGCCAAATGTAGTTTATCATCATACCCAGGGTGAAATTTGGCTGGTTTTAACTGTTCCATCTGTCAACATGTATTTAAAAATTCTCGATTGATTCACGCTCTACAGTTTATGAACAGATTGCAGGTTATTTAAAGCCAGAATATATTTTTAGATTGTAAAAATTTTTTGTTTGAAAAATAATAATTTAGTGATACAAGTCTTACTAATTAACCCATAGCTGGAGGTAGAGGAGGTGCATTAATACTTTCCCAAGAGTATTTGTGCATAAATGAAAAAAACACACCCAACTTGAATTGGAACTCAGCTCTTTGATTAACAAATCTGACTCATTATCCATTACACCACCTGGTATTCCCAAGCGATTACTGACCTGGAATGATGTTGCTTAACCTCAGAGATTATAAGGATAGCAATGTTTCAACAAGATACGGCCATAAACACAGGACTTGAAAATCATCTTCATAGACATGACAGGTTATGTGATCACCAAAGCATGATTCCTTTCCAGGCACAAAATAATAAATAAGCAAAGAAGAGTTGTTTGATAAAAAGCCAACTGCTGATATATGGCTCTGACCTTAGGATATTGAGCATTGTGCTAAAAAATATCAACCTGCACTTAATTGGAATTACATTTCAATTCAATGATTAAACCTTTATATTGTGTGTTTCTCTGTGTGTGTGTGTGTGTGTGTGTGTGTGTGAATATATATATATACATACATACATACATACATACACATACACCTGTGTTTGGTGTGCAACTTAAGTTTCGTTGGTTACCCAACTCGTTGGGCACAAGATACAAGTTGGGTAACCAATAAAACTTAAGTCGCACACCAAAAATAGGTATGTGCAATTATTAATATATATATATTTGTTGCTCTGTCTAATCACATTGAGCACTATTATGTCTACACCTCTTGGCAATTATTTATTTGCTTACCAGCGTATACATGCCATCATGCACGTATACAGTTTCTAATATCTAGTTATTTCATTTACCTAACCCTATATATATATATATATATATATATATATACAGACACACACACTTTTCACCTAACTGCAGGTTAATCTTATGACCTGTCAGTCCAGGAGCACCTATCCATATCAAGATCTAGTGTTAGTAAAGCAGCCACCCATCTTAGTACTGAACAGACTAAACATTGCTTAACTTCTTGAGAACTGTTAGTCTAGAAGCACCTACACATATCAAGGTCTTTTGTTAGTATATGTAGTGAGATTGTATGCGTCACTAGCTAGTCCTTCATCATAGCTTGCAGTGCCTTGTATTCAACAATGGTCATCCATTTGAATACTGACCTGTCTTAATGCTTAACTCCTTGTAAATTGTCAGTCAAGAAGTACTTACACCACATAGTACTTCTGTTAGTATACATAGCAATATTATATCCATCAACAGCTTGCTAGGCCTATAGCATTGCTTGCAATACTTGGCATTCTCCAGTAGTCATCCACCTGAGTACTGACCTGGCTTAATGTTGCTTAATTACTTGTAACCTGTCAGTCCAGAAGCACGTCCCCCATATCAAGATCTTCTGTTAGTAAAAGTACTGAGATTGTATCCATCACTGGCTTGCGAGGTTTGTCATATAGCTTACAGCACCTGGTATTCCTCCGCGGTCACTCATTTTAGTACTAAACAGGCTCAATGTTGCTTAACTTAGGTGATTGAATGAGAACTGGTGTTTCAATGTGATGTGTGAGTTTGTACATATTGTTTAAAATTTGCTATAAAGGAATAGTGTTTAATATCAGATACAGAGCATTTATAGACAGTGTGGACATAGGTATCAACATTGTATGGTGACTGTTAGGTTCATGCTGTAATACTCTTACCATTAAGTGGAACTGTTACAAAATTACTTACCATAAGCAGAACTGCTGATGGAAGAGGTAAGATATTTGACTGTTGAGCTTTTATTGCATCTCCAATACTTCAAAGTGAAAGGAAAGTTCCATGGCTTTGGAATACCATATTTACCTACAAGAAATAAATCTCAGAATTTTTATTTAACGGTAAAAAAACTCTTATCTGAAATTCTTGAGATCAGATACTTTGGCAAATTTTACAGATTTCAGAATTGTAGTACATATATACCTTAATTAACATTAAAAATAATCATATAAAAAAATGAAATACAATTTTCCTAACTCAAGAAAACACTAGAATGCTCAAAAATTAACAATGATAGTGTATGTCTAGAAAACCAGAAGTCAAAATGGATACAACTGAAAGAAAAGAGGAAAAAAACAGTGAAGGTTAAGGAGTGAGTTTAAAGTAAAAAAAATGATGTAAACAACAAATAACTATGACATGCACATGGGCGGGCACATGCATGCAGACACACACATTATGCAAAAAGAGAATTGCATCAATGAAAAGTGCATATAAAAAAAAGAAAAATCGAGAAGTATAAGCAGTTATACTGCTGATAATCCCTGAAGAGTGGATAGTGTAATTCCTGGAGTGTGTGTCAAAGAAACTCTAAAGTTGGGATGCTGAAAGGAACATCAATCAGTTAAGGGACAAAACTTTTACTTGTATAAATTATAAATATACTTTAACGTCCTAAATGTTTCTCACCCATATTTATATATTATCTATTGTGTTTATATATGTGACACATGTCTGACCAATGAGAACTACCAAAAATCATAATGGTCCATTACTTTGTCTCTCTGCGTTTTCATTTTTATTCTCAATCTCTGATGAGGCCTTAATAAAGGTGAAACATGTTAGATTGAGATTAGTTTCCAACATTGTTCTTTATTTAATTTTATCATATATATATATATATATATATATGTATAAAATTGTAGCCTCTATCACTTTGTTATTGAACTCCTCATAGGGTTTGGGAGATACACCCATAACCTCATATATTCTGAAACTAAATTACCCAGGGTACTTGGATAAGTATACTTTATTTAGTTCAAAGGAGGTCACACACTCTCAACTGGAATTTTTTTCCCCTTTGATTTAGATTAAATTTAAACAAGGGAATGACACCTATGCAAACTTTAGAAGGAGAAAGCCAGAAGATGGAGGTCACATCGGCAAAATCATTGTGTGATATTGAAATGTATCATTTTTCTCCACAAATTATAACAATGATTTAAAATCAATCATCATTTTCTTACAAAAAAATGTGTGACATATAGCAAGGTGTGGGTAATTCAGCTAGTGTATATATGATAAAAATGTAGTTTAAAGGTACTCATTATCAGAGACAGAGCATATGTAAATAAAGAAGTGAGCATGTTGAGGTCCACAGCGTGTTTCATGCTTAAACACAATTGTCAGGCTATATATGTCCAGGTAAAATGAGAACATTTAATGTTTCAACACCACAAATGTATCTCACTTACCAGTCATTTGAAATTTCCCAATGAGACACATTTGTGGTGTTGAAACATGATTGTAATTGTGTAGCAATTTTAAACATGTTTTTGTTTTAATATCCTAAAATAAATAATATATATTATTCTTATTATAAGAGATTATAATAAGAATAATATATATTATTCTTATTATAAGAGATTATAATAAAAATGTTGAAATCGCTACACAAAAGCTTTCATGTTTCAATACTTTGATTGCATTTCTTCAGGTAGTGGTAAGTAACTGGTGATTAAATGATTTTTGAGAAAGTTTCAAATCAAAGTGTTACCTCTTATCTGAAAGTTAAAGGGGTGGAGCATAAAGTCAGAACTAAAAATAGACTTTTGGGTATGTCTTGATTAACCAATTAACTATCAAATCTGTTCTTTCTCTCATTTTGGATGCATTGAGCACTCTTTTAAGAATAGTAATTTTGGTTATTGGAATTTATCCCGTATACACCAATATATAATTGATATATATATATATATATATATATATATATATATGAAGAAAAATATACAGAAAAAACAAACAAAAATCCTAATATGCAATTATGCTGTGTTAATGTTAATATAAACTCAACGTCAGACGTTTCGGTCTATTTTAGACCATCATCAGGACATATTCATAAAACATAATTAACATTAGAACATATAAAATTCAACACGAAAAAGACGAACATAAGAGCACAACTAATCCAAACAGATAACTGAAATTTTTATATAAGATCAGCGTTCCGTTTAAAATATGATCATGTTGTCGTCACGTGGGCAATGATGTGAAAACGTATTCAAAGATGATTTCAAAATATTAAAACATTAAACAAACTTGATTGAACTATTTTCTCTTATAAACAGTTCGTCAAGAAATCCCTTCCGTTGATATAGGAATACGCAGAGATCAATAGGTTCTTATATTTTCATACAAGCTTGAAGTTAACCAATAAGAACCAGTGTAATTTGACCATGAACTATGTAAAGAAGAAACTGTTTATGTTTGTCATGCATTTTTGGTAATATGTAAAAGTGGTACTTACGTTTTTTAGTGTTCTTTACATACCAACCAATAATACAATAGAACACACTGTCAATGAGCATCATCATACAGGCCATAGAAAAGTTCATTTTGTCACCTTCGATATGACTCTGGTTAATGTTATCCCATTGAATGCCAGTTTGCTTTTCTTCAAACGTAGATAGATATAGAGCACCATAACTAAATGCAGTTGTTGATGACAGAGACTAGAAAGAACAGAGAATAAAAACAAAATTAATGATTTGCTTTATTAATGAAAGAGACACTGAGCAATATATCAGCAGAAAATGTGAGGCGGAGAAGAATTAAAAGAATTAAATGCTCTTAGAATAGGGCTATTATATGTATAATGTAAATGCATTGCTAATGATTTTACTATAGGAATGCATGGAAAATGAGGAAGAAAGGGATTGTCAGTGGTCAGGAATGAAGGCAAGCATTACTGATAGAATAGGGCTATTATATGTATAATGGAAATGCATTGCTAATGATTTTACTATAGGAATGCATTGAAAATGAGGAAGAAAGGGATTGTCAGTGGTCAGGAATGAATGCAAGCATTACTGATAGAATAGGGCTATTATATGTATAATGTAAATGCATTACTAATGATTTTACTATAGGAATGCATTGAAAATGAGGAAGAAAGGGATTGTCAGTGGTCAGGATTGAAGACAAGCATTACTGATAGAATAGGGCTATTATATGTATAATGGAAATGCATTGCTAATGATTTTACTATAGGAATGCATGGAAAATGAGGAAGAAAGGGATTGTCAGTGGTCAGGAATGAAGGCAAGCATTACTGATAGAATAGGGCTATTATATGTATAATGGAAATGCATTGCTAATGATTTTACTATAGGAATGCATTGAAAATGAGGAAGAAAGGGATTGTCAGTGGTCAGAAATGAAGGCAAGTATTACTGATAGAATAGGGCTATTATATGTATAATGTAAATGCATTGCTAATGATTTTACTATAGGAATGCATTGAAAATCAGGAAGAAAGGGATTGTCAATGGTCAGGAATGAAGGCAAACATTCAGAATCAAAAAATTACTTACAGCAATGAACTTGTAAATTGCCTCATTGTTACTCATGGACTGGAGCAAAACATAAGGCATGTATGAAAATAAGTAAAAGATGAGACCTGTCAACACAGCCAGAGTTGAATTGGTAAAGAATGAACTGACCATATAACTAGAAAAAAAAGAAAAAAAAACACGATTGACAATATTGAAAATTATTTCATGACCACATGGATTTTCATTCTATTCAAAATGCAGATCCAGAATGCAGAAGGGTATGCCTTCTTCAGAGCAGGAAAAAATCTGAATCATTTTTTAAAAATATGAGGTCAATTAAAAAATTAGCAAGTTAGTCTTATAGTTCTGTAGCATAAATAAGCTTGTGTTCCCCTGACGTTGATCATACAACACTAAATATTTCTTTTTCAATCAGTCGTTCTATATTTCCCGTATACGTCACCAATGTAAAAATCATTCTCCTTCTCACTGCTTCAGACCTTTTTTATCATACCAACACCACGGCTGACTGATCAATTAGCATTCTTCACTTTGTCCTCAGTTACCCAGGAAAATGGCACCCTCAATTCCAGATCAATCAGCCTGTGACTTGCTATTGGTTGAACCACACTAAGCTAACCATGATTATTTACGAATTATTTAAGCCATTTTTCCATTGGTTGTCCTCATTTTCTTTTTCATTTCTGAGGCACTATGTCTGGTTTACATTAAAAAACAAGTTACTCAATGACATAGGAGAAGATTTACACTATTTACAGTGTTTAGATGTTGTCCTCGTCTTTATTGTCATATTCACGTTTCGGCCATTGTATGCTCCGGCCTTCTTCAGGATCTGTCTATATTTCTGAGATGAGCTAATGTAGCTATTTACATTGTAAGGACTGTCATTCTCATCTTTATTGCCATATTAAATCTGTTTCGGCCGTTGTACACTCTGGCCTTCCTCAGGTGATATTTATTGGAATTTTGAACCAAACACTTTATTTAGTCCATAAGGGGTAGATTGTTCTAAGTCTATGTACCATGTCTTTGGATATCTTAGTTTCAGTTAATTCCCCTTGGTAACTCAACTCTCCAAGTTTGTACAACAGCCAAAAAACATTGTGAGTATGGTAATCAAGATGAGGACAACAGTCTGAATAGTGTAAATAGTTACAATACCTCATTTCAGAAATATAGACTGTGAATATGGCAATAAAGATGAAGACAACAGTTCGAATAGTGTAAATAGTTACAATACCTCATTTCGGAAATATAAATACATAGGGCAAAATATCTATTTTAAAAGTGAATAATAAATCCTTCCTGCCCTTAAGTATGTTTTGGACTAAAATTAAAATTAAATGGCTGGTTATTTTCCAAACAGAAATTATATTAGTGTTATATCAGTACTTGTAGTGCACCGTTATCATTATTTCAAAAACAGTTTAAAGAACGTACCACATCATTGTTGTGGAGAAGCAATAGATGATGAAATAGAGGAACATGATGAACATGTTGCTGTAGCTGAAGATGGTACTGAAGTGAAGGATAATGACAATGATAATGCATACACAAGACATCATCAGCATAGTGGATACCACCCAGGCGAGCCAATTGATACCACTGTACATCCCCATAACCAGTAAGGCCTGAAAATAAACATAAAACAAGAATTTTCAATATATAAAATTGAATATATATATATATCATTAGAAAATCAGTTGATTCTGGAATCAGCTCATTTCCCAATTTTCTATACTTAAAAGCTCTCCATGTTAAATTTTTATCTTTTTACATATGTATTGAGTACTTTTTTAATACTACTGTTTCCTGGTCTAACTCAACTCTGACCATTAACTTCTTTATTATTATTATATATATATATATATATATATATATATATATATATATATATATATATATATATGCCCTGATGAGTGGCCAGAATGATTAGTAGAGGGTTCATTTTTTGAAACTCTAGAGTTGGGATGCTGAAGGTAATACCAATCACCTAAGTGACAAATTTATTATTTGTATTAATTATATATATATATATATATATAAATGGTGGTACTCGTTTGGAAAAACCTTGGATAGCTCGACTTGCAGTAGAATAAATTGGTACTTGAGGAAAAATGGATAAAAAAAAAGAAAGAACCAAGAACATAAAAACAAAGCGAAAACAATCGTCTAGTGTTCAAGCTCCAAGTCCAAAGAAAAAACCCCACAAACGAGTAAAAAGACAACTTAAGATAATCCTAAGGAACCAGGCAAACCTACCTAGGTTTCACCTAAATGGATTTTCAGGGTAAAGCACTAATGCCTGTAGAGGAACATTTTTTTCACACTTTAATGCGCACGTGACCATGACATTATAACATAAAAAAATAATAATTCCATAATGGATAATTTTTTTCACGTTCTAATGGATGCTCAGCACATTGTCAACCATTTTTCATTTAAAAGCATAATGAAAAAATTACGGTAATGGATAACAATACACAACTTGTACTAATGAACAACATATAGTTTGTACCTCTTGCACTCCTGAAGATGATCTTGGAAGAAGATCGAAAGTACTCAGGAAATGAAAATAAAAGAAATTTAAACAGCTATAGCACATTTCTCTCATCCTTTAACATCAATATGTGGAAGGTTATTCGTGTGTAAAAACAGATTTTGTTAAAAATTAGCAGACATAATGTCTGTAATTTATTCAATCAGACATGCCTAAAAGATATAATTTCTAATAGGATCCTTTCATAATTACAGACAAATTAAAGGAAGAAAATTATCATGTTGATGCATATTCATTTTATTCCAAGAACTTTCGACATTAGTCCAATGTCGTCATCAGTGTCTTGTTTTTCTAAGACAAAAGTGTTGTTGTATTCATCATTTTTCTGAGACAAACTTTTTGTGTTCATCTGAAAATTAACTTTTTTATGTATGTAACCCTAACGAAGCACATAATATATGTAGTTAATGAAAGGACCGTGCAGTTCACAATGATTCTATGATGCGGACTGTGGTCTGCCTTGTTGTTGTTTCCATTAGGATACAAAACTGAGCTGATATGTGTATATTTCAAGAATCGGGAGAAATCTATCCTAAAGAACTGTCCAGGCTTTGTCTGACCAGGAGGTTTTTTTTTGCCAAGAGTCCAAGGGATGTTAGATCTAATGATGGTTTCCCCTAGGGGATCCAGGTTCAAATCCTGCTGGAGGATGGATATTTTTCTATCAAGATTTCTCAAATATTCAGGCCAGTAGATGGAAATAAATAAATAAAAACAGAGCATCTGCTCAAATATGACTAGCCACTAAAAATAACATTTAAGCAATGAATTAAATATATATATATAAGAAGGCAGCCATGTTAGCAGGTAAGTCACTTGACTTCTACAATATATATATATATATATATATATATGAATAATCAAAAAAAAATTTTCTCCCTTATGTAGGGAATAGGCTATATAAACGATAAAAGTGTTCATTTGTCTTTTTAACCCCGATATGGAATTTTTTTGTGGGGGGGGGATTATTCATCATATGGCTCTGTACAAATAAAATACCTCAAGCATGTGGATCAATTTTAATATTTTTATATTACTAGAACTGACTTGGATTATACACCCATGGAATTTATTTTATTATTACTATATATGTGCGTGTGTGTGTATATGTGTTGTGTTTAAAATTTGATTATTTATCAGAGATGTATGCTCAGTATTGGAGGTAGAGTTTTTGTAGATGTAGACAGTGTGGACATAGAAATTAACAGTGTGGTGACTGTTAGTTTCATGCCAAAAGACATCAAAAGAAAAAAAAAATAAGACACGAGAAAAACTAGCACTAGCTGAGAACAGAACCTAAAAACCTTTGCCTAGAGGAGAAAATAGCAATAATCATATTTCACAGACATGATAAACTCCAACACAAAAGAGCACATTCTCAAATGCAGACATGAAAACAAATTCCTACTATGTAATCTACAACCATAATGAGATTCTAAAAGCTATATAACATCCTATTACTAAATTCAATAGTCTTTATTTCAAATACCAAAATACTCAAGAAAGTATGCCAAAATAAATAAAAGTAAGATAAATAAATAATAGAGATAATCAAAATAAACAAGTTCGAGTTTAGACTATAATTTTCTTGCTAATAATGTTTACCCTATACAAGGGCCCAAGAGCCACTTAAGGTAAAAAACATTAGTCCTAAATAAAAGAACTTAGAAAGGTCTGTTCCCACTTCTCCCACTTTCCACAGACTTCCAAAAGCCTACATATGGGGCCCATATAAGGAGTAGTGACACATGGTCTGAAGATCACTTGAGGTATGAAATTAACTTCTGAGAGGAGAACTTCTCACTTTTGAGCGAATCATATTCTAACTACCATTTAAAAGTCCTTGAAACAATTTTTATGAAATTAAGACAACCATACTTACGTAAACAAAAGGATTGGCCGTTAGGACTGAATGTGATTTAGAAAAACATACCATTTCCAATATATTATTGATATGTATGTATTCTTTTCTTGTGTTTCCCTCTTTAGTCAGTGTGTTTTTTTACAACTGCCATGAAAATATTTATAGAAAAGGCACAGGGAAGCTACATTTAATTAAATTACCTTTTGTACCTTGAATAAGATCTTTCAAACAAGAATACGAAAATAGTGATTATTCCTTTACCTCTTCTTGACCTCCTTGTCTGTCTTTTACAAAATTACGGATACCGAGTCCAAGGGATGCCAACCAAGCCAGAGTCATCATAATGGGCATGAGGTAAGAACTGAGGATATGTAGATACCTGTTAAAAAGAAAGGTGTTTAATGATTAACTATTCAATAATGACAGATCAGCAAAACATTTTCACCTGTAAATAATGTTTCTAGGACACATGATGATAAAAGAAGCATTTAAGCATTTAACACTTGCAGGAAACATCAAAGAGGAGAATAGCAGGTGACCTATGTATTTTTCCAGTTTTCAAGTAAGACGTACATTGGGATCAAAATTTGAGATAAACTCTAAGTTCCTGCATGTTTCTGTTTTGTTGACCGTCTTATCATCAAGTTTTCTGGATTGCTTTACATACAGCCTTCAAAGCCTTGGAATCAACTATTTATGGTAAATTCAATAAGTACTTAAAAATATTTGCATTTCCTTACAAATTATTCCAATATTCATATTCAGTGGCGGAAAATAATTCTGTCCACAACTCTGTGTGTTTGTGTATGTGTGTGTGTGTATATATATATATATATATATATATATATATATATATCTTTATATATAGACTGTATATATATATATATATATATATATATCTTGTCATCCACAGACAGACTGTTTCGCTATATCACAGCTCCTCAGTGTGGGTAGATGTCCGACTGCTTCAAGCTGTGATCAAAACCCAACTGATTTGACATCAGCCACATATCTTGCCTATAGGCCATCATCAGAAAGGAACGGAATTTTAACATTTTTCTCTATATGGCTTGGAGAACTCAATACATACTTGAAGAGTAATGCTTATATATGTTTAGGCAGCATATCTTCATTCGAACTTGTTTGGTTAAATAATCTGGATATTTTATGTTGATTTATTTTATTTTAATCCTCTTGAATTCTTGGACACATGATGATAAAAGAAGAATTTAAGCATTTAACACTTGCAGGAAACATCAAAGAGTAGAGATACCGAGGAGAAAGGAAGGCACTGTATCTTATTTTCCCAAGTACTTTTAATCTCATTCAAGATCATCTTCAGGGGTGAATTGCTAAGACAAAAAATTAATATAATTGAAAAGCAATTCAAATCTGAAGATGATCTTGGATGAGATTGAAAGTACTTGGGAAAATAAAAGGAATGAAAAAAACTATGGAGCCTTTCTTAATGTGTTTAATGCCAAGATTTAGAAATTCATCTGTGAATATGAAAGGGTTAAAATAAAAATAGACATAATTTTTATATACATTTCATGCTCATATACAAAAAATTCACAACTATCTATTACATTAGTTTTTGTCTTAGCAATTCAAATCTGAAGATGATCTTGGATGAGATTGAAAGTACTTGGGAAAGTAAAAAAAAAAATGAAAAAAACTACAGCACCTTCCTTAGTGAATTTAATACCAACATTAAGAAATTGATCCGAGAATTCAAGAGAATAAAAATAGACATATATCCTGATTATTCAACCAAATGATATATATATATATATATATATATATATAAATGGGTGTCTATATTTTTGAGTTGAGGTATTTTGACTATTTACAGTGCTTGAACAGTTGTTCTTATCTTTATTGTCATATTCACAACATTTTGTATGTTGTATACCCCAGCCCTCATCAGGTGATAGAGTTTTGAGTTCAATCCCTGGCAACAGCAGAGGTGAACAAAAACTTGGAGAGTTGAGTTATAATAGAGAAATAACTGTAACCGAGATATGCAGAAAAGGCATGGCATGTGGAACTAGAACAATCTAGCCTGGTGGACAAAATAAAGTGTTCAAAATTCTCATGTATATCACCTGAAGCAGGCTGGAGCATATTATAGCCGAAACATTGTGAATATGACAATAAAGATGTGGACAATAGTTCAAACAATGTAAATAGTGTAAATATAAAATGGGATATTTTATTCCACTAGCCTATTACTTTAAAACATTGGTTTGTGAATTTGGTGACATCGCAAGTTCAGTTCTTGATCTAGACAGAGTTTTGTACATAGACATGAGGCAAGCAATAACTGTGCAGTACTAAATAAAAACTAGATGAGATATCCCTAGAAATGGTCAACAAAATGAGAACAATTGATCCCTGAAGATTAAATTAAGTTTTCAGTTTGAAATTCTCCGTTGGTTGCTCAGATCAATGAGCACCTGATGAAGGCGGGGAGCACGGTGTTTCTGCTATCACAGCATTTCATTTCAGCTGCTTTTTTTTGACAAGATTCCTGGGTATGACAATAAACTACATCTGGCAGCAAGGCCTCTGATCAGGAGACTGGAGGTTTTGAGGAGTGTGAAACCACCTCTTAAGTGCTGTTGTTGCCAGGTCCATCCTGACCTGGGGTGGTAGCACCTGCTAAGGGTTCCAGTTATAGGAAAATAGTAACCCCCCCAAAAAAAAACCACTATGAAAGTATAAAATCTCATCTTGTTTTTATTTAGTCCTGCTCAGTTATTGCAGACCCTATACTAACAAGCTTGTGAATTTGGTAACATAACTGCCCACTAAGCACAAGTAGACATTGCCCAGCCCAGGGATTGAACTCACAAGATTAAATAAAATAACCTAATCAAGATGAGGTCAATCCCTGTGCTTGGTAGTGCAGACTCAGTGGAAACAGGGTGAGCAATAACTGAGCAGAATTAAATAAAACTAGATGAGATAGCTCTAGAAATAGTCAAGAAAATGGGAACCATCAATCCCTGAAGATTAAATAAAGGGTTCAGTTTGAAATTCCCTGTAGGTTGCTTAGATGAACCAGCATTAAACAATGACCAGAGGGTACAATGGCCGAAATAGCATGATAAAAACAAAAATAGTCCTCAGCGAAATAATGGTAACACATCATTCCAGAAATTCAGACCTAAATTTTTTGGAGATAATTTTTATAGATACGATTCAATAGCCGAGGTGGGGAGAAGAGATGAATTCATACTTTCCCCAAGGGTATTAGCACATAAGTGAATGTAATGAACTCAATTGGAATTTGAACTCGACACTTTCTTTTCTTGTTCCAAGCAAATATTCATTACACCACCTGCACATCCGGGAGATAGAAAGAAAGAAATGTTCACTGAAAAAGAAGAGAAATAAGAAATCTATCATAAAAATGTCAATAACTCACTCATCCTTCATATGACATGGGAAGGGGAATTGTTTTAATGCTATCCCAGGAAGGCTGAATTTCTTGCCACTTGATTCAATGTGTGTTTCAACAATATATATTTCTATATATATAGTTGAATAAAAAAATGGAATTTATATTTCATTTTTTTTTACTTTAAATATCTGTAAGAAAATAGCATATTTATCATTTCCGATTTTACAAGATTTCAAATAAGAAACAAAACATTTCAAACATCAATAAATTATTTTTCTCTGATATTTTCAAGGTTTGGAAAGTTTAAAGAGAGTTTTGTAGACAAAATAAAATTTTGTTTTTAGCATCAATTTACCAAAAACATTTTTTTTACAAAATTGGTTAATAAATTTTTTAAATAAAATATATTTTTTATTCTTATAATTTCTTCTGTTTTTTTTCTCCCTCTTTTTTTAATGTCTATCTTTTTTTTTAAGGAATTTAAATATATTTTTTTATCATTATAGAAACCATTTTTTAAGGAAGTTTTAAGCCATTTTTTTACCTCTTGGCTAATACATTTTTTTTCTAATATACAGACACAACACATTTTTAGGAATGGCTAATATTTTTAGGAATAGTTGATTTTTAAGGAATATATATTTTTTTTCATTGGCTAATACATTTTTAGTGGAAGCCCTAATATTTTTTTACCAATTTTAATACATTTTTTTTATTTTTTTTACCAATTGGCTAATACATTTTTTAAGGAATGGCTAATTTTTTTTTTTACCGATTGGCTAATACATTTTTTAAGGAATGGCTAATATATTTTTTTACCAATTGGCTAATACATTTTTTAAGGAATGGCTAATATATTTTTTAAGGAATGGCTAATATATTTTTTTACCAATTGGCTAATACATTTTTTAAGGAATGGCTAATATATTTTCTTAAAATTGGCTAATTTTAAAAAAAAAAAAAGCATAAGGAATTGGCTACAAAATTTTTTTTGGAATGGAATATATTTTTTTGCCAATGGCTAATACATTTTTATTTATTTTTTATGAATTTGGCTAATACATTTTTTTTACTAATATAGCTGCATTAATACATTTTTAGGAATGGACATCTCATTCATATTTTTTAAATTTTTTAAGGAATGGTAATATTTTTTTTTTTTTTTTTTTTTTAAGGAGGGGGGAATATATTTTTTGCTGATTGGCTAAAATGCTAAACAAAGTTTGTTTTTTATTTTTTTTTTATTTGAAAAATACATTTTTGCGTTTGCTTTAAATGATTTCATAATTGAAAGATATAAAAATTTTTTTTTACTACAAAAAAAAAAATATATTTTTCCAATATAATATATTTTTTTTTTATACAGTTAAATTTTTTTTTTATACATCATTATATTATTTTTGCAGACATTATACTTTTTTTACCAATTGGTTTAAATACATTTTTTTTTTTTTTTTTTTTTTTTTTTTTAAAATGAAATTAATACATTTTTAAGGAATGTGATATATTTCAGGACCAATTGATCATGTTTTTTTTACAAATCCCTGTCCTTTTTTAGCCAAAAAAAAACATTTTTGAGGAATAAAACAGATATTTTTTTACCAATTGGCTAATCACTGTTTTTAAAGGACATGGCCTATAGTATTTTTTCACTGTTTGGAGAAAGAAAAATTTTTAAGGAATGGCTAATACAATAAATTGACTTTAAAAAAAAAAATCAGGTATATATAAACATCAATTAAATGACAAATATATGGCTATAAATTTTTTTTTCAATTCAAAATCTTTAATAATTTTTTAATGTGGAAAAAAAAATTTTTTTTTGATTTTTTTTTTTTTTTATCTCAAATATTGTTTTAAGGATTTTTTAAAATTATATAAAAAAAAAAGATTAAAATGTAAAATTTATTTGCCTAATTAATTTTATTTCAATCATTTTTAAAAAAGGCTAAAAATTTTTTTTTACATTTTTAAAAAAATAATATATTTTTGAAAATCTTTATTTTTTCCAAGAAAAATATTTGTTTGCTGTAAATGACTTATATTTTTAAATGGCTAATAATTTTTTGCATCTAATAATTTTTTAAGGAATTTTTAATATATTTTTTTTTTTTCAAAACAAGAACCCAATATATATTTTTTACCACTAAACAAATAATTTTTCTGTTAGCAATGTTTGTAAATTTTATTCATTTTCTTGTTTGTTTCTTTTTTTACCAATTGCTTAATTTTGCCAAAGAATTATTTTTTTTTTTTTTGAACAAGTTTTTATTCTATTGTCATTTAGCAACCAATTAATAATAGATATTTTTTTATATAAATTTCCAAGTTTTATTTTTTTAACTAGTTAAAAATGCTGTTTTTTTTGTACCAATTAGTTAATACTTTTTTAATTTTACAAACTCTATAGTTTTTATTTTATTAATGGTTGCAGATAAGAATGTAAACTTAGAAATTTTTAATAAGTTCAAATATATATCATTCCTTCAGAGGTAAGACTTTATAACTGAATTAAAAAGAAAACTCTACAGGCATTTACAGACAAGCAGCCAAAGCATTATGTATAGAGAATCCTTGATAAAATATGTTATATAAAATAAGAGTGTGTTATAATGAAGCCATATAATAGTGACATTATAATAGTGGTGGTGAGGGATTTGAAACTCAGATGATTTATAACTGTTGTGTTGAGGATTTTATGACATTTTATGACTTATAACTGTTGTATTGAGGATTTTGGAAACTCATATGAGTTGTAACTGAGTTGTTATTCAGAATTTCAACCATATTGGTTTAAAAAACATTCTTATGAATATGAAGTAAATTTTGGCTGACTGGAAATTTGTAATACAACAACAGAAACAGCATAAACAATAAAATCAACATTTGCTAGAACTACAAAAACAAAAACAAGAGTTGTTGGATATAATTCTGAAGAAAACAAAAAATTCTTAAACATCTCTTATGGCAGATGCTGCCCAAAACACCATAACAGAATTTTTATAAAATCCTGATACGGGACTGACTTTACCTGCATATTTTCATACATATGAACAAATTTTCAGTCAGGAATGCAGTGGCTGGCAAGATGAGACAAAAACGAGAGTGTTGTTGAGGAAAATAGCTCCATTAGAGTATGAAAAATACTATAACTATATATTACTAAGAAAACCAAGTGAAACTGGTTTTGAAGACAATAGTACATATTCTGACAAAAATCTTTTATGACAAGAGCTCTCTGTTCAATGCTCGATGGAAGTGCATGAATCTAACCAAAAAAGAGGACAAAGATTTTGTCACATATGTTGGGAATGTCAACAAAGAATGTGAAAGATTTATAATAAAGGAAATGTCTCCAGATATAGTGGATGATTGCAAGACAATTCTAAGTCTAACCTCATGATATGAAGAAATTCTAAAAAAGAATGCATTGGTACAACTAAAAAGGACAAATGTACAAACTGAAGAATAAATCATTGTTTCAGACTTTTTTTTTAAATTAAATTTGGAAAAGACTGTCCATTTAAAAAGCAGAATGTTACAATGTGGTAAAAAAAGGACATATAAAATCAAACTGCAAAATCAAACCAAGAAAAAATTCTCAAAAGAAGAAATTAGTACACAAAAACAAAAAGGAAGTTTGTGAATGTGAAAATAAATAATGTGTGTGTGTGTGAAAATGCTATTGGACACTAGTAGTGATATTTCAATAATCAGTGAAGCCACATGGAAGGAAATTGGAAAGCCTTTATTAAAAACTAGCAGGCTTCTATTAAATCATTAGGGGTTTTGGCAAGATATATTTTACTTGAAATATTTGACTGTAAAAAATTTTAAATGAACATTTCATTCATAAATTGGCTTGTTATAGTTAAGGAAAGTTTTACAAATAGATGCCAACTTGTTGAAGGCCAAGTAAAATGCAAATTTCAAACACTTTTCTGCATTATATAAGACAATATTCTTAAACAGAACTATTTTTGATATGAAAATCAAAACAATCTTTGAATAAAAGAACACTAATGAAGGACAGTTAATGAAATATACTTTTTTAAAATCAGTATACAAATTAGTTAAACCTGAAGAGTGATATCACCTAGAAGTAGATAATATATCATTGAGATATTGAGCTTTTAGCATATAAATTACTATAAAGTAGAGCTGGGGCTTTTTAATCTCAGAATTCATGGAAGACTTGAGCTCCAATTTCGCATTTATTAATATAGATGCCATAATATAAATGCTGCCTGATCAAGCAGCTTTTAAGCTAGTTTATAATAAAACATGCACTGCAATTTTGGATACAAAAGAAATTAAGAGTTACTCCTCTTGAACCATGGAAGCAACATTAATGGCTAGTATAATATATTAATATATATTTTTAACCCTATTTTTAACCGGAATAACTATGATATTGAAAGAATAATGAAAATTTGTAGAGGTTGTGCTCTAGCTGCAAAACTACCTATCACAAAGATAGAACCTTGACCAAAGACAGACACACTGTGGTCAAGACTGCATATAGATTTTGCAGGTCCTATGGTTGGATTATATTATCTTGTGGTAATGGATTGTTTCACAAAATGGCTAGAAATTTTTAAGTGCAAAAATCCAACAGCCTCAGTAACAGTGAATTTCATGCATGAACTGTTTGTGAGATATGGCATACTGGATACCATAGTCTCTGATAACAGAATACAATTCATGGGTAAAGAATTCAGAAACTCTTGTAAGATGTTCTTCATTTAATATATGACCCTGCTGTATCCCCCAAGGTTGAACAGACAAGCAGAATGGTTTGTAGGAATGTTCAAAAGAGCATTGAAGAAAGCAAGTCTTGAGAAAGTAAATAAGGAAGCACTTCAAAATTTTCTGAGAGTTTACCATGTAACACCTAACCCCAATACACCATCAGGAATATCACCGTCAGAATTAATGTTTGCCAGAAGAGTAAAATCAGTGTTTGACAAGTCAATAAACATGAACGGATAACAAAATTGACACCAAACATTTCAATATTGGTGATAAAGTGTTCTTTAGAGTATACAAGGATGGCAAAGAAACAAGGGAAGATGTCATTATATCAGCAAGAATCAGAAAGCTGATTTATATGGTAAAGGGAAAAAATTTGAATATAAAAGGCTCCATAATCAGCTGAAACAAAAGTTAAATTAATGAAAGACCTGAAACATTGGAAGGACCGATAAAAATTCTAAATGATGTTTTTGATGTGCCAGCACCACAACAAGTCGTGGAACATACAAGGACAAGGTCAAGAAAAGGAGAGCATACTGAAGAACTGGAAGTGGATCCAACACAGAAACCCTACAAAGCCAAGTATGTTGATGAACTCTCCAGAAAGAGAAAGGGGGAAGATACTAATACTTATAAAAAATAAAATATTTATAAAAATATTAAGGGAGGATGTTGTGGAGTAAATACTACACACCTGGTGACTACATGAACTAGTCCATTACTATAAGAGCTCCAGGTCATAGATAAGACTAGTAGCCGTTTGGAGTCAGTCATCAGAATAAATATTCAGGTATCATGGCAAACAGTTGAGGCTTTATGTATAGAGAATTGTTATATGTTATATAAAGTAAGAGTCTCTTATAACAATAGCCATATAATTGTGGCATTATGATATTAACATTTTTTTTACTATAATGTATCATTGAACTATACTTATAAGTGGTGGTCCTTTTGGGAAAGAATGCAGTAGGCATATTGTAAGCTGCCTTGACAACAGGGGTCTTGAAGAATTATTTTTAAGGTATATTCCAAGATTTTATGTAACCATACAAACTCTGAGGACACTTTAAGTTGGGCTCTCTAGCCTAGGGTAGCAGCCAGTCGAAAAGAAGGACTGTTCTGAACCTAAAATGGTGGAGAAATCAATGTGAAATTACTCTCCCATATTTCTCAAAAAGTCATAACGCATTGCAGGTATTAGAACAGAAAAAGGAATGTATGGATAGCCACGAATGTTTACATTCTGAAAGGACATGACATTTATAAAAATGTTCATTTAATCTTTCTATATTATTTTTAACCCAAACCTTAAATTTTTTTTTTTAAATCTTACCTTTCCTTTATCCTGCCAGTGAAAGGTATGTTGTCGACATCCATACGTATTTTATATTGAATGTGTTTAGGTAGTTTAACAATGGTGTCTCTTTTCTCTCTAGAGTTTTTAACCTCTTCTGGCATATCTTTGAATATCACAGCTGAAAAGAAAAGAAAAATATTTCAAGTATTGTATTTAGCTTGGAAAAGATGAATTATAACCATTATATCATTAGATTGAATTTTTAAATATCTATTCACAGTCATAATATGTCATTGTTTAAAAAAAAAAAAAAAGCAGTTACCTTGAGCACCTATTGGTAGTTAAGCTCAATCCAAATCTCAAGCAGGACTCGTATATATGATCCATTGCTAATGATACCGGAAAAATGGTCAGTTCCGTGTACCACTCCAATAAGTACCTAGCCTTTTCTACTTTTCCCAGAGCCAGATCAGGCCAAAAATGGAGTACTGTTGCCATATCTGTGCTGTAGCCACCCAATCATCTCTTTCTAGTCTTCATAGTCAAGAAACGTCTATATGGCCTTGTGAGTGATGAATTATTTTCCATCTTACAACCCCTTTCCCACAGAAAATGTTGCAGGCCTCTTGTTGCTCTGTCAGTATTTCCATGGAAGATGTTTAGATCAACTACATTCTTTACTTCCACAAGTTCTAACATCCTCTGCTAAAACCCTCCATGCCACACACACATTGAAGCAAAAGACCCTCATTTTCTTTGTATTCCATTGGTGAGGTGTACGTTCCACCTAAACAGGTTCTTCCCATGAACTGCTACTTTGTGGAACTGACTCCCAAGAGGATGCTTCTCTGTTCACTACAATCTTAATCTGTTCAAGTCACTATAGAGCTGGCAGGAGGAGTCAGGTTCTTTCAGGAGGGGTTCAAAGAACTGACCATTTTCCAATCATAGCTGAAGAAGTATTTACAAAACTTTCTTCATACATACATTATTTGAAGTGAAAGCTTCATGATTATTTTCAGATGGTTGTTAGAGATTCAAGATTTTAAAACAAATCCCAGAACTATGAAAAATGGTTTGAAAGTAATTGCTTGGATCAATATTTGAACATATCTGTGGAGCTGAACAATATTGTAGGATTATCCCACCTTGTCTACAAGGAACTTCTCTTAACGCTTGATGGGTGGCATTGTGTAAAGCAACATAAAAAGACACAAACACTTTTTCTCTCTTTTTTTTTTTTTTTCTCTTTACCCACTGGAATATTCATTCATGCAAAGTATGTTTTTGGCAAATTAGACCTGGCGGAGTGAGGTATTTTTTGAGAAGTAAAGGGTGGGATGACCATTTTTCCAGCATTGTTAGCAGTGCATCATATATAAGAATTCTATAATTTTAATATAATTAATAATAGCACAGGAATAAAGAAATGAATTTGTTTATCACCTGCTAAAAATTCATTCCTCTTGCTTAGATCAAAGGCCCTTTTCTCAAGTTGGCTTGAACTGACTGCAACAAACCTGCTGCTGGACATGCAGGATGTATAGTTGATAACGTTGACAATCAGGTATTGGAGTTTGGACAAAGTGCTATTGTTGAGCTGGTCAAGCATTTTCATGCTGGACATAATGCTATCTGAGTTGACATCAAACATGTCCTTCATCAGGTCTTGTACAAATGGTGTCTTCAGGTATTTCTGTCAACAGAACAATTATTGGTAAAAAAAAGAGAAAAGACAAAGGATTCATTCTGATTCATTGTGCATCTTTTACATGAAAGTATACAAAAAATTATTATTTGGTCAGCACAAATGAAATATTTTGACCCATTAAATTACTAAATGTTTTGACCCAGTAATATCAATCCTCCTATATGGCAGTGAATACTGGATAATTTCCTCATAGATGAAGAGACTTGAAGCAAGAGAAACAAAGAAAAGAGTAATGAACTGTTATGTAATATCAGTCCTCCTATATGGCTGTGAATACTGGACAATCTCCTCACAGATGAAAAAAGAGACTTGAAGTAACAGAAATGTGATTCTACAGAAGGATGCTGAGAATACCATAGACTGAACATGTGAACAATGACATAGTTTTAGCAAAAATAGAAGCAAAATGTTTACTTAGAATCAGAAAGTGACAATTGAAATATTTGTGTCATGTAATGAGAAACGATGACTTGGACAAAAGAAAAAAAGCTTCATTTACCTGTCCACAAAATTATTGTAAACTAATCACTAACCAGTATGTCTTCACTTTCAATAATAAACTCTATGGAGGTCACTTATCAGTGATGTTCTTGCTAGGCCTTTTTCAAGAATTTTTAGAATCTGGTTCATTTAATCACATCATACCTGAAAGCTCTACTTACCTAAGATATATAGATGATGTTCTTTTATTATATATCCCCATGATATAAATCTATTAGCCATAATAATGGAACTCAATAAGGTTGACTCTACCATTGAATTTACACATGACTTTGAAAGAAGCAATTCTCTCCCTTTTCTTTGACATCTTATTAATATGTAACAAGAAATTAGATTTTAGAGTTTATTGTAAAGCCACTTATAAAAATGATCCAATTAATTTCTATTCACAACCCAATCAAAGAACAAAATCAGGATTAATCATAGAATTCTACCTTAGAGCCTTTAGGATATGTGGCTCTGAATATCTAAAGGAAGACACATTAAGAAAACATTTAAATTTCTTTACTACCCATGTCATATCTTCAATGCTAAAAAAACAAGCTTACAAAAACTACAAAACTCAATAACACCTCTTTCTGCTTGTAGAAAAATTACTTATCCCTAATATTAGGATCTTTATCACCATGTCCAAGATAATCAGGGATATAATTAGGAAGAAAAATAAACTCAACACTAATTCAAATGCAGGTATTTATCAAATAAATTGTTTACAATGCAAAAATGTTTATGAAAGGGAGACATCACGTGATCTAAAATCCTGCATCTATGAACACAAAAGAGATTTGCACTTAGAGAATTCTTCAAACTCTCTTGTATTACACAAGAACAAAACTGGCCATAATTGATTTTATTTATGACATTCTAATGAAAAAAGAACATAATGCTTAAAAAAATTAAATGCAATGTCAATCATTATCCTCTGTCTTCTTGATTCCTGTTCTTTTATTGTTCTCTCTCCTTCATAGTGTTTTTCTTTTTCTCATATTCTTTCATGCTCAGTAATTCCTTGTGCATTAGTAACTTTATATGAATGGCTGGGCGAATAAGTAGGGATGGTAAAGAGTAAAAGAATACTTAGGGCAATAAAAACAGGAAGGTATGGAGAGCCATGATCATCGATACATAAAGGAAATATTATTTGAAAGTATAATAGAATTCTGGGTAAATAATTTCCAATGAAAGAAAAATCAAATTACTGTATATTTCTGTGTAAGGTGACCTTTATCTAAGACAAGATAAAAAAATATAGTAAATTTTCAAGAATTTATTCTATACCTGTAGTATAAGATGACTGCTTATTGATTATATAAGAATGATTTTATTAGAAATGTTCTATACTGTATCCTTAGAAATTCAAAATAAAAAAAAACAATTCTATATCAAGTTATCTCTACACACATCCCCTAAAAGGAAAACCATTGTTTTGTTTACATTTCATCATGTGATCTCTTGCGTAGACTGATTCTTCTTCTTCTTTTCCGATATCTAAACAGTTACAAACAGCCTGGTGTACTAATAGCCATTTACTTATACTTCATTAACAATCACAAAATACTGCTAATAACAGTATGATAATAGTACATTCCACTTTTAGCATTTTTTTTTTTATTCAGTCTGTTCGTAACTAGTATCTCAACCAGTCAGATACTGATGGTTGCAAGGAATTTGATGGGTTTTGATTTACATGTAGCAAGATTGTTTTATTAATATTGATAATGATGGGAAATAAATAGTTTTATAATATCCTAGAAGTTTTAAATGCAACTACCATAAAAGGATTTTTATTTAAAAAATAAAGGTTGTATATAATCATAAATTGTGTTGTGGTTTAACACCAAAATGATAATTAATTATTAATGAGAAATGAATATGATGTTCTCCTAAATGTTATTACTGCCATAATTAACACTATGATGATGATTATTAAAAGTTTAGCGAAAGATAAAGGTTGCTGTAAATGTAATCATAAGTCAATGTTTATATTCCTCAGCTGATCTTGCAAGGATACATGTTGATTTAAAGGAAATGGAATTATTCTCTGAATAGGCAATTAATTATGAAGTTATGCTAGTAATATATCAGGTAGAAATGGTTTTATTACTTTTACTATCAGTTTATTTGATAATGTGAATCTTTTCATGTATGTTATTTGTTGTTATACCAAGGCTGAGGTTATTACTAACAAACATTCAGAATTTAGGGATTCTTTTTTAGAATTGTAGTATAAGATGACCCCCAATTTTGAAGGGTGACTTAAAGGTCGTCTTATATGTGAAAATATACAGTATATTGAAAAGGTCAATAAAATCTCAAAAGCTTATTCTTTACTTACAAACAAGTCTGTCATATTGTTTATTTTGTCTTTCATATTCGAGACACCAATTATGCCTTCCTTCCATTGAGCTCCAATTTCCTGCAGTTTGCTGACAATTTGAAACACTTTGTCAACCTAAATGTAAAAAATGAAAATTATTACCGTTATGGAAAACGATCTGATTGTTATTATTCATTAGACTTTCTTCAGGCTATGACACTTGACAGAATTGAAAAACAGTGATTTTTTTTTTATCATTTTAGAAAGGGGTCCTTTTCACTGATACCTGGCTTCTTATAAAGTTAGCGGTACTTTGTTTTTATTTACAAATGTCAAGTTTGAAACTATGCCCATGTCATTGATAAATGCCTACAAATGACATTATCCTTTTCCCAATTCATGGGATATATATATATATATATATATATATACACACACACATGAATGTAATGAGAACGAAAATAATATAAATTCTAACATTCACAGCATTAATTAAAAAGAGGGCTCAATATCAAGAGTAGAGCAATAATTATTTATTATAATTTTTACATACAGACAAAACAACTTACTCACTACAAAGATGTATTTTTGTTTCGATGTGCATGCATCTCAACTTGTAAGAACCAGTTGGGATGCATGCACATTGAAACAAGAATACATCTTTGTAGTGAGTAAGTTGTTTTGTCAGTATGTAAAAATTATAATATATATACACGCACACACGAGGAAGCGATGCTGAATAGTTATTGGCCAGATTAAGAGTTTGTCAAAAACCTTATGCACACTTCAGATGAATATACAAGGTGGCTGCTGAAAAGTTCTGTCTAGTTCACTTTACAAAACATCAGATCTTTAGGGGAACAGTTTTGGGGTATGGACGAGAATTTTTCAGCACACCCGTATACTTATTTTTCAATATAGTTTCTTTTTTGTTGTTCATATAGTTAATCTTATGCTTCTCCATTAATCATGTTGATTAAACATTATACAAGGACAATTTCAGATTCAAATTCAGTTAATATGTGTCATGGAGATATTGATCCACACTCAACATTACTTATATTAAGTGTCACTTAAGGTTGAAAAGTACTCAGCCTGACTAAGCTCTTTTGAAAAAAATACTATGTTTCTCATCAGATTTTGGGAAGTTGATCAAGCCAATAACTTTCCAGCACCTTTTCATAGTGTTATATAATCTATAGATAAACAAGATTTTACAAGAATACAGAATACTCAGTGCTTAAACCACAGACACTGAGATCTGAATTTCCAAAGTCAAATATCAGGAGTTACATCAGCCATATTTATGAGAGTGCATTAATAAATTATTTCTCATCATATAATTTTTGATCAATGCATTCACTGCTGAACTAAGAGCCTTGATAAAGAAAGAGATTATGTTGAAAAATAACTGTATAATAAATGCTTTTATCGTTAGGCTTATTGACATACCTGTATTATGCAGGTTAAGATAAGGTGTTTAAAGTACTTGTTTAAGTAGAAAGACAAGGACTTGATAAGTCATTACTTTATTTAATCTGTCCAAACCAGGCCAAAGCAAAAGTTACAAGAATAAAATATTCAACAAAAAAAAAAAAAAAAAAAAAAAAAAAAACAAAAAAACAAAATGCCTGCAATAAAATGTTGTGTCAATAGGTCAGCTTTTCTCATGACACCATTTTTTTATAACTATCTTCACACTTCGGCAATGCTTATTGTTTTAAAAAGTGATGATTAGATGTGTAATAAAACTAAAACATATGATGAAAGTGAATGTTTACAATTTTTTGTTCTTGAGAATTTACACTGAAAATATTAAACATTATTTATTTATTAGATTGTTTATTTACAAGAATAATGTTATATTTACAACATTGTAAAAATTAATTAGAACTCTTGCAATAAAGTTGTTATGATTGATGATATTTTATCATCGTGGAAATAAAGATCTGAAATTTTGCCTCGAAATAAAAAATTTCCACCACAAGCAAGGGTATCAATAGTAAAAAAGAACAACACAGACGTATCTTCTTCGCTCTGTGAAAATCCAGAGTTGATGGTCTCAAAAACTTCCCTTAACCCCAAAATTCTTGAAACAATTATAAACAGATAAGCCCAAATTTTAAAGAAACAAAAAGAGACAATAACCCTGAGAACATTTAACACACATAAAACCAATATTGTAATTAACATTACGAAAAGAAAAATACACTTTCTTGTCATTAATTTTAACATGTGTCTCAGGGTCTTATTATTGTTGTTGTTGTTGTTGTTATGGTTGTATGTTTTATTCATTTCATTTTCAATATATCAAATATTAATTAATTAATACATATAACAATGTGGTAACTTATAAAACAACTCAACAGAAACCACATAACACAATATTTATCATTTACCAGTTTATAAAGAAATTAAAGTGAAAAAAATTCTTCATTCATAAATTTATAAACATTTACTAAGTTATTAAAATATATAACCCAACTCTAAGGAAATTATTATTATTTACCATTTTATAAAGTTTGAATCGATCGGCAATTAGTTGATTAGACAACCATTTCAATAAATAATTTAATAAATAATGTAAATAAACAATCTGATAAATAAATAGTGTTTATTATATTTGTTGTGAATTCTCATGAACAAAGAAAATGTATAAATTCACTTTCATCATATTTTTAGGTTTTATTCCAATTCTAATCATCACTTTTTAAAACAATAAATGTTGCTGAAGATTTGAAGTAAGTTAAAAATTGATGTCATGGGGATTGTGAGGGAGAATATTTCTGTGGCGGACATGAGACAGAACCTGGGACGAGCACAACTGGTCGCGACCAGACCTCTGCATTCTGTTTGACCTCTCCTGACGTCCTTTTGTGTACAATTCTTTGCCATATGGTTGGGTCCAGAGCATTTTGTAGCAGGTAATCGTTCTGCTAACAGGTTTGGCATTAAAACCTCAGCTTCTGAGCGTTAGCTCTACGGATAAATTTTTCAATACCTGGCATATTCGTCATCCATCATAATAGCCATTAATTCGGGTCAGAATGAAGTTCTAGATTCATGTCGTCCATCCTGGAAGAAGCTTTGAGAAGTTATTTAACATGATGTGGCAGTCCTGACACATTTGCACATTGCCATCCACCAATCAGGTAGCAATTTTTCCTACTATCTGCGCCAAACGATGCATTTCAGCCAGGAATTCATCCACAGTTTCATGGAATGAAAATTAAATCTGTCAGTTCGCGTATGCAGTCATAAAGGCCCGTTTAATTTTGTTCCGTCTGCCTCTGCTCTCCACTGAGTTGTCTATACAGCAAGGGCACCGCCTCGAAGTCGTAAAGGCAAGAAAATTCGATCTTGTCCATGGCACAAAAATGCAGACCAATTCCACATTTTCTATCCATTCAACAATGGGCATATCCGTTGGGGTTATCTGAATTCTGGAATCAAACGGACGTCAAAGATCTTGCCTTTTTTTTTGAAGAATCAATATGTTTAAAATAGCTTGAGGCGAATGAAGAAAAAATAACCAGCGAGTAAATTCAATTTCCAGCTGGTATTTCAAACTTGAGTCGTTCCTTCTTGAGTTCTTCAAGGGACATTCACGGTTGACGGCAAGAACGGGCAGTTAGTGTGATTTGGAGACAGAACTCAAGAAGGAACGACTCAAGTTTGAAATACCAGCTGGGAGAGCTTGAATTTACTCGCTGGTTACTGTTTTCTTCATTCGGCTCAATTTCCCCTACAAGTTTGGATTTGACTGTTGGACAAAAGACAAAAAAAAAGACTCCTACATCAAGAGGAGTATGTTTATATCCTTTTGTTGAAAACACTCATTCACGGATAAACATTCTCTCCTAGTTTAGTTTCTATTCTACATTATATTTCCCTGGACCAAAAGTTAATAAACTTGTTAAACCAATTCCGGTTTTCTACTGTTGTTTTTGATAACTCAGTTACCACAATGGGAAAAACCATCCTTTTGGTATTCTGTCTTATTGTAGGTACATTTATCTATGTTTCCCAATTCTTTTCCTGTATATTGCAGACTATTGTCATAATAAGTGAAATATCTCTCAATTGAAAATGTGTCTAAATTTAATTGATTGCTACTTGACCCACCGAAAAAAATCCACAAATTTAAATCTTTATTAAATAATGTCTTAGTTTGGTGAATATAATGTGAACATCTTTATTATATAATTTTTTTTAACTACCGAACTATAAGGAAATCATTATTTAATATTTTATTAAGTAATTAGCTAATGTTTTGCCAACCATTCCAATAAACAATCTAATAAATAAATAGTGTTTATTATTTTTGTTGTCAATTCTCAAGACAAAGAAAATGTATAAATTCACTTTCATATTAAACACAATAAATATTGCCAAAGAGTGAAGGTAGTTAAAAAAAAAAGTGATGTCATGGGAAAAATCATTCTTATTGTGGGTATGAAGGGTCTATGTTTTCTGAAAATTCATACACCCACTCGAGCAGAAATTGGTTAAGTTTAGGGTGAAAAAGTTGAAAGCAGTATTTAAAAAAATAACGGGACATAAGTCTTAGACTATGACAAACAAATGTACTCCAAAGAAATTTCTATAAGCTAGCTGCAGCAAAAAGAAAATTTTTATTTGAGCACCTCAGTATGGTGTAATGAACAAACTATCTAGGTTGAAAATTACTGCTTAGTAGTGAGTTTAATCCTTACTGGGTGCCCAATACTTGTGACATTGCATCAAACTAACCTTAGCTAATTAAATCATTTCTGGGCATATTATTGTGGTGTAATAGTTAACGAGCTAGTCAAGTTGATCATTAGTATTCAGTAGTGAGATTGATTGACTAATTTGTTTTTTATGGCTTATCTACCCTTTTCAGGTTATTTAAAACCAGAAAATATTTTTAGATTCTAAGATTTTTTTTTTTTTTTATTACTAAACAATTATTATGTTTAGTAATAAAAGTTTTACTAATTAACCCATGGAGGGAAGATGGGGTAAATTCATACCAAATAAGAATTTGATAAACAAGCAAGAAATTATGTGTATATAAAGTGGAAGATCAATTCTATATTACAATCAGTATATAAACTGATCCTTCACTTTGTGACCTTGATAGTTTCTGTATATTTATTAGTGGTTTAGTGATATAAGTTTTACTAATTAACCCATAGCTGGTGGGAGAAAAGGTGGATTCATACCTTTCCCAAGGGTATTTGTGTGTAAGTGAATATACCAAACCCAACAGGGATTGGAAATTGGATCTCTGATTAACAATTCCAAGTCATTATCCATTAAACCACCTGTACATCAGAGCTTACAGCAGCTGGTATTCGCAAGCAGCCATCCATCTAGATACTAATCAAGCTTGACATTGCTTAACTTTGATGATCATATGGGAACTCTTGTTTCAATATGATGTGGCTGTAAGGTTGAGTTGTGAGATTTTTTAGACAGACAGTATCAAATGAAAGAAACCAAGTAAAGCAATCACCAAAAATCCAGTTACCATAAATAAAATAACATTGTCTGATGAGTTATTTTAAAATAATTAAGAAAAATGTTTGTAAGATGGGGATTTGGCTAGTGTGGATAACAGAAACAAAAATGTTTTAAAAAGGGCATAAAATAAATATAGATATAAATATACAAGTAGAATAAAATGTATTTTTTATACTGTTTCCATTACCTTGTTAGTAATGTGTCGGGTGACTTCGTTATCCGGAGTGAAAAGAATCTTGCCTCTCACAAGTGGTTTCACGAATTTCCATAAAATTTCTCCAGTCTGAGTCTTTATGATATCTTTATAAAGATGTTTGCAAAACACATCTGAAATTTTTACAAAATAGAAAAATTGTTTTAAAATGAAAAAATATTCAATAAAGTAAATGTTTATATTCTTAGTGTGTCAAAAAAATCTGAAAATAAAGAAAAAAAAAAAAAAATCAACTATTGGGTTGTTAGATAAATGTGTTCTTTTTTTCAATGTTTTTTGAGTTAACACACAAAATATTTTTACCATAGGGTAGGGGGTTCTTTAGCAGGGTGAATTTAAGTTTTTTTTTGTTGTTATTGAGGCTGAGATTGCATAAGGCAAAAAAATTTACCAGTCTAGACACTCATGTTTTTTTTTTATCAAGATTCCATCTCTAGAAAGGTTGTCATTCAAGGCTCAAGACCCCCATGTGAGGGTTAGAATAGTCATTTTTTAAGAATGAAACCCGGGTTCAAATCTGACTATAGATGATTTATCAATATTATAAGCATGAGGAGGCAATCTCAGTGTGCAGTACATTTGGAAAGTCTCTGAAAATCATACGATGCATTGACCCAAGCCATGTGTATGAAATTCGATAGTTTGATCTGTTTGGAAGCCATTAATAGTTGTGCTAGCACATAGTCACAAGTCATCATGACTGAGGGTTTGAGCAGATTGATCTTGCTCAGACTATTGACCATATCAGTTAATGTGATCTTTCCAAGAGAATCTAAGATCAACTCAGCACAGTTGCAATATAAACCACAGGTAGTCTCAAATGTGCCTGAGAAGGCGTCTGCAACAAGTAGTGGCTAGCTGCCCTAGTAGACAGGTATACTAGGATACAAGTGGCCAGCCTTCACATGCATTATATATATATTTATTGTATTATATTAATATTATTATTGGGTTTCAGTCCAGACTTAAGGCATTCGGTTGTCTAGTCGCACAGAAGAGCTGTGATACAGCGAAACAGTACTGTCTGCGAATGACATGATTTAGCTCTTGAAAATATATTTTCAATTGAGCACTGTTGAATGATAAACTAATTCTAAAAATAACAACTACCTGCGTTAATGCGAAGCTCTTTAGTAAAATTAATGGAGCACTTCGGTTGTTTGGCATTAGTTACATCTGTAAAAACAATACTTGGCTGACTCATTGTGTCGAGTGAAAATAGCTCAGTGACACCAAATTGGTTGGGTTTCAATCTGGGCTTGAGGCATTTGGAAGACTAGTTGCAGTGAAGAGCTGTGATACAGCGAAACAGTATGGTCTACAAATGATATATATGTAAGCAAATATATGGAATTAGATCCGACAGTATGAGGAAAAATATATACGGAAAAAACAAACAAAAATCCTTATATACAATTATGCTGTTTTAATGTTAATATGTCAATGTCTGACGTTTCGGTCTAATAAACCATCTTCAGGACATATTCATAAATATAACATTATCAATACAACATGACAAAGACGATGTACATAAGAACAAGACTTATCCAAACAAATAACTGAAAGTTTTATAATATCAGCGCTCCGTTTAAAACATGGTCACGTTGTCGTCACATGGGCAACGCTGTGAAAACGTATTCCTAAAATTTTGTCATGTTGTATTGATAATGTTATATTTATGAATATGTCCTGAAGATGGTTTATTAGACCGAAACGTCAGACATTGACATATTAACATTAAAACAGCATAATTGTATATAAGGATTTTTGTTTGTTTTTTCCGTATATATTTTTCTTCAAATGATATATATATATAAATAAATATACATAATATCTTCCACTTAAAGTATGACCGAGTTTCATGTTCATTACAATCATCAGGTACTTATAATGGTACTTATACAAGGCCATTATAGGTACCATTAGTCATACTTTCATGTGTAAAGTAATATTTATTAATATATACATTATAGCTCTGTATTACCACATTGAGCACTGTTAACACCAAAAATTAAATAAAAAATTAATTTGCAAATTTATATATGTGTATGATCGTACACATGTATGGTTGCTTGTATCTAGATTTATTTATTGAATTTATACACATACACACACATATATATATTACACAACAAAATTCCCAAATTACCTCATATTACCCCCTATTTCCCAATATGAGGTAATTTTGGATTTTGTTGCATAATTTATAGGCTCTGTTATGATAAATACATTGATCTCTATTTGTGGATCAGTTTTGATAATTGATATTGCTAGGATCCACTTGGATTATATTAATATTTTTTCAAAAATTATATCAATATATTTTCAAAAATAACTCACTCAGAAGGAAAGTTCTGGAGAGTGCCGCCATAGAACAATACCCAAATATTAATCTATGCCCAGGTTTTTTCCCCGTTTCACCTTTCTTAACAAAATTACTGCTCTCACAAACAAATGTACACAACAGATTCATAAAATCAAAAGAAAATGGTTGAATACATCAACACAGATACAATGACAATATTCTCCACACGTGACAAATACTGACGTTATTTTCAGTTAACAATATGAAAATAGCATTTCTCTATATTCCAGTTGCTAGTAACATTCTGTTTTTGTTTTTATTAGTTACCTTGTTAAATTATATTCATTTCATATTTTGCTTTGATAAAGTCCACATTGGATGAAACACATCAGCAATTGCTAGTTTTCCTATTGTCATATATATATATATATATATATATATATATATATATATATATGGTGTATATTTTGACAGCATGTTTTCATTGAATAATTTAGACAAGTTTTGTCTACTTATTTTCAATTGAATTTTTTCATATTCATGGACAAACCTTTTGTTGTCATTATTAAAGGAAGAAAGAAAATTTCCATATTGATACATATTATTTATTCTGAGTATCAACACAGTAATTTTCTCTTTATTTAATAATGACACCAAAAGGCTTGTCTGGGAATGAAAAAGATCCAATTGAAAATAAATAGGAAAAATTTGTCTAAATTATTCAATGAAGCATTGATTTCTTTCTTTCTCTCTCTCATATATATATATATATATATATATATGATAATGATATATAATTTTTTATATATGAAAAATTTTAGGGGAAAGATGTCTGACAAAATGCAAAAGTTTTTGTGTGACACATTTTGTCTTTTAGGACTTCATTGAATTAAGTTTGCTACTCCAATATCCTAACTATTTCATATTCAATGAAAAACAAAAGGCTCATTAAAATATTCCAAAATAGAAAAGCTGTCCTTCCTGATAAACTAAACAAGAACAAATCAAAAAATATATTGTTCTACCCAGTAATTCTATCAGAACTACAATTGAAAAGAATTTATCTAAACATAAAACTTATCCCAACTACATCTAAAACAATAAAGAAAATTAATCAATACAAAAATAACAATAAGGTAAAACTTGGAGGAGGAATTTACTATCACCTGTAATGATTGCCACAAAAATACATCAGAGAAACCTCAGGAAATTTAAATAAAATATTATATGAAAACAAAAGGGATATTTTACAAAACAACACCTTAAACACATTGGTTGCTCACCATAATGAGAATGACTACAATTTTGACATCAACAATGCTACTCTAATTAAAAGAGAAAACAATTCACTAAGACAAAAATGTCTAGAAAAAGGTTTAATTGCTCATTCATCTTCAGTAAATTTTGTCCTGGTTTTTACAACTTTCACAGTCATTATCCAGAACCGATGTGATATCTGTATTGTAGTTAGAAAGCCTTTGTCTGCATTCTGGTATTATTTGAGAAGGTTGACGTTCTTTAGACATTCTTCTGTTGTACTTTTGCCTTTCATAAAGCATACAGATCATCTAGTTACCTTATTGACAATAGCCAAGATCACAGGGTTCACAAGACCATGTCATAGTTAGCCTTTTCTATGGCTGTGTATGGGCTTTACCAGGGATACATAAAGTTCTGATTTCAGAGTTGCCCTTCTCCTAGATGGATTGCCAACTATTCTCACTATGCTACCACTATTTTCAGATTAAATTCCTTCATTTCACCAGTTTTAACCTTCACAGCTATGATATGCCCTGCCATGTACATAGGGGCTAACCATCTCCATTCCCTTTTGTATTCCATTAGTAAGAAAGAAGTTCCACTGGGGCAGCTTCTTCCCAAGAACCACTACTTTGTGTAAAAGAATCCTAAGATGTTTTTCCAAAACCTACAATCTTAATCTCTTGATTGATTTGTTCTTTATAGCTTATCAACCATTTTCAGGTTATTATTTTTCCATGCCTACAATCTTGAAGTCTAAAATTATCTATTATCTTTCCGACATATCCTCATTAACTACAGTTCTGACCTTCCCTTATGCTCATGCAACAAACTCATTCAGTAACAATCTACCTTGAGTGGCTCATGGGCCTTGAATTGCATGACAATGAATGCAAAGAACTTGACAAAAATTTGCTGATTTATTACTATCATTCTGAGTTGCTAACAATTATAGATTATCTACCCATATTTTTTTTCATCTGAAGCAAGGCAGTAAAGCCACTAAGACACAAGAGGTTACTGAGTTAAAGAATAAGAAATAAGTGAAACATTATTACAATTAACATTGCATTTAAATTTTTGAAGATCAAAGTTGGCTGGAAAGCAAGAAGCCAGAAGAGAGTTCCACAGGCGAGAAGTGCAAGAAAAAAATGTTAGTATAGAATTGTAGCTAGCCAATTCATCTGTAAATAAATGAGACCTAGCTGCCTATCTAGTACTGTACTCAAATTCATAAAGTCTTAAGTACCATAGCATAAAGTTAATCAGAACTATTGCCATGAAAATTTACATTATTTGGACTGCTATCCTCATCTACCCATATTGCATTCATTTCTAGGCTTGGCTGGCTCAAGAGATTTTTGTGGCTTAGCATATATGAAGATATGGGAACCAGTAATAAGGAGTGATGGAGAAAAGCAATGAATAACAACAAAAATTGCAATACAAGCTCTGGTAAAAAACGATTTAATAATAATAAAAAAATTGCAATATGAGCTCTGGTAAAAAACGATTTAATAATAATAATAAAAAAATTGCAATATGAGCTCCTAAAAAAAATGATTTAATAATAATAATAAAAAAATTGCAATATGAGCTCTGGTAAAAAACGATTTAATAATAATAAAAAAATTGCAATATGATCTCTGGTAAAAAACAATTTAATAATAATAATAAAAAAATTGCAATATGAGCTCTGGTAAAAAACGATTTAATAATAATAATAATAAAAAAAATAATCTTTAAATTCCAATGAGATTTAATAATAATAATAAAAAACGATTTAATAATAATAATAAAAAAATTGCAATATGAGCTCTGGTAAAAAACGATTTAATAATAATAATAAAAAAATTGCAATATGAGCTCTGGTAAAAAACGATTTAATAATAATAAAAAAATTGCAATATGAGCTCTGGTTACAAATTGGTGCCGAGACATTAGGTTTATAAATCCCAGAAATTCATACGCAGATGTCCTCAAGGACGCATGGGCCAGTGGATAAAGATATTGGTTAGATCCAGTGACTAGACCCAAAAAGTTGTCAGTTCAATACGAAAAGCTTGGAGAGTTGAGTTAAAGGGAAGTAACTGAGACACCCAGAAGAGGCATGGCACATGGAATTAGAACAATCTATCCCAGTGGACGAAATAAAGACTTTGGTTTGAAATTCCAATCACCTGAAGAAGGTCAAAGCATACAACAGTCAACATGTTGTGAGGATAACAGTCCAAATGATGTAAATAATGCAAGTCATCATTAATACCTCATCTCAGAGATATAGACAGGCACCATGAAAGTATTTATAGAAAAGGCACAGGGAAGCGACATTATGATGGTGGGAAAATGACTGAAGCCAAAATGCTAAGTCAGAAACATTTTTGAGTATGAAATCAGAAAAAATAAGATAAAGATAAATGAGTGAAAAAATTTTTGCTTACTTGGAAGAGAATTCATTTCTTGACGCTGCAGATGTGTAAGTCCATCTTCGCCCTTGATTTCATTCCTGGGACTTACTGATAATAACTTATTTTGATTTTTGAAAAGTAATGATACATTACGTCCGCACATTACTGGCACCAATTGTGAAAATGCATTATAGTCCCCTGTATATGAAAGAAGGAAACAGTTTTTAGTCCAAATAAATATAAATAAATGTGCATATACCTATATAATATACTATACATATATACCTACGGATGGCAAATGAACCACAAGTGGTTCATTTGCCATCCATACCTGAAGACTTGGGAAGCCATGAAACTAAGTTGCACTACAAACGTAGGTATATAAAAGTTTTTTATGGTACAAAATTTAATAAGAGCTAGGAAAAAGCAAAATTTATATGGCATTTTTTAAAAAAGCTAAAAAAGAACAACTGGTTTCGTCGAAGGACTTATCAAGTTTATTTTTCTGGGATGTAAAAAAAATATTAGTCTGTAAAATAAATTAATATAGCGAATAAAATGGGAGGGGGGAAAGAAAAAAAGAAAAAAAAAGAAAGAATTTCAAGAAACTAGAGTTCAATAACATTCCGACCCAGTAAGCATTCCTTCTGTTTACAAAGGGAAGTCCTATGGGATCTGATATACAAGGACTCTAGAACCTTGAGGTGATATGCGGAGTGGGACCTAGATAAAATTGAAAAACGGTCTGCACTAAAATCAAACACACAATTCCTGCAATTTATTACATGCTTAGCAGGTATAGTAGGTATATGTGTATTTATTAATATATACTTCATAACTCTGTTTAACTACATTGAGCACTGTTTTGTTTACACTATATATTAGTGTAAGTAAATATTTATCTGCTTATCTGTGTATACACGCTATTGCATGTATATACAGTTGCTAATATCTTGTTATTTGGTTTATATCCACACTTTACATTATATATATATATATATATATATATATAAAGTATACTTTCATTTATCATGAACTAACTACATATATCTCTTATTACTCTGAATGTTATTTTAGTGGATACTCATGATTGAGCAGAGGACCTGATTTTTTTTTTTTAAGCAGTGTTTTATTGATTGATTCTTTATGGCTTATCGACATTTTGCAGGTTATTTATAGGCCAGAAAATATTTTTAGATTCTAAGAACTTTTGGGAGATAATAATGATTTTATTGATAAAAGACCTACTAATTAACTCATTGCTAGAGGGAGATGAGGTGGATTCATACCTTTCTCAAGGTGTATTTGCATGTAAGTCAATGTAACAAACATGTCTGGAATTGGAACTCAGCTTCCTGATTTTTAATATCAAGCCTTTAATCATTATATCACACACATGTCCATGCTTACAGCCCCTGGTATTTGTTAAGTGGTCACCCATCTAGGTACTGATCAGGGTTGGCATTGCTTAACTTCAGTGATCATACATGAACTTTAAGCACTATGAATTACTGTCTAAGTTTCAAGAATGAGGAGTTATCATTATTTACATACAGACTATTCTCCTGATCTTTGTTGTTGGTATCACAAAGTTAGGGCAATGGAAACAGTGTGAGCAATAACTGAGCAGTACTAAATACTAATTAGATAATATATCGCAGGTCATGGGCAGTGGAATGAGTAAGTATCTACCACCTTAAACTAAATAATGTGCTCAGTTTGAAAGTCCTTGAATGTTAGCGAGAGTTACAAGCACCTGCTGAAGGCTGGAGGACACAGCAGTTGAAACAAGATAACAACAACAAAGGTGAGGATAATAGTGTGTGAGTAAATAATGTAAACAGTGTGAATTATGTCTATCAGCCTGTGCATTAGAGAGACTTAATAAAGACAGAGCTTGTATCCTCCTTTTGCAGGAGAAACCATCATCTGATCCAGCATAATTTAGGCCAGTTTACCACAGAGAGTGTCAGAGACTGGAAACCTGTAAATACTCCCTTTGAAGAATGCATGTTCTTCCGTTCACATCTGGAATGCCCATATCTGCTTCATTTTCTATCCAAAATGTAAGCAAAGCAATTTTTTTAAGGAATTAAGGAATTTTATATAAATCCAACATTATTTTTTATTACTCTTGATGTTATTTTAGTGGGCCCCAAAGTCTGAGTAGATGCCCCATTGTTTTTTTTTTTTTAAACAGTGTGAATTATATATGCCTAACCCTGCGCCTTGTGAGTTAAATTGGGTACACGGAACCCCTGGGGGCCATTGATAGCTGTGCTAGCAGGAAGTCACAAGTCATTGTGGCCGAGGGCTTGAGTGTACTGGCTTTGTTCAAATTGTTGATCACACTAGATAACATGCTCTTTCCCAGAACCTGTAACTAAGGTCTGCTCAGCAGAGTTGCAGTATAAATTTGACATGTCACTCAATCTATAAAAAGTGCTTAGCAAGGTGACAGAGGAATGCCACTGTGGTAGCAAACAGAAGACATGTGCTGGATTAGTTGACTTATGCTATGCCGTTTGGTGAAAGAAACAAATTAGGGAATTTTATTCCAGGCAGAAAGGAACTGACAACGTACAGCTTGAACTTTTATTGTATTCCTTCTATAGGTTGACCAAATATAGTGGTCATTACAATAGTTCCTGAATCAAAATGACTTTAACTATTTGGAAATCTGTAAAAAGAATTTGGATAATGTTCTTTATTGAAAAGGGTAAAAAGTTGTGGGAGGATAGAACTATGAAGTTTGAAAAATTGCACAAGAAAAACAATGGTCAATATATTGCTCTGTGAAGCAGAAAAATAATTTTTTTATTTAATAAAGTAGCTGAACTTTAATGAAAAATGTTGAAGAGAGTTATCATAAAATTGATTTTCTCAAGGAAACTAATGCAAATTGATTTGTGAATTCTACTAATATCTGTTTGAAGATAGAATCATTTTATTGTAATTTAGAATGAAGACAGAAAAACAGCAAAATATATCCAAGTTTTCTTATTTCAAATCATGACTATGTTGAAGAAAGAACAAAGATTTCTCAATTCAAATCATCTGACTACACTAGTTGTGGAACCAACAAAGCATTGGATGCTTAAAAATCAGAGAAGAAACTCTTTGACGATTTAATTGAAAATTATCAGAAAATTAATTAAACTACTCACCACTTTCAGCTTTAATGTATTCACTAAAAATTTTAAAGAGTTGAGTTGTACTCAAAGATCCATATGCTTTTTGAATAATGGCACTAGTCCTAGCAACAGAACTTAAGGATTGCTTGGCAGATGGCATTGTCATATTAGACTCTGAGAGAATTGTTTTGGCCTGAAGCAATACATACTGAAAAAAAAAAAAGAAAAAAAAAGACAATTTTATGATATATCTGTTGACATAAAAAGAGACAGAAAATAATAAAAAAAATATCAAAAGAATTTTTAAAGAATGAGAAAATAAATTTATTTAAAATAAATAAGCTCTTAGGCCTTTCACTGCTACATTGTTACAGCATTGTTGCCTAGCTGGACTGGTCCAATTTTTAGGAAAAAATCAGAAGTTGCCATTTACTGGAAATAAATGACAATAAAAGTGCTTAGTGATTTCTTCTAAGTGCAACCATTCTGGTTCTGATGGATTGTTAATTAAAACAAGAAGTGCTTTAGTAATTCTAATACTTCCAAAATGAAACTGCTCTCTTTTAATTGTCTTAGAAAACATTTCTTGCTTTCCTTGCATGGCTGATGCTAACCACCAGGAGAGTGGTTCATTGTGCCCTCTTGAGCCAATGTTTTCCACTCACATGAAGTAAAATGATTATATTGAATTAATTGCTAGGAAAGTTGGTTCACTGCCTTGTGTAAGTTTTCTCACCAGAATCTATCTTACACATTTATAAGTCTAACATTCATCTAGGCATTGTGTTGATTCCAAGCTTTTATGGAATGACTGCAAGACACTTGTCCCTCCCCAATTTATCAGCAGAAGCACACAAATGCATGCTAAGATTTTTTCCTA
Source organism: Acanthosepion pharaonis (assembly GCA_903632075.3). Classification (NCBI taxonomy): domain Eukaryota; kingdom Metazoa; phylum Mollusca; class Cephalopoda; order Sepiida; family Sepiidae; genus Acanthosepion; species Acanthosepion pharaonis. Next base: position 408,793 of record CAHIKZ030001604.1, read on the forward strand.
GCCAATAAAATAGGCTGGTTCTTGGTTTCATTTGACTCAGTCCTGGTCTGTCTTGTCTTGAAGTTAGAATGCTATGTTTACTTGTCCAAACTTGCTTCTGTATGTATTGTCAACCCTAATTCTTAGTTTGTTAACTTTTTGCCTTATTAGTGTTGCTTTGCCTTATGACTGTTGCTTTGCCTTGCATATATTGTTTGTTTGATTTATATTATTTTTGCCCTGTTCTTTTCTTTTTCTTGTTATTGAAAACTTTATCAATTTTGTTTGTTGGACACTTTTGTCACTTATTTTGCAATTGACCATAGCTACTCACTCCATACATTGGATATTGCTGCCACATCTGGTCTGGGTGCTTCTACTGTGAGAGATTCTTGAATAAAATGTTGAACTTGTTTCAAATCATCTTGCCTAAACAATGGACAAGGATTTCTTGTAAATTGTCTGGGTTGAAGAATAGACAAAGTTTCATTGTTTCAAATCATCTGTGTTGAACATCTGACAATATTTTCTTATCTCAAATCAAATGGGTCAAACAATGGACAAGGATTCCTTGTTTCAAATCATTTGGATTAAACGACAACCCAAAATTTTCTTATTTCAAATCATCTATTCCCAAATTGTGGAACCACCATACCAAAGAACTGGATACTTAAAAATCAAAGAAGAAACTCTTTGTCAAGTATTTTTCTGTTAATTCTTTCTTCTCAGATGCTGTTTACTTCTTGCTTAAAGTGAAATGCTAATCTCTATTTAGTCATACAATTAATGACCTGTCCTTCCTTTTTTCAGTTATCTCATATGACTGAATATTAGACATGTATCCTTTGATTGCACTATCCATGACTTGTGAATTTACATTACTAAATTTCCACAGATTTTCAGATGCTAAGACACAAAGTATTTGCATGTTTTCTTACTAAACACTAAGGAACAATCACTTTTTAACGGATATACTCAAAATACATTTTAGGGGCCAAGATACAATGTATTCAGATGTTTACATTATAAACCATAAAGAAACATGTTTAACAAATATACTCAGTAATGCCCCTGAAACAAATCATGAATCCAGCTATGGGTTAAATAGCAGAGTAGACTGGGCTGTCTTGCCTTATGTGGCAACCAACCAAGGAAAATGAAAACTGAATTCAAGCCTCTATTGTCTTGCTTGTCTCTTCAGAAAAAGAAATTGTAACTAATGTCCAATCAGCAGAGTTGCAACAAAAACCAAAGGTGGGTTCTACAGGTTGAGTAAATGTCTGTAATAGGGTTTGGTTAGCCACCCTGGAAGACAACTGTGTTTAGAAAGGAGCCATTATAATTTTATGATCATACAGTTGAATCTTAAGGCAGAAGATGGCAACAAACTGGGAACTTACTTGTTTGACAAATTCTCCAATGTGTAGTTGTTCCATGATGATTTGTGTTAAGTTGCTGATTTTTTCTTTGTCAATATGGCACAGATGCTGGCTGATTTCCCCATAGGTGATGTCAGTGTCATTTGAAAGGGTTAATACATGGCTCAAATTGAAGCACAGTAATTCAGAGAAGTTACTGGACTGCAAGTGGATAAACTGAAAAACAAAGTCTCAAAATTTATAGCATTTTATAGCATTTTTTTTTAGGAAGAGTTTTCTTCATGACAGATTATGACAACCTCTTCAGTAGGCCTAGGATAGATATAAACAACATATAGGAGCCATTAATAAAGAAAGAGAAATGATACTGGAAAGAGCCAAACTTAACAGCAGCAGTAAGGGAAAGAAGGAGCAGTGAGGGGAGTCAATCTAGACAGCAAGGCTTAAGCAAAGCATAAAGAAAAAGAAGTAGCAGTAAAGAGGAGCAAGCTTGACAGCAATAGCAGCAAAGAGGAAATAAGAACATTAGGTTTAAGGCTCCAAGTTTTAGATCCAGGAAGATCTAAAGAGGTGGTGTGGTAAAAAAGGAGTGATGAAAAATGAGAAGCAATAGCATCTGAATTAAGAGAGAGGTTATTCATTTATTTATTTTTACAGAATCTGTCTAACAAAATCTAATTCTCAAAAACATGTTACTCATGATCTATAAATAATAAAATTAACCTCAATTCATATATGAAAGCATGATTTTATATAATTTTATGACTTAAAAACACAGATAGAATTGGTGGCAGTCAGAAGACCACAAATCAGCTAGAGGACAACAGAGGTTCTTAAAAACGCAAGATCTTTACTCGGTTATTTGCTGCTGATCAGAATTACCTGCCCTTTGTCAGTGAAGTAAACAATCTGTTGTCATGGCAATAGCAGACATATTTAAAGTCAAATGAAAAATCTTTCTTTCATCAGTGTGTCTTTGGAGACACAACATACTTTTTTCACCTCTTAACATTTCATCTTGAAGAAAAGAGCATCTATTCTAAACATTATTTTAAACACAGACTCTGTTGCCAAGTAACTATACTTCTATTATTCTTTTCTCTCATTCAACTGATAGAACATTAAAGACTTTATAAAAACTATTAGTACTGTCCAACTATTGTATTTATATATTTGCCTTTTGAACCTGTTATCATAGGAATAAATTTGATTATATATTCGACAGATTCAATTACTAGGTCTGCAGTCAGAATCTTACATATTTTTAAGTCTACTATTCATCCATACATTGAAGAATTCAATGAAGAATCTGCAATGTTATCAGTCCTGACCTGGCATCTTGGCCTTAGTCAATTTTCCACCACCATACCATAGCTTCACTGTGTCTTTTCTATAAATAGTAGAAAATGAATGGTGGATATCATACCATAGTAGAAAATGAATGGTGGATATCATAGCATAGCAGAAAATGAATGGTGGATATCATACTATAGTAGAATATGAATAGTAGATATCATATCATAGTATAAAATGGATGGTAGATATAACAGCACCACAAGGATTATATATGTAAGCTCAGAGATGTTATCAAATGTCTCACCTGTGCAAGGGATATAGTGGAGTCCATTAAAGCATTTGAAATATTCTGTGGCAGTGCCAAGTCCTCGGTAAGATACTGACGTACAGTATTGGGAGATTTCAAGAAATCCTTAAAGACAGCTGCAAAAAATAAAAATAATAATTCAATTCAAAACCATAAGGAACAAAATAATTTGTCAATTTTAATCATGTTTATAGGAAGATATATTTTGAAAGACATTATCTTAAGTTCCACAGAAGATTTTTTGAAAAGGAAAATATTCAAAATTATTTACAGCTGCAAAAGGTGACAATTTATAGTTGTAGAAACATTGTTATTATTATTATAAATAAAAATAAAATATAAAATAATAATTATGAAAATTATAAAATAAAACAAAATTTAAACCTCACTTATAATAAATTAAATGAATAAAAAATAAAAATAATAAAATGACTCCCAGCATGCAACAGGGACTGTAATGACTGGAAGTACAGACATCCCGCCAAGAGACGCAAGATTCAACCTCTTTGCCCAAGAACTGTTGGGATGACAACATGTGTGTAAATTCCTCCATGATAGGATTTGTGATATTATAGAGTGACTTACTCCCTTTTATATGAACCTTATCACAATTGTAATGCAAAATACACACACCAATACACACAACTACATAAATAAAAATGTATAAAATTACCATACCATGTTTTTTATAGTCATTATGTACATTTGTTTGTTCTGTTTTTCCTCATGAACATAAGGACAATTTTTATGACCACATGGTGTAAGTGAATATACCATAACACAGTTTTTAAATAACAAAATTTTTTTCCTTTTCTAATCAAATATTTTTTCTTTGGTTTTTAACCAATAAAGATAAAAATACTGTGCTTAGAGACATTCTTGAAACATTGCTTCATATTTTCATAAAGAACAAAATTTCCATTTGAATTCCACACCTAGAATTGTAGTCCATGAAGTGTTATGAGACTTAAGGGTCACCAGTTATGGGACAGTTATGGCCCCTGGTAGTGAGCAGTTTTATTAATGACCAGCAGTAAAGGACTATCATGATATATGTGTTGCTTCGTCGTTCTTCCTAAAACCCAGTTGGCAATATTACGTGTTGTCAGAGATTAAATAATACAAATTGGATAGGATTTATGAAACAAATCCATCCAAACTTTCATTCCCTCTAATGATTCCATATCTAGTGATATAGCAAATACTAAAAGCATCTATAGAAATTCATGGCAAATGATTTTACTATAGGAATGCATTAGAAATGATTTGAATACTAGCTCTTTATGGAACCTGGAATATTATGGCTAGGATTTATGAAACAAATCCATCCAAACTTTCATTCCCTCTAATGATTCCATATCTAGTGATATAGCAATTAATAAAAGCATCTATAGAAATTCATTGCAAATGATTTTACTATAGGAATGCATTAGAAATGATTTGAATCCTATCTCTTTATGGAACCTGAATATTATGGCTAGGATTTATATAGGAAGTAAGCATATTATATTAAGTGTTAACATAAAATAATAAGTGAATAAGTTGTATATTTGCTAATTATTTTACTATAGGAATGCATTGAAAATCAGGAAGAAAGGCATTGTCATTGGTCAGGAATGAAGGCAAGCATTACTGATAGAATAGGGTTATTATATGTAGAATCTAAATTGCACTGCTAATGATTTTACTATAGGAATGCATTGAAAAATCAGGAAGAAAGGGATTGTCAGTGGTCAGGAATGCTTTGAAAAATAAGAAAACACTTGTCAGTCATCAGGAATTATCATTTGTTTTATAATAAACACTTTCCTGTATAGAGTTACTGATTTATGAGCAAGCGCCAAAATGGTTTATAACAATATCCATATTTTATGGGCAAAATAGTAACTTTTGAAAATATATCAGGTTTAGAACATTTCAGCACCTCTTTGTACTGTTTACAATACCATAAATAAAACTCATGTACATTTAAGAGGGTTTTAATTTAAGAACAACAGTAATTTTCAGTTTGACATTTCAAAGAAGTGCTTGCCCAGAAATTACGTACATTTATATACTATTTGGTCTGTACAGGTAATTTTGTTATTAGTCAGCACAATCTTAACAATATATATACAGGTGACACTGCTTTGAGGAAAGCAAAATATCAGTTGTAAGATGACAAAATTTATTAAGACCTACAAGGGACAGGAAATTGTGGAGAGCCATGATTGTTAACGTCCTGAAAGGACATGGCACATAGAAAAAGTCTGTGGGAATTAAATACACAAAAATAGAAATATAGAAAACAGAAAAAATTGTAAGTTATTTAATCAATGTAGTGAGTTGATTCTAAGAGAACTAGGAGTCCTACCAGGATTTATTGTTGGTGAAAGCAACTTTAACAACATAAAAAATGCACAATGTTCATGGCAGACACAAAAAGAATACTAGAGTGACTAAATTTCTACTCACCACTAAGTGCCATTACTTTTTCAACAGCTGTTAAGCCAAGAATTCCCTGCATAACGACTTTCACATCTTGCATGAATTCGTGAGAGAAGGTTCTATTATCTATAACTCTGAAATCGTTGATGATCCGTGTTACTCTGTAAATAAATATAAAAGCTGAAATCACTTTCAGGAAATTAATTTTCATGTGGAGACAGGTGTTTCCTTATGCCTCAATACAAAGAACAAGAAACTTTTGAACAATATACGTAAAGAAATATAAACAGTTTCAAGGATTCTGTGATAATTAAAGTCATCCATTACCTGTCAATGAAAATAATAGATATAGGTTAGCTGGTTTGAGTTTGTGAAATAATATATTATTCTCTGTTTTGGATGTCAGAACCAGTTATTTTTTTTTTTATTGTGAGTCTATAGGTAAACACTAGCTGAGATTATAGGTGAGTCTATAGGCAAATACTGTCCATTTTTATACAAGAGTCCACAAGCAAAACTTCATGTTTATGCTAGAGTCTACAGGCAAACACTGGCCATGTTTATGCTCTAGTCAACAGGTAAATGTTGACCAGGTTCATGGTAGAGATGATATGTAAATGCTGGCCAGTTTTATGTTTGAGTTGATAAGTAAACAATGGCTGGGTTTATGCTTGAGTTGTTAGGTAAATGCTGGCTAGATTTATGCTTGAGTCAATATTTAAATGTTGGCTGGTTTTATGCTGGAGTCAACAGGTAAATACTGACCAGGTTTATGCTAGAGTTGATAAGTAAACAATGACTGGCTTTATGCTTAAGTTGATAGGTAAATGCTGGCTAGGTTTATGTTCGAGTTGATAGGTAAACACTGATCAGTTTTTTGCTGGAGTTGATAGGTCAATAGGCAAGCAGTGATAGCTCGGTGTGTGACCAACATTACACAACAGCATTTATTAGTCATGTGTACTACATTTGAATTTGGTATGAAGCAGTGTCATGTGGTAAAACTTTTGGAAGTAAAAATTTGTGCACTGCATAAAATTCTCAGAGGCATGAAATTCTCAGAGGCATGAAAGCAATTAAACAATACAGGTTCTCGAAGAAGACATCTACAGTTTACAACTTGAAAGTAAAATTTTCTTTTTTGGCACCACAACAATGGAAAGGTTGCATTGCATTTTGTAAACAGTGCCAACAGGAAGACTGAAATTCCATACATCAACAGATTTCTGGTTATTCCCTAAATTCTTTTTTTATGTGTTGTCTCTCTTCAGGACGCTGGTGATCATGGCTCTCCCCATTTTTCTGTCCTTTTGTTATAGTAATTTACCCACACACACATGGACTCTCTCAGCTATAAATAGGAGCAGGTACTGCCTTTTGGAGAGGGAAGTTTCCAGCAGTCATCTCTGACAGTTGGACTGAACATTCTTAATTTAACACTCATATTTGTTATATATTTGTATTACTGTCTCTTTTAATATATTTATTTAACTCAATTCCTCTCTTTGTGTCTTTATTTCTGGCCATAACACCTTTGTAGCTCTTGATAAATTTTACCTTTTTGTTATCTCTCCTAAAATTTATTCTGCCATCCATTTACACAAGCTCTCTAGATAGGTTATGTGTTGTTTTCCTCTGTCTCTCTTGCCTTCAATCTGTCCTGTGAGCATCAAATTTTCCAAGCCCCCCTTCCACATTATGTGCCACAGAAATTTAAACTGTAACTTTCTATAAGTGTCCTTTTTGTTTCTATTTTGTCTAAAACATTGTCATTACTCAAATGTTCAGTCCATGGTATTCTCAGCATCCTTCTGTAGAACCACACTTCTGTTGCTTCAAGTCTCTTCTTCATCTTTGAGGAGATTGTCCAGAATTCATTTATATATGGGAGGACTGATATTACATAACAGTCCAGGACTCATTTTTTGGTTTCTAATGAAAGTTTTGTGTTTATTAATACTTTGCTTAGTTTCTGAAAGGTATTTTTCACTATCCCAAGGCACCTTCAGATTTCAGTGTCATATTTTCTGTTCTCTGTTAAAGCAATCCCCAGATATTTAAATTGTTGTACTTGCTGTCAAATTTTATATAAGCTTATTGGGTAAATTATTCACTTCTTTCCTCTGTTCTTTCAATATATCTTGTGAGTGTCAAATTCTCCAAGCCTACAGTCAAATTTATATGCCTTAGAAATTTTAACTGTCTGCTTGGTTTTAAATTGGAATGTTCTTTTTGGTTCTATTTTCCCTAAAACTTTATTGTTGCTCACATGTTCGGTTCATGGTATTCTCAGCATCCTTCTGTAGAACCACACTTCTGTTGCCTCAAATATTTTCATCTGTGAGGAGATTGTCCAGCATACACTGCCATATAGGAGGACTGATATTATATAACAGTTCAGTACTCTTTTCTTTGTTTCTCTTGCTTCAAGTCTCTTCTTCATCTCTGGGGATATTGTCCAGTATTTACTGCCATATAGGAGGACTGATATTACATAACAGTACACTTTTTTTTTTGTTTCTAATGAAATTTTTCTGTATCTTAATACTTTGCTTAACATTTGGAAGGCATCTTTCACTATTCCCTTGCACCTTCGCATTACAGTATCACATTTTCCTCTATTCAAACACTTGTCAGAAATTTAACACAATTTATTGAATATATGAAAACTTTACTTACCCCTTTACAATCTTCTCTGGAACATTGTCAACAGCCAGTTGTTGTATTTCTGGTATCAGTTTTGATAGTTGGTTAACGTTTAGGGAATTAAACAAGACCTCCAAAGTTAAAAGACGTTGGATATTTTCAAGAAGCTCAGCCATGTCTCGGGAGATGTTCACCAGCCAAGGTAGGTCAATATGAATACTTCTGTCTAGTAGGGAGAGCTGAATTATAAAACAAAGATCATTGTTTCTTAGACTTATTAATAGATTTTAATGAACTAACAAATAAATATATAAATGGTTGTCTAAAAAAAACAAAAAACAACCTATTTATAGGACTGCCATTCAGCCTTGCTTTGAATATTGTTGTCATATCTGGTCTGGTGTATATTTTTATAGATTCTTGATAAAATCGAAAGAAGAAATGATATCGGTCCTGACCTAGCATCTTAGCTTCAGTCACTTTCCCAATGACATAATGTAGCTTCTCTGTGACTTTTCTATAAATACTTTCATGGTAATTGTTTTTTTTTTAATTTTATCTTATTTCCCCACACAGACAAATTGCACATATGGGAACTAGTTAAGACTTTCTAGAGACTTTAAGGTATTATGTTAGCTGTAGTAAGAATGTTTGCTTAAAACTTAACAACCCATCGGTCAGCACGAGATCACTGTAGTAAGAATGGTAAATAAGAATGTCTTGTTTTGGTGTAAGGAATACTGTACTATGTTTGGGTTTGTGGCTAATTAAGTTTAAGACAGGTTGAAGACCAGACCTCCTCTATCCCTGCTTTTGACATTGTGCTATATTATTGTATTTTTTTAAAAATCAGTGTCACCCCAAGCAAGGTAGTACAGCCAGTAAGGTGCAAGGGGTTACAGGGTGTGGAAGAATTAAGAATCAAAACATTAATAATGAATGAGAGGAGAAAAGAACAGTTAGGAGGACAGTAGATAGTGATTGACATTGCATTTAAATTTTTGCAGATCAAAGTTGGCTGGAAAGCATGGAGCCGGAAGGGAGTTCCACAGGTGAGAAATACAAGAAAAGAAATGGTTAGCATAGAATTTACAGCTACTTCTAGCTAGCTCAACTGTAAAATGATGAGATCTCGCTGTCAGTCTAGCATTGTGCTTAAATTCAGAAAGTCTAGGTACTATAGGCAAGAGGTAAATAGCAGGAACACTGGCAGCAATATTCAAAGCAGGAATGAATGGTAGACTTATAGATATGCAAGATAGATTCCAGAGAGAAAAACTCTCTTGCTTGACACAGTGAGCCGACTTTCTTAGCAGGTGATCTGGCAATGAATTCAAAGTAGTCTTTCCACTTCATGTCAGCTGAAAACGTTAGCCCAAGAAGGCATAATGAGTCACTTTCTTGGAGGACAGCATCAGCCATGCTGATGGAAGGCAGAGGGGTCTCTAAGATGATTAATAGAGAGAAGTCTAGTTCTTGAAGTGTTAAAATTCACAAGACATCTTTTGCCCCAGTTAACAAAGGTCTTAAGAGTGTTTTGCACATAACCTGCCATTTTGACATTGTTGGACTAATCAGCCTTACTATCAAGGCAGGAATAAATGTTAGTGTTATCAGCTTTCAAATTGAGAGCTGATGTCATCAGGAAGGTCATTAAAGAAGATTAAAAACAGCATAGGATCAAGGATGGAGCCTTGGGTGACAATGTGTTAGTATGAAAGGATATAGACAAGTGGCTGTTCAGGATAGCTCTCATTTCACAATTTGATCAGCTCAAAAATGTGCCCGGAGATAAAGTAACTTTTCAGCTTGTGGGAAAGACTTGAATGCCAGACCCTGTCGAAGGCTTTTGAGATGTCGATTGCTACAGCCCAGGCTTCACCATTTTTATGTAGAGCATGATAGACTCTTTCTGTAATTATCATCAGTACATCAATAGATGACCTGAAGAAACGAAAGCCATATTGCTTGTCTGAGAAAAGGCCCTACGATGAGAGACGATGAATCAATTCAGCATTGATTAGAGCCTCTGGGAGTTTGCCAAGAAGTCATCGAAGGCTAATAGGCTGATAGTTGGAAGGGTCAGACAGTTCACTGGAGTTCTTAAAAACTACAACAACAGACGATGACTTCCTGAAGGCAGAAAAGCAAGAGGCAGCAAGGCATTTATTATACAGTTTAAAGAGAACACAAGCCAGTTCAGGAGAACACTTCTTAATCATACTTATTATAAAACCCAGGTTGTGTGTGTGTGTGTGTGTGTGTGTCTGTACGTTTATATATTGGATTGGATTTCCTACATTTTTCAACCGATTTCAACAAAACTTCACAGGACTACGTAAAATTACCTTGCAGTGGTTCTGACGGCACCAAAAATTGGAAAAACACAATTGTTTTTGCACAAAATCAATTTGAAAACACGATTAAGAGGCATCACTGTCGCGAGAATGAAAGGGGGACAACTCATATCAAGTTATACTTATTATAAAACCCAGGTTGTTTGTGTGTTTGTGTGTGTGTGTGTATACGTTTATATATGGGATCGAATTTCCTACATTTTTCAACCGATTTCAACAAAACATCACTTTTTTTTTTTTTGGCAGATAGTGTTTCTTATTGTCTTGCACACTTTTTTCTTTATTTTTACATTCAGAATGCTTTAAAAATTCTATTTATAAGACAATTGTTTGTAATAAAATTCTATTCAATCGGTAGACTCATAACGATTTAAAACAATGCTTTTTTTTGAGTTTGGGTTTGACCAATTCGTAAAAAAAAAAAAACAAAACAAAACTAATTAAGATATGCGTGTCTGTCAATCTTAAAAAATAATCTTTGTCAATTTTATTTTTCAGTCTTTATGATGGTCGATACTTGATCTATCTCTTATTGTTACATCCCCGGGCAACGCCGGGCTCTACTGCTAGTGACTATTACAGGGATACCATCGAGACCACATGCTTCATGGGAATCCAAGTTAGAGATGACAGCAAAAAACCATGGAAGGGGTTATATGCATGTTGTTGATTTTCAATCAGGAATGACTGCAAAAGTTTTTCCCTTCTACTTTTATAAACAAATGTCCACAAAATACATATGGGGTACTTTTCTTAGTCAATAAAATAGGTCGATTTACAACTAATAATAATAATAATAACTTCTTAAACTCCCTAAGTAGATTAACTAAGAAGAAATGAACCTCCCCATTATTTTACACAAGGACAAAACATTATTATGGGACTTCATATAGCTTTTTGAATTCAGAGTTTCCTTCTCCTAGACCGGTTGCCATTCAAGAATATAGAACACAATCTATCCTGCTATTTACTCATAGCTGTGGGGGAGGGGGAGAAAAAGAGGACACATATCTTCTCCCAAGGATATTAGCATGTAAGTGAATGTAATAGATCTGACTGGAATTTGAACTTAGCTCTCCAATTCCTCAATCCGAGACACTATCCTTTACTCTACTGTGCCTCCATATTGACTTGACTCAGTCCAGATCTTCCTTGTCTATATGGAAGATTTACTTGACCGACTTACCTTTTCTGCATAGAAGCTAATTTGTGGTTCGTAAACTTCTTGCTTTCTTACCTATGAATTTGCTTATATCGTTTGCTTGCTTGCCTGATACCATTTAATTTTTATCCCTCTTTCTTTCTATTGTAAATATTATTAATTTTGTTTATTGCACATTTGTGTTATTTTGCATCTGGATGATGGCTTCTATTTTAACACATGTCCCCTCAACAGAAAATCAGTTCTAATTGGGAAGTTAGGAAGGGATACTCCAGATGAGTCAAGAGTAGAATTTGAGGAGAATTTATGGGCAAAGCATTCAGCTTTATCAGCAGAGGATGATAACACCTCAAATCAATTGAAGTGGGGTGGGGAACAAAAACCTTTCACTTATTTAATACCCTATTACAGAGACACCAGTAGTCACAAGCCAAAATTTTTTAGAGGCCTTCTTTTCTCAGCAAACAGGGGCTTAGCTCCTTTGAGGACTTGCTCACATTTGTTAGAAGCAGTAGCAAATATGCACCTGTTATGAGAGCTGTGACACTGGTATAGCTGGAAATAGTGGTTCCTGTGTGCTATGGCAGCCAAAATAAATATTAATTTCCTCTATGGTACTTAAACTTCATGAATTTAAGCACAGTACTAAAGGTCTCATCATTTTACACTTGAAATGACTAGATTTAACCAGAAGTTATATGCTAACAGTTTTTTCTCTTGCACTTTTCTCATGTGGAATTCTCTTCTGGCATCTTACTTCCTAGTCAACTGTGATTATCAAAAGTTTAAATGCAATGCCAATTGTCATCTTCTGTCTTTTTAATTCTTGTTATATTATTGTATTTTCTCATTAATAGTGTTTTTTTATCTCATATTCTCTAGCACTCAGTAACCCCCCCCCTGTGTCTTAATGGCTTTATTGCATTGCTTGGAGTGAAATGATTTAAAAAGAAAAAAAGATTACTAAGGACAAGGCTTCATCTAAGAAATGCACACAATCTAAATTTAAAAAAAAAAAAAATCATATCAACATTTTAGTGAACTACACTCACTCTTTGTATTCCAGTGGTGGGGTGCAAGTTCTGTAAAAAAATTGTGTTATAATGGATGCTACTTGCCTCACCTATAATTATAATGGATGGTGAAAACAAGAGGGAATTGTGGGTAGGAAAATGTGTCAATGTGAAATTCGTTGGTGAGAGTAGATAATGATTATAGTTAACTCTGCTTGTCAACTCTCTGTCTCCAGGCGGAGAATAACCCAGACGAGTCTATACCAAAGGGCAGAATATGGGTGTGTGTATACGAACAATTTTTACCTGAGCCTATGGGCTCAGAATTGCCACATGTAGAAACTGGCCTTGTGCCACATCCTGCCTCGTGGGGAGGCCTTGGGTAAATACAGAGTCAAGCAACAGACAGACAAAACGTGTGGAAAAGGAAAAAGAAACTGTTTTGCCCCATATGCAATAATGTCACGCCAATCGATTTCATTATGGCACTTTGATGTGGTGTAGTGCTTAACAAGCTATTTTAGCTACCATGTATGGGAAATTATGATATGCTGGAGCTTTTCAGTTGAGAGGGAGAAATAATTGCCTTATTGGCAAAAGTGAAATTAGTTGCCAGGTTGCAAAAGAACCCTGACTTTGTAAATTTTATTGCCTTGTTTCTGGAAGGGGACACTTTAACTCTCTATCTGCAAATTGAATTTCATTAGAATCATGTAAAAGAATTGTGTTGTAATGGATGCCGCCTATAATTATATTGGATAGTGAAAACAACAGGGAACAACAGTGAGTAGGAAAATGATGATATGAGTCAATGCGAAATTAGTTGGTAAAGAGGGCTTGATCAAGCATCAAAACTTATTTGTCAAACTTTCTGCCCGGAGTTTGACAAATAAGAGAGGAACCCAGACGGGCTATGCTGAAGGGCAGAGTCTTGTCTGGGGAGGGAGACAAACCCGACCCCATATCCTGCTTTGTGGGGAGGTTGGGTAAATATCGGTTTGATCACGTATCAGGTATCAAGTAACTTGACGGATGAACGAACAAAGCACAATGTAAGAAGATGGATGAACAAAGAACAGTGAAAGAACAACTAAAAGCAAGAAGCATGTGAGAAAAGAAAAAAACAACATTTACCCCCCAACCTTCATCAGGTGTATATCAATCTGAGTAACTGTTGTGTAGGAAAGCGACTGATCTTCTCAACACTAATTGCTGATCATAGGAACAGCTGTTGCAAAGGGGATTGCAAAGTGTAGCATTGAGTCATACGCTTTGACGCACTGAACTATAGTAATCACTATTGAAATGTAAATGGTGCAACAACTCATATCCGAGGATGCCAGTCTACTAGGGCGGCTAGCTAATCCCCATTGCAGATGACTGCTCAGGCACATTTGTCTTTGTTCAACACCCACAGAAGTCACCTGTGGTTTATATTACAACTATGCTGAGTGGAACTTAGTTCCAGTTTCTGGGAGAGAGTGCATTATCTAGCGTGATCAAGTCTGAATAAGGCTAGCATGCTCAAACCCTCAGTCACAATGACTTGTGACTTCATGCTAGCACAACTATTGATGACTCCCAAGGGTTCTGTCTACCAAATTTCACTGACAATGCTTGAGTCAACCTGTGGTATGATTTTCAGGCACTTTCCAAAAGTGCGACATGCTGGGATCCCTTCCTTCAGACTGTTAACATCAAGCAATCACCTTCCTGACAAATTGACCATAGTAAGGTTTGAACTCAGGTCTCATGGTCAGAAATTCGCTATTACTGCATTATTAAATCACTTCCCCCATGGGATTAGACCTTTTCTTCACTAATCTTTTGTTCCGGTCTTTTTGCTTATAACATTATGAATAGAAACTATCACTGATCTACAAGGGATTCTGAACAGAAACCTTTAATTAATCTAAAGGGTTAGACAGTTCTCGTTCCACTGTTGAGTGCCATATGTACTTGGACTCAGTTTGGTTAGGTTTTGTTTTATGGCATATTAACCTCAATGGGTTATTTAATGCCAACAATTTTTTTTCCTGGTAATATTTTCTTTTGTCAAAAATCCATAGCTGGTAATATTATTTTAAAAAAATGTATTGCTGGTAATATTTTTTTTCAAAAATATATTGCTGGTAATAGTTTGTTTTTTTTTCCTTCAAAAAATTATCTCCGTTAATAATTTTTACAAAATATTTCTGGTATTAAAACCTTTTTTTCACTTTCTTAATGCTTTTTACCTCAGTTTGGGGGTTAACTATTTTCCCATAGCTAGGACCCTAACAGGTGCTACCACCCCGGGTCAGGGTGGATCTGGGCAAACCAGCAATTAAGAGGTGATTCCATGCTCCTCAAAACCTTTTGATCAGAGGCTTGCTGTTGGACGTAGTTTATTGTCTTACCCTGGATGTGGATGTAGTTTATCGTTATACCCAGGACGGGTACTTAGACTCAGTGGAAACAGGCGTGCAATAACTGAGCCATACTAAAAATAAAAATTAGACAATATCCCTACACATGAACAGTGGAATGAGAACAATTTACCCCCATAGATTAAACAAAGGGTTCACTTCAGAATTCTATTTAAGTTGCTTAGATTGATACATACCTGAGGAAGGTCGGCAGGAACAACAGCCAAAGCATTGTGCTAACAACACAAAAGATGTAGACAACAGTCCAAATATAAATAGTTTAACTAACACTGTCTATGTTTCTGAGATGAGGTATTATGTACACTATTTACATTATTCGGACTATTGTCCTCATCTTTGTCGCTATATTTATTACAACGTTTCGGCCCTTCAGTATCTGTCTATATTTCTGAGATGAGATATTATGGACACTATTTACATTATTCGGACTATTGTCCTCATCTTTGTCGCCATGTTTATTACATTTTAGCCATTGTACACTCCAGCCTTCTCCAGGTGGTTGG
The DNA here is from genome assembly GCA_903632075.3 of Acanthosepion pharaonis. Taxonomy (NCBI): domain Eukaryota; kingdom Metazoa; phylum Mollusca; class Cephalopoda; order Sepiida; family Sepiidae; genus Acanthosepion; species Acanthosepion pharaonis. The sequence goes on from CAHIKZ030001604.1 coordinate 424,291, forward strand.
AATGTCGAACTGAACCCTTTTTTTCGCTCACTGGGGTAGACTGTTTTAGTTCCACGTGCCATGTTTAATGGATGTCAGTTATCAGTTATCTCCTGTTAATTCCCCTCTGAAAGTTCTCCCCTGCCTTTACAGAGTTTTGAACTCACACTCTTTGGGTCCTGTCACTGGATGTAACCAACGCCTTTATCCACTGTGCCTTGTGACAGGATCCAAAGAGTGTGAGTTCAATACCTGGTTAAGGCGGAGAACTTGGAGAGGGGAATATGAGCACTGGTAAAAATTTAAGACATTAGGTTTATAATAGCCAGAAATTCATACACAGATGTCCTCAAGGACACATGGCACAGTAGATAAAGGCATTAATTAGATCCAGTGACAGGACCCAAAAGTGTGAGTTCAATACTTGGTTAAAGCAGTGGAGAACTTGAGAGGGAATTAACAGGAGATAACTGATAACTGACATCCATTAGACATGGCACGAAAACTAGGACAGTCTACCCCAGTGAGTGAAATAAATGGTTCAGCTCAACATTCCAACCACCTGAAGAAGGCCGGAGCGTACAATGGCTGAAACGTTGTAATAAATATGGTGACAAAGATGAGGACAATAGTCTGAATAATGTAAATAGTGTAACACTAACTGTTCAGTCAATGAAAGTCAAATGTTTCCAACATGGGGAATGGTTAACGTCATCATTACCACTTCTTCTTCCCCTGACCTATTTTTTTTTTCTAGTCCTCAGCCCCAAACTCCTTTAGAAAACAGAATGAACAATGTTCTCAGGTGATGTGGAATTATTTTACTTTGTTTTGTTCATTTTAACCCTGTTATATTTTGACAAGTTACTTTTTCTGACTGAAGCCTAGTGTAGGGGGGGGGGTCAGATACAATCACTTTTTAGTAAATTTTCATCATCAGGTGGAGAAATTCATTTTGTTCATTTGTTCTGTTCTCCGCAAATGAAACTGTAAAAAGAAAAAAATCTGAGTTTCTTACTGATTGTTGGAAGGAATCATCATCACCATTATCATCATTCAGTTAGCGCGCTACAGTCCCCCACTCCCCACATTTATGTTTCATGGTGATATTCGACACAGGATAGTGTAATGGTTTGCCAGTTCCCTTTGAACATGTTGATATTTCTCCTCTCAGAAGCTAAATAGGCAAAATCTACAAGGCAGCAAGTGGTTTGAATTCAGAGTTTTCTGTCTCTTAGACTGGTTGCCAACCAAGGCTATAGAACACAATCTGTCCTGCTATTCAACTAATAACTGAGAAGAGATGGATTGAAACCTTTGCTAAAGCTATTAGAGTGTAAGTGAATGCAATGAGATCTACTGAAATTTGAACTTGGCTTTCTGATTCCTCAATTGAAGCTGCTATATATTACTGCACTGTGCCACCGACAGAAGAAATAATGAAGATTATTTGGATTTAATGAATGTGACAAATTAAATTAGGATAGTGATGACTAGCAATTTTCTCATTATCCAATTTTTGGGCCATTGCCAAAATATTTTTTATGGATGTGCAGGATATGATGGGTAAATTGTTGCCATTTTATATTTTTAATTACTTGCATATGCATTGTTTGTTTTTGATTTGGTTGACAACACGGTATAGAGTCAATTAGGCATTGTCTGTGAGAAAAAGAGCACCATGACACAATTCATTCTACCAAAAATTTGGAGACAGCATGCTGTTCTGCTTTGTATTAGTGTTGAAAGTTCTAATAATATGAATATTTCAGAAGGTTCCATTAATGAAGAGCAGTGCACCATATATATATATCTATGCAAATATATATATATATATATATATATATATATATATATATATATATATATAAATATATATATAAATATATATATATATATATATATATATATATATATAAATATATATATATGTAAAATATATATATATATATATATAAATATATAAATATATATAAATATAAATAACTAGACTCGTTAAAAAAAACCCTCGAATTTTGATTTGTTAATCAAATCAATTTCAAGGAAAAAAAAAAGGTTTAAAAAAAGAAAGAGCTACAAACATGAACTTCTGCCGACAAAAAATTGCACAGATGCAGGTCTGAAGCCCAAAGAAAAAACCCCGATACGAGTAAACAACTAACTAACAAAAGAGCTCAATACAAATCGTAGAGCAGACCTAGATACACCTAGTGAGACAGACAAACCTACCTAGGTTTCACCTAAACGGATCGTCATTTTTTTTGGCTAACGAGGCAAAGAGAAACACATATTTATAGGTGATAGCTAAAATCATACCATGTGAAAAAAAAAAAAAAAAAACACAACAACCCTAAGTGGGGGGGTTAAATATTTATTCAACAAAAAAAAAAAAAAAAATGCCGAACGTAGGGACTATTATATATTATTGTTGTATGCCGAACGTAGGGGCTATTATAAATGGATTGAATAAGAAAAAAACTAGCATGGATGTCAAAAAAAAAAATGATCATAAAAACAATTTGCAAAGTGAACATAGTGATGTCACTGATGCAGGACAATCACTGCTAGCTCTGACTGTGCACGCAACCATGTGTTGCGATCTGTTGGTGCACTACAGAAACATTTTGATACCCTCTTGTATAAGTGGTTGTATGTTTTTATTTCTTTTCCAATAAATAGATAATGGAACTAGGTTGCTAGTAAGAGGATTCCAGGTCAGTCCTCACAGAGATCTTTAGAGAAGAAACACAAATATGGCAACAAAGACAATGTTCAAATGCATACAAAGAGATGCCAATTTCTAAATAAAATCAAGTAGAAAACTATGATGATGTCATTTTCCTTACCTTTTGTTTGATTGCAAAGGTATCAAGGTAAATTTTCAGTCCAGATGTTGTAGCAGTGAAATTCTCACAGAAAACATTTGTAAAATTCTGCAAAGATTCTTCACTGCCTTGCCAATGAATGTACTGCATCAAATTGGTAGGATTGCAAAGAATATCCTTCAATTTTTCTGGTGACTCCTTGATAACTTGTAACTGAAATGACACAGAAATTCTTTTATCAAAGGTTTAAAAAAAAAAAAACAGAAAAGTGAAAATCAGAGAAACACATAATTGTTCCCATAGTTATTGGAAATTCAAGATTTTAAGACAAATCATCAAACCATGAAATTCCAACGCACATCACCTGAAGAAGCCAAGAACATACGACAGCCGAAATGTCATGAATATGACAATAAAAATGAGGACAACAGTCCGAACAATCTAGACAGTATGAAAAATGGCTTGAAAGTAATTGGTTGGATCAGTATCTGAACAGATCTGTGTAAGTGACAAATACTTTAAAAGACAGTTTCATTTGTTGCTGGGAGGGGGATGTGTCTGTGTTGAGTGTATATTATCTTTTAATTCTTTGGGAGTGTGTATGATGTGTGTAAGTCTATATATTGGTATGAGTATGTCTCTAAGTGTGAGAACTCAACACCTCTGCAAGCACCTCAATCTTGTGTAGGTGAGAAATGTGGGTAGGGTTCATATATTAATTCTATCTATATTGTTAAATTTGTGGTTATATATATATATATATATATATATATATAGTAAACTACTGCTACCCCCTGAAGAGTGGACGGACAGGTCTGAGTAACTCAAGAGTCAGAATGCTGAAGGTAACATCAATCAGCTAAGAGACAAATTTACTCCCATTAATGTTTATATATTTTAAGAAATATTGTCAGAAAAATATGCGTCTTCTTTCTGACAAGATTTCTTAAATATTCAGGCCAGTAGATGTAGTTGGATAAAAAAATAGCATTTAAAAAAGCTTATACTTGAATATGTGCATCCATCAAAAATAACATTTAAACAAAATAAATTAAAAATAATATTATATATATATAGTGTGTGTATTTAGGCAGCATCTTTTCATTCATACATGTTTCATTAAATAATATAGACAAGTGTTGTCTATTTATGTAAATCTTTTTCGTAATGTCTGATAAGTTTAATAACATTAACGTTGAACAAAGAAAGGAATTCACAATATTGATCCATATTTTTTTTATTTAATTATTTTTTATTTATGTAAGCCGAAAGCTTAGATTGTATTAAATAAAAAAAATATTTCTTACTAAATTCGTCTCATCCTCTTTCACTCTCAGTAACCCCTTGCATCTTAGTGGCTTTATTGCTTTGCTTGGGGTATAAAATAATTAGAAATAAAATTGAAAGACAAGAAATATCTGGTAAGTTTTTTTAACTAACTTTTTCTTACAAGTTTTTTTTTTTTTTAATTATTTCAGCCCCCTCCCCGCAAGGCAATAAAACCACAAAGACACTGCAAGGGCTTACTGAGAGTGACAGAATATGAGGAAAAAAAACTTCTTGAAGCAACCCCCCCCCACCTTGTAGCCTGAAAGTATTCAAGGTATTCATCACACCCCTTATTCATCTCCTTCCCTTCTTCAAAGCATTAATCTATAAGCCACCTTGATCACGTCATAATTTTCTGTAATAGTTTTGCTGAAATTAACACAAGACTTTCTCTGAAAACTAACAAATGATCAAGTTGGAGTGTCCTACTTGTAGGAAGATTAGAGTTTTGTATAGTTTTGAAATAAATAAATGTCTCTTCTGAAAAATGATCAAAACTTTTGGAGTGTCTCATGTAGGTTGATGTGGAGGTGATATCAACATTCATCTACTTACCATTTTCATGTTGATGCTAGAATTAAGCAGAGTCTGGACGATTGAATATGGCAGGGATGTGTGGCTTAGCAGGTAACTTTCCACTTGGGATGAATCATTAAGCAAATGTGAAACATGGACAATAACTGTAATAAGAAAATAAAATATCATGACATTTCAAGAGAGTTGCATTCGACTAGCATGTATCTTAAATCTTAACTAACTTATTGGTTCCTACTTAATGTGAATGACTAATTTGCAAATTCAGCTTTAAAAGTCAAATTAAAGAAAAAAATAACCATGTTTTGTAAATAATTTTCAATCCAATAGGAATGGTCGCTAAAAAAAATCCTCTCCCCAAATTTATAGACAAATCCTGCAGATGCATGCTGGGATTTCTTCCCCACAGCCAAGCTTGCAGTACATGGTATTCACAAGTGGTCACCCATCTTAGGAAGGAGATTTTGGCAAATTTCTGTTTGGCCAATCATGAGTGTCTAAAGATCATCTTATTTTTCTTATGTGACGTTGGAAATCTAAAACCCAAGACATTCAAACTTTTATGTATAGTTCTCATGCACAAACCAAACAGTTTTCAGAATTGTCACAGTCACCAAATAAAAAGGACTTCTTACTATAATCACCAAATAAAAAGGGATTTTTACTACAGTCAGCAAATAAAAAGGACTTTTTTACTGTAGTCTCGAAATAAAAAGGACTTTTTACTACAGTCACATATAAAAAGGACTTTTTACTAGTCACATATAAAAAGGACTTTTTACTAGTCACCAAATAAAACGGACTTTTTACTAGTCACCAAATAAAACAGACTTTTTACTAGTCACCAAATAAAACGGACTTTTTACTAGTCACCAAATAAAACGGACTTTTTACTGCAGTCTCGAAATAAAAATGGACTTTTTACTGCAGTCTTGAAATAAAAAAAATTTTATTTAGGTTTCACATATAAAAAGGAATTTTTACTACAGTCACATATAAAAAGGATTTTTTAAAAAGTCACATATTTAAAAAGGATTTTTTTTTGGATTCCTGGAAAAGTCATCAAATAAAAAGGACTTTTTACTAGTCACATATAAAAAGGACTTTTTACTACAGTCACCAGTCGTTACAGGACTGGGGAAAAAAATTATAATGATAAAAGAGAAGTTCCAGTTGGATATAAATAAAAACAGATATTTACCAGGTTTGTTTTGTAAAATTGTGTTAAGAAGTACAGCAATCAATGGAGCCAATTTTTGATTGTTGACTAATGATTGAAGCGATGGGTCTTGAATAATTTGAAGCATTTCTTGTGACACATGGATCATCCTGAAAAAAAAAAATCACAAAAAAACTGAAGGAAGACTGAGAATTTTAGAAAATAATATTTTAGAAATCAATTGAAACTATTCTTAAAAGTTATAAAAGAGTAAATTTAAAAAATTAAAAGTTTGAAATCTTTTATGTAAGTTAAAATTAGAGATGTTCTCATTAAAAAAATGGAATAAAGTGTACTAATTATTTCTAGTCAGAAATTAATAATAATTGTTAAGAATTCTTTACCTAATAAAAACGAAGATGTATGTAATAATTTAGCAAAAATGAAATAATAATGTTCTACAAAAGTAATCAGTCATGCGTGATACATGCTTAGGAGATCATGTATCTTTTGATACATGATTGACAAGACAGATTTTTCCCTGCAGTAGGTTGCCATTTCTTTATGCAGTAGACCAGTTGCCTGCTATTTACCCATAGCTGGGAGGAGAGGAAGAGGATTCATACCTTTCCCAAGGGTATTAGCACGTAAGTGAATGTAATGGATTCGACTGGAATTCGAAATCGGCTCTCTGATTCCTCAATCCGAGCGGCTATCCATTACTCCACTGTGCCTCCTCATTAGTAGTAATTGTGTTAACTTGTTCCTAATTTACCAAAAACTATTTGAATTCTTTTCTTTGTACTTACATATCAAAATTATTCACAAGTTCTGCAAATCGAGGAATTCTTCTTCTTAAACATTTCACTGTATGTGTGGGATTCTGTAGTCTCTGCAAAAAATTTTCATATTCAGCTGGTGTTTTGCTGGCCAGGTGAGCCAGATGAGCACAGGTTTGTTTTGATGGGCTGCCACTCGATGATGATGCCTTAAACTGCAACAAATTACAGATTTTATTTATTACAGGTCGAGTATCCTTTATCTGAAATTCAAAAAATCTGAAAACCTCTAAAATCTGAAAGTTATTCAGGTGCTGACATGACTTGAAACAATTAGAAAATTTCAGAAAGCACTGGGATGGTTCCTAGGTGATGTGCAGCTGTTGTAAGTGACCCTATCTGTCATGGTTGAGGGTTCTCCAGCCCAGTGACATAGCCTCTAGTTTTTGTTAGCGATCATCACAGCAACATATTCATTCATTGATTACTTACCAGGTGTTTCGTGCTCAGTAAAGATATTATTTAAAATATGAAAAATCCTTTTCTTATTTGGACAGATGCTATATGTAAATTATGTTCTTTGGGCCGAATATTCCTAAATCCAAAAAAAATCTAGAATTTTCTTTTCAGTGTCTCTCTGGTTAAAGATTTTTCTTATTTTAACAAATTCTCATCGTGATTGTTGTATATTTCAAAACACGTGCATTAATTCTCCATTCTTTTTCTAAATGATTTTCTTATTTGGACAAATTCCCTTCAGAATGTAGGTAATAGTAGTAGTTGACTGCAAAATTCTCCATTCTTTTTGGAGGTAAATTTTTGATTAAAAATTTTTTATTTGGGTAATAGTTGTAGTTTATGATTCTTGATAGAAGAAATCATCACTCATAGCAGTGGCTATTCTCCATTTTTTCAGTTAAATATCTCTCTGATTAAATGTTTTCTTATTTAATGATTCTTTATGAGACTAAATATTCAATTTTCAGTGGAGGGGAGGTTTATTTCCATTTGGACAAAGTATCTCCGGATAAATTATCAGTTTGATTTTTTGGAGAATGGTATGTGATTTCAGTGCCTTTTGATTTTTTATTTGGACAAATATTCTCCGGATATAGTAGGTAATAGTAGTAGTTTATGATTTCTTATTTGGGCCGAATGGTCGATGAAATTGGCCGAAGTTTGGAGGGGAGGCAAAGAGATTTTCTTATTTGGATTTTTCAGGTGTTTCTCTGATTAAATGATTTTTTTATTTGGGATGAAAATGAATCGGTCAAAAGTTTTTCTTCAACAAAATCTCCGGAAATAGTAGTAGTTTCTGATTCTTTTTCCGAATGGTGTGAAATCTGAAGTTTCAGTGGATTTTCAATTATTTTCTTATTTGGACAAAGTATTCCGGATATGATTGTTGTAGTAGTTTATGATTCTTTTTAGCAAAAATTCTCCATTCTTTTTCAGGTGTCTCTCTGATCAAAAGATTTTCTTATTTGGACAAAGATCTGATATCACGGATATGGTAATAGTAAAATTCATTTTGGGCCGAAGGGTCCCTGATGAAATGATTTTTTATTTGGAGAGAAAACAAACAGATATATTTTGGATTTCAAAGTATTCCGGATATAGTAGGTAATAGTAGTAGTTCTGATTCTTTTTAAATGATTTTCTTTTTTGGACAAGGTCATCTGTTTTTTATTTGGACAAAGTATCTCGGAACATATAGGTAATAGTAGTACCATTTCCGAATGGTCGATGAAATTGTCTCGAAGTTTCAGTGGATGGGAGGTCAAAGAGATTTTCTTATTTGGACAAAGTATCTCCGGATATAGTAGGTAATAGTAGTAGCCGTTGTATTCTCCATTCTTTTTGAAAATTAAAGTTTTCAAAGAGATTTTCTTATTTGGACAATTATCTCATAGTAGGTAATAGTTGTTTATGATTCTTTTTGGGCCGAATGGTCGAGAAATTGGCCGAAGTTTCATTGGAGGGGGAGGTTTGAATTTTGATTAAATGATTTTCTTATTTGGATATAGTAGGTAATAGTATTGTTTATGATTCTTTTGAATTTCCATTCTTTTTCAGTGGTGTCTCTCTGATTAAATGATTTTCTTATTTGGAATGAATCTCCGGATATAGTAGGTAATAGTAGTAGTTTCTGATTCTTTTTTCAGGTGAATGGTCGATGAAATTTTTCATTTGGAGGGAGGTCAAAAGATTTTTTATAACAAAGTTGTATTCTCCCGGATATAGTAGGTAATAGTAGTAGTAAATGATTTTTGGGCCGAATGGTCCAAAACTGAAGTTTCAGTGGAAGGTCAAAGGCAAGCTCGATGAAATTTCCGAAGTTTCAGTGGAGGGAGGTCAAAAGATTTTCTTATTTATTCTTGATATAGTAGGTAATAGTAGTAGTTTATGATTCTTTTTGGGCCGAATGGTCGAGGAAATTGGCCGAGTTCTGGAGGGAGGTTAAAAGATTTTCTTATTTGGACAAAGTATCGTGATTGTTATAGTAGGTAATAGTAGTAGTTTATGATTCTTTGGGCCGAATGGTCTCTCTGAAGTTTTAAAGAGATTTTCTTATTTGGACAAAAGTATCTCCGGATATAGTAGGTAATAGTAGTAGTTTATGATTCTTTTGGGCCGAATGGTCGAGGAAATTGGCCGAAGTTTCAGTGGAGGGATTCAAAGAGATTTTCTTATTTGGACAAAGTATCTCCGGATATAGTAGGTAATAGTAGTAGTTTATGATTCTTTTGGGCCGAATGGTCGATGAAATTGGCCGAAGTTTCAGTGGAGGGGAGGTCCATTTCTTTATTTGGACAAAGTATCTCCGGATATTAAATAGTAGTAGTTTTTTCTTTTGGGCCGAAGCATGCTCATCGTGATTCAAAGAGATTTGTATTTGGACAAAGTAGCTCCGGATTGTATTCTCCAGGTTTATGATTCTTTTATAGAATGATTAAATGATTTTTTTATTTGGACAAGTTTCTCATCGTGATTTTCTTATTTTTATCTCCGGATATAGTAGGTAGTAGTAGTTTTTTCTTTGGGCCGAAATGGTCGAGGAAATTGGCCGAAGTTTCAGTGGAGGGGAGGTTAAAAGATTTTCTTATTTGGACAAGCATATCTCGGATATAGTAGGTAATAGTAGTAGTTTATGATTCTTTTCCGAATGGTCGAGGAAATTTTCGAAGTTTCAGTGGAGGGAGGTCAAATGATTTTCTTATTTGGACAAAGTATCTCCGGATATAGTAGGTAATAGTAGTAGTTTATGATTCTTTTTGGGCCGAATGGTCGATGAAATTGGCCGAAGTTTCAGTCTCTGATTAAAAGATTTTCTTATTTGGACAAAGTATCTCCGGATATAGTAGGTAATAGTAGTAGTTTATGATTCATTTTTTCAGGAATGGTCGATGAAATTTTCTTATTTCAGTGGAGGGAGGTCAAAGAGATTTTCTTATTTGGACAAAGTATCTCCGGATATATAGGTAATAGTAGTAGTTTATATTCTTTGGGCCGAATGGTCGATGAAATTCTAGTTTCAGTGGAGGGGAGGTCAAATTTATTTGGACAAAAGTATCTCCGGATATAGTAGGTAATAGTAGTAGTGATTCTCTTTGGATTAAATGGTCGATTTGAAATTGGCCGAAGTTTCAGTGGAGGGGAGGTCAAAGAGATTTTCTTATTTGGACAAAGTATCTCTCGGATATAGTAGGTAATAGTAGTAGTTTATGATTTTTTTTGGGCCGAATGGTCGATGAAATTGGCCGATTTTTCAGTGGAGGGGAGGTTAAAGAGATTTTCTTATTTGGACAAAGTATCTCCGGATATAGTAGGTAATAGTAGTAGTTTATGATTCTTTTTTGGGCCGAATGGTCGATATGCCGAAGTTTCTTTGGAGGTGTCAAAGAGATTTTCTGATTTGGACAAATGATTTTCTCCGGATATTTGGGTAATAGTAGTAGTTTATGATTCTTTTTGGGCCGAATGGTAGCAGCCGAAGTTTCAGTGGAGGGGAGGTCATTTTCTTATTTGGACAAGGTATCTCTCGGATATAAATAATAGTAGTTTTATGATTCTTTTGGCCGAATGGTCGATCGAAATTGTTGAAGTTTCAGTGGAGGGAGGTGTAAAGAGATTTTTCTTATTTGGACAAAGTATCTCCGGATTTTAGTATTTAATAGTAGCTAGTTTATGATTCTTTTGGGCCGAATGGTCGATGAAATTCTCCGAAGTTTCAGTGGAGGGGAGGTCAAAGAGATTTTCTTATTTGGACAAAGTATCTCCGGATATAGTAGGTAATAGTAGTAGTTTATGATTTTTGGGGTTGAATGGTCGATTCTTTTCAGGAAGTTTCAGTGGAGGGGAGGTCAAAGAGATTTTCTTATTTGGACAAAGTATCTCCGGATATAGTACTCAATAGTAGTAGTTTATGATTCTTTTGGGCCGAATGGTCGATGAAATAAATGATTTTTCTTGGAGGGGAGGTCAAAAGATTTTCTTATTTGGACAAAGTATCTCGGATATAGTAGGTAATAGTAGTAGTTTATATTCTTTTCTTTTTTGGCCGAAGTTTCAGTGGATTAGGGATTTTCTTATTTGGACAAAGTATCTCCGGATATAGTAGGTAATAGTAGTAGTTTATGATTTTTTGGGCCGAATGGTCGATGAAATTGGCCGAAGTTTCAGTGGAGGGGAGGTCAAAGAGATTTTCTTATTTGGACATATCTATCTCCGGATTATAGTAGGTAATAGTAGTAGTTTATGATTTCTTTTGGGGTGAATGGTCGATGATTTGGCCGAAGTTTCAGTGGAGGGAGGTCAAAGAGATTTTCTTATTTGGACAAAGTATCTCCGGATATAGTAGGTAATAGTAGTAGTTTATGATTCTTTTGGGCCGAATGGTCGATGAAATTGGCTTTTCAGTGGAGGGGAGGTTAAAGAGATTTTCTTATTTGGACAAAGTATGCTCATAGTGATTCTCGGATATAGTAGGTAATAGTAGTAGAAGTTTTATGATTTTCTTATTTTTGCTCATCCGAATGGTACTCACAAGTATGAAATTGATTATTCTCGAATTCTTTTCAGGTGTGGAGGGGAGGTCAAAGAGATTTTCTTATTTGGACAAAGTATCTCCGGATATAGTAGGTAATAGTAGTAGTTTATGATTCTTTTGGGCCGAATGGTCGTTGAAATTCTCCATTCTTTTCAGTGGAGGGGAGGTCAAAGAGATTTTCTTATTTGGACAAAGTATCTCCGGATATAGTAGTTAATAGTAGTAGTTTATGATTCTTTTTTGGGCCGAATCCATCGAGGAAATTTTCGAGGTTTCTGGAGGGGAGGTCAAAGAGATTTTCTTATTTGGACAAAGTATCTCCGGATATAGTAGGTAATAGTAGTAGTTTATGATTCTTTTTGTATTCTCCATTCTTTTTCAGGAAGTTTCAGTGGATTAAAGAGATTTTCTTATTTGGACAAAGTATCTCCGGATATAGTAGGTAATAGTAGTAGTTTATGATTTTTGGGCCGAATGGTCGATGAAATTGGCCGAAGTTTCAGTTTTCAGGATTTTCTTATTTGGACAAAGTATCTCCGGATATAGTAGGTAATAGTAGTAGTTTTGATTATTTTGGGCCGAATGGTCGATGAAATTGTTGAAGTTTCAGTGGAGGGGAGGTCAAAAAGATTTTCATTATTTGGACAAAGTATCTCTCGGATATAGTATTTTCTTAGTAGTAGTTTATGATTTTTGGGCCGAATGGTCGTTGAAATTCTCCATTCTTTTCAGTGTGGGGGAGATCAAAGAGATTTTTTATTTGGACAAAGTATCTCCGGATATAGTAGGTAATAGTAGTAGTTTATGATTCTTTTGGGCCGAATGGTCGATGAAATTGGCCGAAGTTTCAGTGGAGGGGGAGGTCAAAGAGATTTTCTTATTTGGACAATATCTCCGGATATAGTAGGTAATAGTAGTATTTTCCATTCTTTTTTCAGGAATGGTCTGAAATTGGCCGAAGTTTAAATGGGGAGGTCAAAGAGATTTTCTTATTTGGACAAAGTATCTCCGGATATAGTAGGTAATAGTACAGTTTATGATTCTTTTGGGCCGAATGGTCGAGGAAATTGGCCGATGATTTTTCATTTGGAGGGGAGGTCAAAGAGATTTTCTTATTTGGACAAAGTATTCTCCGGATATAGTAGGTAATAGTAGTAGTTTATGATTCTTTTTGGGCCGAATGGTCGATCGAAATTGGCCGAAGTTTCAGTGGAGGGGAGGTCAAAAGATTTTCTCCATTTGGACAAAGTATCTCCGGATTAAATAGTAGTTTTGATTCTTTTTGGACAAATGGTCGATGAAATCGTGATTTTCAGTGGAGGGAGGTCAAAATAGATTTTCTTATTTGACAAATTCTCCGGATTTTTAGTAGTTTGATCTCTTTCTGAATGAAATTGGCCGAAGTTTTTTAGATTTTCTTATTTGGAGCATGCTCATCGTGATTGTTTTTCTTATTTGGACGTTGTATTCTCCGGATATTTCAAAGGTGTAATGACAAAGATCTCCGGATAGTAGTTTAGTTTTGATTTTTTGGGCCGAATGGTCGATGAAATTGGCCGAAGTTTCAGTGGAGGGGAGGTCAAAAGATTTTCTTATTTGGACAAAGTATCTCCGGATATAGTAGGTAATAGTAGTAGTTTATGATTCTTTTGGGCCGAATGGTCGATGAAATTGTTGAAGTTTCAGTGGAGGGGAGGTCAAAAGATTTTCTTTTTGGACAAAGTATCTCCGGATATAGTAGGTAATAGTAGTAGTTTATGATTCTTTTGGGCCGAATGGTCGATGAAATTGGCCGAAGTTTCAGTGGAGGGGAGGTCAAAAAGATTTTTCTTATTTGGACAAAGTATCTCCGGATATAGTAGGTAATAGTAGTAGTTTATGATTCTTTTGGGCCGAATGGTCTGATGAAATGGCCGAAGTTTCAGTGGAGGGAGGTCAAAAGTTTTTCTTATTTGGACAAAGTATTCTCCATTCTTAGTAGGTAATAGTAGTAAAGTTTATGATTCTTTTGGACGAATGGTCGATGAAATTGGCCGAAGTTTCAGTGGAGGGGAGGTCAAAGAGATTTTCTTATTTGGACAAAGTATCTCCGGATATAGTAGGTAATAGTAGTTTTTATGATTCTTTTGGGCCGAATGGTCGATTTGGAAAATTGGCATCGAAGTTTTTGTGGGGGAGGTCAAAGATTTTTTCTCCATTCTTTTCAGGTGTATCTCCGGATATAGTTTTCTTATTAGTAGTTTATGATTCTTTTGGGATTGAATGGTCTGAAATTAGCAGCCGTTGTTATTCTCCATTTTCTTATTTTCAAAGTGTCTCTTTGATTAAAGTAGATTTTCTTTTTGGGAGCATTTCAGTGTGGTGTTGAGATTTTCTTATTTGGACGTTGTATCTCCGGATATAGTTTTTAATCTGATTCTTTTTAAATGAATTTTATGATTTTCAGTTTTGGGCCGAATGGTAGCAGAAATTGTTTTAATCGAATGGTCTTTTCGAAGTTTCAGTGGATTAAATGATTTTCTTATTTGGACAAAGTATCTCCGGATATAGTAGGTAATAGTAGTAGTTTATGATTCTTTTGGGTGAATGAATGATTAAATGATTTCAGTGGAATTTGGCCAAATTTTCATTCGGATTGTGGATCTCCGATAGGTCAAAGTTTAGATTTTTCTTATTTGGATTTGGGTGTCTCCGGATAAAGTATTTTATTATTTAGTAGTTTATGATTGTTTTGGGCCGAATGGTCGATGAAATTGGCCGAAGTTTCAGTGTATTCAAAAAGATTTTTTTATTTGGACAAAGTATCTCCGGATATAGTAGTTAATAGTAGTTTATGATTCTTTTGGGCTGAATGGTCGAGAAATTGGCCGAAGTTTCAGTGGAAGGGAGGTCAAAGAGATTTTCTTATTTGGACAAAGTATCTCGGATATGATTAATAGTAGTAGTTTATGATTTTTTGGGCTGAATGGTCGATGAAATTGGCCGAAGTTTCAGTGGACAAGGTCAAGAGATTTTTTATTTTGTATCTCCGGATATAGTAGGTAATAGTAGTAGTTTTGATTCTTCCGAATTCGGAAATTGGTGTTTCAGTCTGATTAAATGATTTTCTTATTTGGAAAAGTATCTCCGGATATAGTAGGTAATATAGTAGTAGTTTATGATTCTTTTTTCGAATTCGATGAAGGTGGCTCTTTCAGTGGAAGGTCAAAGAGATTTTCTTATTATTTGGATAAAGTTTAATAGTAGTGTTTATGATTCCGGATATTAGTAGTTTATGATTCGTGGGATTTATTTGGACAAAGTGTTGGGGAAATTTTAGGTATTCTATCTCCGGATTTTAATTCAGGTGTCTCGAAGTTTCATTGGAGGGAGGTCAAAAGAGATTTTCTTATTTGGACAAAGTATCTCCGGATATAGTAGGTAATAGTTCACAGTTTATGATTCTTTTGTTGAATGGTCTGAAATTGGCTTTTTCAGTGGAGGGAGGTCAAAATGATTTTCTTATTTGGACAAAGTATCTCCGGATGTAGGTGTTGTAGTTTATACATTCTTTTGGGCCGAATGGTCGATGAAATTCTTTTCAGTGGAGGGGAGGTCAAAGAGATTTTCTTATTTGGACAAAGTATCTCCGGATATAGTAGGTAATAGTAGTAGTTTATGATTCCATTTTAAAGAATGGAAAATGAAATTGGCCGAAGTTTTCAGTGGAGGGGAGGTCAAAAGATTTTTCTTATTTAGACAAAGTATCTCCGGATATAGTAGGTAATAGTAGTAGTTTATGATTCTTTTGGGCCGAATGGTCGATGAAATTGGCCGAAGTTTCAGTGGAGGGAGGTCAAAGAGATTTTTTCTTATTTGGACAAAGTATCTCCGGATATAGTAGGTAATAAGTATAATTCACAATGGGCCGAATGGTCGATGACTCCAGGCCATTGAACTCGCAACTATTTCAGTCAAGTCACTTTTTGGAACAATCAATCAATGCTTTTATCCACTGGGCTAACAAACGTCACCTAAAGAAGGCTGGAGCATACAATAACCAAAATGTTGTGAATATGACAGTAAAGATGAGGACTACAGTCCGAACAATGTAAATAGTGTAAATAGTTACTATACCTCATCTCAGAAATATAAACAGATTCTGAAGAAGGCAAGAGCATACAATGGCCGAAACGTCCAGAATATTGCATTAAAGATGAGGACTACAGTCCGAACAATGTAAATAGTTACAATACTGTTATATGCTCTGGTCATCTTCAGTTGATAATGAAATTTTGAACCTAACCCTTTATTCAGTCCATCTTGGGGATTTGTAGATTGTTCTAATTCCACATGACATGACTCTTTGGATATCTCAGTTTTCAGTTAATTCACATGACAGCTCTCCAAGTTTTTGTTCATTCACCAATGTTCCCAAGAACACATGGACCAGAGGATAAAAGCATTGGTTGATTGATTTGAAAAGTGTCTTGACTCAAACAGTTGTAAGTTCAGTCCCAGGCTTCAGCGGAGAGAACAAAAACAGGCTGAAATCTATATATTTTGTATGCCTTCAACTACAAATAAAATGCCTTGCTGGTCATTTTTCTATAAATAGGTATTGTTGGTAATTTTATTATAAATAGATATTGTTGGTACTTTTATTATAAATATGTATCATTGGTAATTATTTTATATAAAATGTATTGTTTATATTTTTACAATAAAGTACTTTATTTTTATACTTTCTTAGTTTTTTGTTTTTATTTGGGGAATGAAAACAGGAAGGAGCACTAAAATAAAAAAATCAGAACAAACGAAAAAATAGTGGAGCAAAGGAATAAAAACAAAAAAAAGAAGGAAAGTAAAGAGAAATATATGAAGAAAGAGAAAATACTGAAAAAAAATAGACAGCTGGTCTCAGAAATGACCTCCAATCTGTTGTTAATTGGAGCAAGGAGTGGCTTGTTAATTTTATCACCTCAGAAACAAAAATGCTCTTTTTTAATCATCTGAGAGAATTTTTTTTACCTTCCATCAGCATGGCTGATGCTAACCTCCAGGTGAGTGACTTGTTGCACCTTCTCAGACGAACATTCTCCATTGACATGGAGTGGAAAGAGTATATTGAATCAGTCCGTCTTACATATTTGTAAGTCTATCATTGACTTTTGCTTTGAATATTGCCGTTGTAACTGGTCTGGTGCTCCTGTTATATATTTAGATAAAATCCCAAGAAGAATCTGCAATATTATTGGTCCTGACCTGGCATTTTGGCTTCAGTTACTTTTCCACTGCTGTAACATAGCTTCCCATATTGCCATCTTCTGTCTTAATTCTCTCTCTCTCATAATAGTTTTTTTCATATTCTCTAACATTCAGTAACTCCCTTTGTGTCCTAGTGGCTTTATTGCCTTGCGCAAGGAAAAGAAATTAAGGAAAGAAAAATGAAACATATAAAAGGAAGAAAGTAAAAAACAAAAAAGCTAGAAAGCCAAATATGAAGAAGTAAAAGAAAACTTTGAATGAAAAAGAAGTAGAGTGGAGGAAAATGAAAAAGAAAGAGAAGAAAAGAAAGAGAAGAAAAGAAAGAGAAGAAAAAAGAGAAGAAAAGAAAGAGAAGAAAAGAAAGAGAAAAAAAAGAAGAGAACAGATGAAAAAGAGGAAAGAAAATATTTTGATAAAGGAGAGGTAAAAAAAAATAAAATCCCCCCCACTCAGATGAAATCAAAAAAGAAATAAATAAAAGAAAAAATCTTTACATAAAAAAGAAAGAGAGAAAAAAAAAAGATTGCAAAAGATAAAATGAATGAAGAAAAATTGAAAAGAAAAGAAAAATGAAATTCAAAATTACATAGAAAAAGAAGAAAAAAAAAAAGAAAAGAAAAAAATTAACCCCATTTGGGATGGTTGTGTGGTTGGGGAAGGTCAATTACTTCATGGGCAGGGAAGAAAATATGTCTTCTGTGTAATACAGTATTTATAAATGGATTCAGTTGAGCTTTCACACACAATTATGAGAATGCACGCTGACCCAGTTAGGGTTCCATTTCCCTTCCTGTTAAACTTTCCTTCTATCTCCGGTGGGGCGGGGGGGGTACTGACAACAGGAGACTGGCTTGGTCACCTTGAAACAAAAACAAGGTCTTACTCATAAAGAAAACAAATGCTGTGTAAAGTTTATATTTTGCTAAGGGAAAATCAAACATACCTGTCATCATCATGGCTGAGAAATAAAAACAATATTTTATTGTCACTTTTTATTTATTTTAATTCATAGCTTTTGGGTCAATTTCAATAGTGAATATGAAAAGTTAAACTTTCTATCCTAAAATTTAAATGCAATGTCAATTGCTGGCTACTGTCTTCCTTACTGTTTATTCACTTGTGTTTTCCAATTACAACAATCTTCAAGTCTAGGTTTAACCAGTATCTTTCCTTTATAGCCCCATGAACTTCATCTCATGCCCTTTCTTGCACTTATACAACATGACACAGTAACCAACTATTTTGAGTGGCTCTTGGGCCTTTTACTGGGTGAAAATTAATAACAATAACAAAAAAAAACACTATTATTTTATTGCTGTTTTTCCTCATTTAAAGTCTTCTCAATCTCTTTCACTCTCAGCAACCCATTGTGTCTTAGTGGCATTATCGCTATCTTATGTCTTCTTGAAACCTGTTCTTTCTCTTCACTAAAGTCTTCTTGTTCTGTTTCACTCCCAGTAAGCGCCTTGAGTCTTAGTGGCATTATTGCCCTCTTCTGTTTTCCTGATATCTGTTCTTTTATTCTCCTTTCTTCTCACTAAAGTCTTCTCATTCTCTTTCCCTCCCAGTAACCCATTGTGTCTTAGTGGCATTATCACCTTGCTAGAGGTAAAATGATAAAACAAACAAAACAAAAGCTGACATTCTAGAACTTAAGCAATCTGTTAGTTGAAAGGAACTCACTTGTCTCCACTCCACTATCTTTTGTTTGAAATTCTAAAAGCCAATGAACATTTTTCCATTGGCAAAAAAATGTAACCCTGCCCCACATATACACACACACATATATATATATATATATATATATATATATATATATATATATATATATATATATATATATATATTTATATATATTTTAACTTTCTTTCACAGGTGAAGAAGAGGACATGAGGTAACAGAGATGTGGTTCTAGAAAAGGATACAGAGAATAGCACAGACATATCATATGAGGAACAAGGAGTTTCTAAAGAAAATGGAAAACAAAAAAGGGACTCATCTAGATTTGGAATAGATCAAGTTTACTGTTTTCCTATAACTGGGACCCTAACAGGTGCTACCACCCCAAATCAGGGTGGACCTGGAAACACCAGCACTTAAGATCAGAAGCCTTGCTGCCAGATGTAGTTTATCACCATACCAAGGATGGCGAATTGGTATATGTGTGCGTGGGTGTGTGTGGGGGGGGTCTTAACCCTTTGCAGAGGTGCAGTCGGAGTATTCTGAACCCCCAGCCGAAAGGGTGGTTAAGGAGTTGAAGCAAAAAAATAAAAACCAACAAACATACTGGCTTTCGTTGAATATTTTCTCAAATGCTGATCCATATAAACTGCCAGTGACATTCTGAAAGTAGGCAAAATATTCTTGCTGGGACATGTTTGCATTACTGAAGTTAGTGAATTTAAGCAGGCCTTGTGGTAAATTGAACATCTGGAAAGCAAAAAAGAAAAAAAACAGCTGTTTTACAAAAAATCTGAACTGAAAATTTTTATTTTTTATTACATATTTTGACTTTTATGAATGATGGACAATATGAATAAAAACAAAAGGTAAACTTATCTTAGCCACTGCATTTCATCCTCTGAGAAATGTTATCAAGGCAAATGCAAGGATTTTCTAACAATTATTTATATACAAGAGCAAAAATGTTTTGGCTTTTCCAAATTTTTAAGTTTAGGAACACATAAATATTCATCAGGTTAGCTGAAAAGTCAGGCAAGCTATGGAGGACACAGAGTGATACAATTTAATAAATGTAAGTGAGTGAGTGATGTTTTAGAAATTTTTGTGCAAATTAGTATCTAAATTATTTTAGTTTGAGATTGAGATTGTTATCTATTTTGAATAAAATGAGGTTATAAGTTTAACCATTTTCTTTTAATTTTTTAGTATTTTTGTGGTCATGTATTATTGGTTTGAGAAAAGAGTAATTCTTTCAGGAAAGGAGATATTAGGGAGAATCCAGGGCTCAGATTTATATTTTGATAAAATTCAATAATAGCACTTTCAAGAATTGTCCTTCTAAGTTACTTTCTTAATAAATATGGCATTCGAGAAGAAAAAATAGTTGTGGTTAAACTTTTTTTATGCATAAAATAATGCATTTGATAAATTGATGTAAGATCCCTTTTTTGTTCATGTGTTTTTTAAATTTCTGCAAGTTACCCCCAATGTATTCCTCACAATTTATTCATATAAATCTTTGTATGGTTTAAGGATTTTGTAAAAATCAACTGTAAAATACTGGACTTAGGATGGAAAGAGGGATTTTGAATGGAAGCAGGACGAAGCATGTTGCACTGAAACATTCACTCCAAAAGCACAAAACAAGCACAATGCCTGCAGACATCCAAAAGGGATTGAAGTGTAATATGTGTGGATGCTTCCTTCATTAAAGAACAGATAAAACGAGACACATTGATCCCTAAGGAAGATCTTTTAGGAGCTATGACAGATAGGGAATACTGGAGAGGTGTAGTGAGTTCAATCTTGGCTGAGGCCGCAGGATGATGATGATGAAAGAACAGATTTGTTAAATCACCTGAAGTCACACAGGCAAAGAAGGAATCAGGCAGTTTGCCATAAAGTTTTGTCATAATGTCTTTTACTACAGCATGCCTCTGCTATATGTGGCTTACTATATAAGTTAACTAGTGGAGGAAACAGGAGAAACAGAGACTCAACAGTGCCAGTGAGGATGAAGAAGAAGAAGAAGAAGAAAAACCCAGGTTTGGGCGTGGCAGGACTGTGAAATGGATTACTGCAATTAAAAGAAATCATATTCCACTTGTTCTGATTTCTAACATTTGGTTTTGTTTTCTTTCTTCACAAAAATTTGAATACTCTGTCTTGTTCCAATTGATGCTTAGTCCTTTCTTCTTGCTTTCCTTAACTACCTTCTGTAGAAGTTCCTGACTTACCTTGTCAAAACAGGAGACAGCATCTGTCTATATTTCTGAGATGAGTTATTATGCACAGTATTTACATTAGTCGGACTATTGTCCTCATCTTTTTCGCCATATTTGTCACAACGTTTCGATCACCTGAAGAAGGCCGGAGCGTACAACGGCCGAAACGTTGTGACAAATATGGCAACAAAGATGAGGACAATAGTCCGACTAATGTAAATACAGGTGACAGCATGTAGTATATGTTATCTACCAACAAAAAAGGGGGGGGTCATGTGACTTCTCTTTTTATATTGAGAACGTCATGCAAATTTTTTGTGTCATCTGAACTAATCACTGACTTCTGACTTACATATAAGCTGAGTAACTTGTGTGATTAATCAGTTTTTTTTATTCTCTGTGGTGTGTGAAAGACACATCTGTATCATATGGATTTGCAACCTATGAAGGTCAGCTGACTGAAGCGGACCTCACAAGAATGATGTCAAACAACCCTGACAAAGAAGATCAGTTTGTGGAGTGGACTTGATGACTTTTTTAGATGAAAGCTGACAAGACAAAGAATTCTCCTCTATATAAGACAGTGGCCCCTAGAACATTAAGACAGAGGACTATCACTCACCACACAAAAGTAAGGTGTCGCTAGTTAGACTATTCCCCCCTCACCTCATTCTGCCTCGCTTGTCTACAGCAAACACTTACAAGGTTACAATTGAATAAAATTTGCTGACTGTTACAATTTTGTCTCATGGTTTTATTTTATGGGTAACAACCTGGCCAGACAATTATTTTCCTTGAATTAAGCGACAAGAGTTTAACTACCAGAAGCTGCCCCCTGCAATTGAACCTGGTGTCTGGTGTGAGTAGCAATGCTACACTATGGATTTGCAACTTTTAGAACTCTTCAACAACATTTAATTACAGAGAAATATAAATAAGAAATCAAAAAATAAGTTGAAGAAAAAAGTTAAAAAAATGAAGACTGATGTGTAAAGTGATTAAGGTAATTACCTTGATCCATGCAAGAGCCTGTTGATATCCAATGGTGATGAGCTCATCTTTGCACATCATGTTATACACTTCACTCATCCCAGGGAAGCTGCTGCTATTCATAGTTTTGGTCAATTCACATGCAATCGATTTCAAATGGAGGCCAAAAATCTGCAGAAAAAAAAGGCCAAATTCTCAGACCTGATAAAATTCTAAATAAGATTTAAGAAATCTGTCTATATTTCTAAGATGAGGTATTATGTACACTATTTACATTATTCGGACTATTGTCCTCATCTTTGTCGCCATATTTATTACATTTCAGCTCTTTCAGTATCTGTCTATATTTCTGAGATGAGGTATTATGTACACTATTTACATTATTCGGACTATTGTCCTCATCTTTGTTGCCATATTTATTACGTTTTGGCCTCAAAAATCTCTTGAGTTGACTAAGCATAGAAAAGAATACAATATGGGAACCAGTAATATGGAGTGCCAGAGAAAAGCAATAATAACAGCAAAAATTGCAATATGAGATCTGGTAAAAAATTTAAGACATTAGGTTTATAATAGCCAGAAATTCATACACAGATGTCCTCAAGGACACATGGCACAGTAGATAAAGGCATTAATTAGATCCAGTGACAGGACCCAAAAAGTGTGAGTTCAATACTCGGTTAAAGCAGTGGAGAACTTGGAGAGGGGAATTAACAGGAGATAACTGATAACTGACATCCATTAGACATGGCATGTGGAACTAGGACAGTCTACCTCAGTGAGTGAAATAAAGGGTTCAGTTCGATATTCCATCCACCTGAAGAAGACCGGGGTGTACAACGGCCAAAATGTTGTAATAAATATGGCGACAAAGATGAAGACAATAGGAATTTAGGAATCTGTCTATATTTCTAAGATGAGGTATTGTAAATATTTACACTATTTAAATTGTTTGAACTCTTGTCCTCATCTTTGTTGCAATATTCACAATATTTTGGTTGTTTTATGCTCCTGCCTTCTTCATGATCTGTCTGTATTTCTGAGATAAGCTATTGTAACTATTTGCACTATTTACATTGTTTGGATTATTGTCCTCATCTTTATTATCATATTTACAACGTTTCCACTGGGCTATGTGTCCTTTTTTATATTTTCAAATATAATCTGATTTCAGGAATGTTATAATTATATTTATTTTAATATTTTCGAATAGTCCTTTCAGGATGCTTGCCTTGAAGAAATTGTATCTTTTGCATCAATGCATTTAATTTCTTTTTGTTTTTTAACAGTAAGGTTCATGTTATATGAGGCCTGGGTGCCACTTGAGGTAGAGGGTTACTTTAAAGGTTAGGTTATATGGATAGGAGGGGGAAGACAAAATTCTAGACTTGAACAGGTTAAAATTGTAGTGATCGGGGAAACATCCACTTGGGAGTCTGTTACACAGGGCAGTCATTCGTGTGAAGAAGCTGTTTGAGTGGAACTTACTTCTCCTCAATGGAAGACTAAGGGAATGTCAGTTGTTTGTTACTATTTAAGTGACATGGTGGCTCTTGGCTGTGAAGATTAGAACTGGCAGAATCAAGACAGGTACTAGCAATAGAGTAGTGAGAGACTTACTACCTCTCACCTGTGGAAGAGAGGTTGGAGGGTGGAAAATAATTCTTCTCCAACAAGGACTTGGAGACACTTTTGAACTCAAGACTAAAAGTGAGGTCCTGCCCAAATATGGCAACAGTACTCCATTAAAATGTTTTTTTTTTTTTTCTATATGGTGGGTTTGGCATCATGATGCTTCAGGTTTCAGTAAGAATGAATGTGTAATTTTAGTGTAACCTATTCATGATTTGGTTTGATTGTTTTGTCTTGTGGCATATCAACACCTCAATGGGTTATTTAATGCTGACAAGATTTTTATTGCTGGTAATATTTTTTTCCTTCAAAAAATGTATTACTGGTAATAATTTTTCTTCAAAAATTTATTGCTGGTAATAATTATTTACAAAAATCTATTGCTGGTACTAAAATTTATTTTTACACTTTCATAGTGTTTTGACCCCAGTTTGGGGGTTAACTATTTGCCCATAACTAGGACCCTAACAGGTGCTACCACCATGGGTCTGGGTGAACTTGGGAACAGCAGCAATTGAGAGGTAGTTCCACACTCCTCAAAACCTCTTGATGAGAGACCTTGCTGTCAGATAAACTGTTCAAGTGAAACTTCCTTCTCTCTGATGGAATACCGAGGGAAAGTGGCTGGTTTGCTACAATGGTTTATTTTTCCATATAGTGACTTTGGTACCATGATGGTTCTTGCTTCACTAAGAATGAATGCATAATTTTATTGTGACTTATTCATGTTCAGTTGGAAACTGAAGATGGCCAGAGTGTTCTGTCCATGTTTTGGGATATCTTGTCTAGTTCTTATTTTTAGTACTACTCACTTATTGGCCACCCTGTTTTCACTCAGTCCAAGTTAATGTTAATGGCTGGCTGCATATATCCGAGTATACCTGTATGAACAAGGCCAGTATGCTCAAACTCTGTCACAATGACTTGTGACGTTGTGCTAGCATAAGAATTGATGGCCCTCACATAGTTTTGTCTACCCAGTTTTACTGACAAGGCTTGGGTTAAGCCATGGTATGGCTTTCAGGCACTTTCTAAAGGGACCACATACTGAGATCACCTCACCAGGCCAATAACATTAAGAAATCACCTTGACAAATAGACCAAGGTGAGATTTAAACCAGAGTTTCATGATTAGAAAATCTTCTAACCACTCAGAGTCCAAGTATAAACAGCCCATACAATGGATTAAACTCACAATTAAGTTTTTTTAATCATTTCACCCACTAGCATGCAGCA
This sequence comes from Acanthosepion pharaonis, assembly GCA_903632075.3. NCBI lineage: Eukaryota > Metazoa > Mollusca > Cephalopoda > Sepiida > Sepiidae > Acanthosepion > Acanthosepion pharaonis. The sequence goes on from CAHIKZ030001604.1 coordinate 448,959, forward strand.
GGGTTACAGGGAGTGAAATTGAGAGAAAAGACTGAGTATAGGGAAGATTAAGGAAAGGACAAAAGATGAATGGAATTCAAGAAGATAAAAGATGGTGATTGATGTTGCGTTTAAATTTTTGAAGATTGTAGTTATCAGGGAATCAAGTAAGAGGAAGGGAGTTCCACAGGTGGGAAGTGCAAGAAAAGAAACTCTTGGAGTAGAAGTGGTGGTTGCATTTAGTTACTTCAACAGTAAATGAGTGGGAGCTATATGTCAATCACATAGCACACATGTAGTTAGGGCACCAGGGAAAAAAGCTCATCAGAGCAGTTGCTATGAAAATATTTGTAGAAAAGACAGAGGGAAGCCACATCACATAGTGAGAAAGTGACTGAAGTTGTGATGCCAAGTCAGGATTAATTACTTTACAGATCCCTCTTTAAATCTTTTCAAAAAGTTTGAGATGAACATCAGGAGCACCAGAGCAGATATTGCAGCAGTATTCAATGGTACATTTGTAAATATGCAAGATGGATTCAGACAAAAAAAGTTTCAGGCATGACACAGTGAACCAACTTTCCTTGCAGTAGATGCATCTATTGATTCAATATCATTGTTCCACTTTTTGTGATAACAACAACAAAAACAAAATGGAGACATTTAAGTAAATAGTTCCCAGGTAAATAATGTAAATAATATTATGTTGGTGCAAAAATAATGTCGTTTTCTCACATATGTTACGTTTATATATGATTTCTGAATTAATTCATTGATATATATAGCCATGTTATATATCATTTTGAAGCTCGTTTTTCGCTCTATCGAATCGTGTTATTCGTTACCGTTCTCAATCTCTTCATTCATTTTTTTGCAGGCTTTTCGACAGCATGGACAAAACTCAAATCCGCACGATTTTCTTGTTCCAGTTCAAACTAGGCCGAAAAGCTGCCGAGACAGTTCGTGATATCAATGATGTGTTTGGCCCAGGGACCACTAACGAACGTGTGGCACAACGGTGGTTCAAAAAATTTCGCAATGGTGATGAGAGCCTCGAAGATGAAGACAGTCGCGGCGGGCCGACTGCGGTTGATAACGAACATTTGAAAGCCTTAATTGAAATCCTCGCAAAACCACACGAGAAGTTACTGTTGAACTCGAGATTGACCACTCAACAGTCATTCGCCATTCAAAGCAAATAGGGAAGTCAAAAAAGTTGGATAAATGGGTGCTGCATGAATTGAACGATAATCAAAAAAATCGTTGTTTTGAGGTGTCTTCTACACCCCTTCTGCGCAACAAAAACGACCCATTTCTCGAGCGGATTGTGACGTGTGATGAGAAGTGGATCCTCTACGACAACCGGTGACGTTCGGCACAGTGGTTGGATGCCGGAGAAGCTCCACAACACTTCCTGAAGCTGAAATTGCACCAAAAAAAAGATTATGGTGACTGTTTGGTGGTCTGCGGCCAGTCTCATCCATCACAGCTTCTTGAATCTGGGCGAAACGATTACAGTGGAGAAGTACTGCTGAAAAATTGACGAAATGCACCAGAAGCTCCAACGTATGTGCTCGAGATTGGTCAATATGAAGGGACCAATTCTCCTCCATGACAACGCTCGCCTGCATGTTGCTCAACTGACCCTGCAGAAGCTGAACGAATTGGGCTACGAGACTCTGCCTCATCCGCCATATTCACCGGACCTCTCGCCCACCGATTATCCCTTTTTCAAACATCTCAACAACTTCCTGCATGAAAAATGCTTTAAAAAGCCGAGATGATGCCGAATCGGCCTTCAATGACTTCATCGCTTCCAGAACTCCAGATTTCTATGCTAATGGGATAAATAAACTTGTTTCTCGTTGGCAAAAATGTGTCGATTCTAATGGTTCTTATTTCAATTAATAAAGTTTATTATGAAAGGAGTTATGATCTTCGAAATTGAACGTCAAAAAACGACATTATTTTTGCACCAACCTAATAACACATCAGAAATTTTGTAAAAGATTTTAAAATGTCGCCATGTAAAATTTTGTGAAAAGTAACCAGAGATTTTCTTTTTCACAAACATAAACAAACTGCAAATGAAAGTTATCAGAATTAGATTTGATGACAGATGAAGTGAAAAATCAAAATCAAATCTATTGGAAATAATGTAGTCACAAAAATTGTTACCTGCATTGGACATGAAGTAATGGTTTTGTAGATATCGAAAAGTTCATGTCAGGAGTTTATTCAACAAAAATTGCTTTAGAACTGTCTCGTTCTGATCTTCTCAATATATCCTGAAGACTCGCATTGAAGTCTAAAAAACAAAGACATTTTACTGATTAACAAGATGCCTGATCAGACAATACTGTGACAAAACTTGTTTTAGACATTCACTTCAAAAACCTGGTTCCAGACCCATATCTTTTTATTTCTACTTGGGTGTGTGTGTGTGTAAAATTCCTTTTTTCAAATTTTAGTTAATTTCACCCATTTAGTTTTAAATCAGTTACAGTTTTTTTTTTTTTTTTTTTTTTAAATCAATTCAACCTAAGTAAGTGATAATGCCACTAAGATGTAAGGGGCTACTGGATGTGAGAGAGAAGGAAAAGACTTTAGAAGGAACTGGAAATTTAATCCTAAACAAGAAACAAGGGGTACACCTCTACTCCTGTTCAAAAGACTGAGGAAGAGTCTGAACATGATGATAGATGAACCTAATCTACTTTTATTGAGGAAAATAAAATAAATAGTAAATAAAATTACAGAGCTCGCATGGAGACATTAGAAGTATAGAGTTGAAGCAGACTTTAAAAATAAATAAATACAGTGATACCGTGACTTAAGTTGTTTCGAGTTAAGTCATTTTTCAAGATATGTTAGTTTTTCTTAAATATTATATGAAAAATAAAATTTGTCTTGTTTTACTTGAGTTTATGTCAGCTGTTAAAAATATTAGAAATGTCAAAACACTAAAATAACAGTAAACACACATAAAATCATATTTAAATAAATTAAAAAAAATATTACACATACTTAATATATATATATATCATAAAATAATTAAAAACAAAAAAATAGCAGATGTTCAGGAAATGGTCTTATTTCAAATTCTTGTCAACATTTTAGGCAAATTTGCATTGTTTTCGTATGAACAACTATGATTTTGAGCCACACTTTTCTACATTATGATTTAGAATTTTGTCTATGGCTTTGAACAAAAATCCCAATGCTATGTGTAAGTCAATATGGCTGGAAGATAAGGTAGAAATTAATCACTTTATTCAGAATACCCTATGTACATATAGATACTGTAATAAACAATGGGAAGTGCTTATTTGTGGTTTATAGTGTGGTTATTTGGACTTGTTTTTTTTTTCTGGAACCAATTAATGATGTAGAGAGCATTATAATGATTTGTAGTAAATAAAATTTCAGAGTTCATATGAAGACATTACATGTATAAAGTAAAAATTTTAAAATAAATAGTAAATAGAATTTCAGAGTTTAAAAAGCATTAAAAGTCTTTTTTCATTTCTTAATAAATTTTAACTACTTATTTAGGTTTTAACATAGTTTTAAGTTGCATTGTCTCAAAAAAATGATTTTTATATAGGATATATATATATATATATGATCAGATATATATACAAGGCCGAATTTAACGTTAAGTATCCGAGCCTGTAGATTTCAGACAAAAAATTAGATGTTTAGACTTTATTTAAAACAAGAATCATTTATTATTTTTCGTCTACCTGAGACGAAATATTCGACAAGCTTGTCTAAAAGGATCTTCTCTGCCAAGAGAGTTTGACCAGCACAGCTGGAGACAAATATCCAACTGCATTTTGGATAAAACGAGCGTCTGTTAAAATTGGAATCATATATCAGTTCATAAATTATCCTTCAAAATGGTGTGGCGTGTTTGTAGGTCTGGGGAGTCAAACAGTGAGAAAAAAAGTGTGGATTTTCCTGATCATATAAAGACATATAAAACAGAAAAAATTAAATAATTTTTAACTTGCATAGAATTAAAAAATAACAAATATGTATGAAGTAATTGGCTGTTGGGTGTGCATAAAGTATCATGGTTATCGCAGATGAAAATGCAAAGGACATGGCTGAGTTCAATTTCCACTCAAATCTGTTTCATTCACTTTGCCCTAATATCGTTGGAAATATCATGAATCCTTTTCCCTCTATGTATAAATTAAATAGTAGGGTAGAATGGGTTCTCTAACCTTGGATGGCAATCAATCTTGGAAAAGTAAAACACTAAATCCAAACTCCTTATAGATATAACTTTTTACTACTGCTCAACCAATATAAAGCGTAAGTGCAGTGACAGATTTACCATTTTAGCCTTATTGTAAGCAGGGATTCCGATTTAGCCAGGTGGGCCCTGTCTTCCACCCATGCCTTTATGCATCTTCAATATGTTCCTTCCAGGGCCCAAACAAGGGACTGACTTTACCATGAAAGTGCTTCATTTGATAAGTGATTAAGGTAGATGGAAACTGAATAGGGATGTTGTTTGGGTATATAGGGAGAGAGACATGGGTTACATATTATGAGGATATGTAGGATAGATAACAGTTAATTGTAGACTTGAAAAGGTTAAGAATATATTGATTAGGGATGGAGCAGGAAAGGAATGAGGATGAGTTGACTCTGTGGATGTGACATGGCGGGTTCTGTTTGTGAAGGTCTGGACTGGTGGAACCAAGGAATGTAGTTCGTCTGAACATCTGCCATGAAAATAATTATATAATGAAAGGCTTGCAATGTTTCATATGCGGGGAAGAGGTTCAAGGCTTGAAAATAATTCATGTCCTACAAGGCTGCGCAAGAGTTTTTTAAATTGGTCGAGGCTGAAAAGTGTGGATTGTTCAGCTCCTGTCCAGAATTGAAACGCATGTTAAACAGTAAATCTGACAAAGATCCCCTAATTCAGTTGGATAGCATACCATATTAACACCAAGAAACTGTTGCATCAGCACTAAACTGTAGTAGCCATCTTTTTTTGGACTCTATGTTTTTTAAAATATGAAATTCAAAGACTTTACCTTTTGACCTGTCACGCTCTGGGATACACCATCATCCCCAAGAGAGATGAATTTCAACCCAATGCAATATAAATAGTTATAAAAGTATATATATATTTTTATATATATATATATTTATACTATGTCTTCAATGGTTAAATATACATTTGTTTATCTCCGTTTTTTCACAAACTGGTAACATCAAGATGGAAATTTGATTTCTTAGCAAAATTATTCAAGATTTTACAAAACACATCTTGACCAATAACTCTCTCTATTAAAATTAAACTATAAATATCTTCTTACTGGATTTCAGCGTCCAAGATACCCCAACTTGTCGGACTGTTGTTTTATGATGGATAAATTAAAAAAAAAAAACCAAGCTAGACAGTTCATCATTAAATCAGCTACATCCTTTCCTCTTCGTATGTTTGGTCTAAAGAAAAGTACATTCTCTGACATTTGTTTATTTTATTTTAATATATATATATATTTATATATGGCGGTATATATGCTGATTGGTCGATTTGGGGACGTTTTGAGAACAAGGCCAACGGATTTTACAGGCCATGTTTTTGGTCAATAAAAACAGTCTGGGACATTGACTGAGAGTGCAGCTGGGACCGTGGTGACATGCACTGTTATAGAGTTTCGTATTAAGTTATATATGTTTATTTTTGTCTGGAATATGGATATATATTTGAATATATATATAGAGTGAGCAGTGTAATTACCGGTGTCTACTGAAACATGGAAGGAACACACTGAACGTCAACAATTATATAATTGTCCCCATGTTGTATAGCCCTTTTGTGCTGGGGGTAGTCTTGGAGCAATGGTCTTGATTCGCACATAAAGTTGAAGCCCTTTCTTAATTGTCTCAATGCCAGTTATTTTGTTCAGAGGTAAAACGAGAGAACTTCAACAAAGGAATTTTAACCCCTACCTATTTTATTCACCACATTGACACTTACATTTTTAATACACCACATTGATGTACGCATCTAACTAGTCAATGGAGTTGCTATCACACACCACTGGGGAGTAATTTCCAGACACAAAGAAGCATGTGTGCATTTTTTGATGTGGAAAACTTCCTGAAATCTCTTTCTATCTCTAACATGCTAGTTTTAGCCGATCAAAAATGGCTTCCTTTGTTTTCCTGTATCTGACTTCAAAAGATCAAAATGAGGAATTCAAAGCAAAAATACAATTCTCTAAAAAATAATAGTCTATGAAATTAATATATAACATCCCAAGAAAATTGTCTGTAAAAGTATAGAAACATTTGTTGAGACATCCTGTATATCCAAATTTTAAGTTACTAAGAAGTTGGTACTTACCAGAATTATTGCCTGACCTGTTGTTTGCGGAGTGCAAGAAATTAGCCAGAAGATTTCGCAACATAGTTGAACTGAAAATGATTGACAAATGAAAATTAATTAATTGATATCACAAAACAGGCTGTGATAAATTTTATATACATATATATATGGAAATTGTAAAAAAAAATGGAAAAAGTTTATTTGTGAAGTATTTCATCTGATGAGGAATCGAACAGACAAATCCTATGGTAACCCAAATTAAAGGCCGACTTTTTCCATTATACTCTTTTAATTTCAAGAACAGATTGTAATAACAAAAAGAGCAAGAGTAGGCTCAAGGAAACTTTATACTGCTTAGAATAATTGATACCAGTGTATTTGCAGCCCTCTACAAATGAAAGAGTTCTCCAAAGGCAGGTAATCATAAAACAAGGGAGTTTACTCACAATTCCTTTATCAGACCGCTCTTGATATATAAAACTATGTATCATTATTTCATATATATATATATATATATATATATATATAATTTCATATATATATAAAATTTCATATCATATACATATATAAAATAAATATATATAATAAATATGCTGTGATGAATCTTAGAATAGTCAGTAAATACTAGTTAGTAACAAATTTTAGAACAGAAAGTAAATTCTAGTTAATAGCTACATTTTAGAATAGAGACAAATAAGGAAGCTTTTACTTACACAGAGTTGTTATTTACCATCGATTTCATAATATCTTGAATGACTGCTTCGTTGGAGGATTTCTTAGCAGACATAATTTCCAGGATGCTCTTCAAAATATGTTCTGTTCCATTTATTTGAGTTTTTAATTGCTGCATAATTTGGGATAGGAACAGTTTTGAAATCTATAAAATTGAAAAAATAATTTTATTATTTTCTAGAGAATAACTGACGAAACCAGACCCACCGTGAAGCCTAAAAAGCAATGAAATTTGCTAATTAACATCCATAACCCTAACACTGATCAGACAATACTGTGACAAGACTTGTTTTGGACATTCACTCTAAAAACCTGATTCTAGGCCAGTGTCACTGATTTTTTTTTTTTAGAAAAAGATAGAATATTGATTATTAGTGCATAAAATGCAACTGACATGCTGAGTTCAATTTCTAGTTGATTCCATTTACTTATATGGAATAGACAGAAATTGATTTTTCTCCAGCTATGGGTTAAATAGCAAAATAAACTGATGTTTGAACAATGATGGGCTCTATCTTGCACCACTGCTGTGATGGCTGTAATACAGGGTTGTGCCCTTACAACAACCCTAATGGGTTATGGGACTTGTGATGTGACAATTTTCATTCAGTCATGTTATTGAATATGACATGACCTTTGATTTCACTATCCATGACCTATTTTGGGATGCTACCTCATTGGTATCATCTGTAGTAAATAAGATTTGTTGGTTGAAATGGCCTATCCACTTTTCCTCACTAATTATATAGAACAAAATATAACAAATATTTACTAAGTTATTGGTTGTAGGATGTGCAGGTAGAATATTGGTTATTAGTGCATAAAATGAAACTGGCATGCTCGGTTCAATTTCAACTCCTTTCTGTTACATTCACTTAGCACTAATATCCTTAGAAATGTCATGAATCTGTTTCCCTCTAGGTATAAATTAAATAGTAGGGTAGAATGGGTTCTACAGCCTTGGATGGCAGCCAGTTTTGGAAAATGAAACAATTAATTCAAATATCATTATTTTGAAATCAGTTACATTATTTGTATATCAGTTATGACAAACAAAAAGTTGCAAATATTTGCTAAGTCTGTAAGATGTGCTGGTAGAGTATTGGCTGTCAGTGCTTAGAATGAAATTGGTATGCCAAGTTCAAATTCAGACAAAATCTGTTTCATTTACTCTGCACAAATACTCTTGACGCGGATGTAGTTTATCATCATACCCAGGATGGGAGTTATTTTGTTTAGGTATTTTTGTCTATATATTTCTGTATTCTGGTAGGTCACATTTTTATGGCTGCTGGTGGGTTATTATTTTTAGGTTGGTATATATTTATAAGTCTGTGTTTTCTGAATAGTCATTTTAATATTTGTTAGTTTGGGTTAATAAGACAAACGCCAAATAACACGTAACAATAAAAAGGGGTTTATTTGGTTGTAAGTATTGGTACAGAAATCGCCTGAGTAGTGTATGGTTTGCTCAGCACAAGAACTTCATTTTAAGCATATATCTGTCTTTTTGATATCATGACTATTTAACGTCTTTGTTTGTAGATCAAGTTCATCTTCAACATTGTCAGGTGGTAGGTTTCCTACAGAATAATATTTAAATTCTGGTGTGGGTCTTTTAAGAAATTCTTAGTTTATCATCTGGTTTAGTATTTCTGAATAAGACTTTTCAGTTAGTAACTCATGTTAGTATTTCATTTGGATCTTTCCTTTTTCAGCTTGGTACAATTTATAAGTCTATGTTTTACTGTAAGAAATAAAATGTGTATGGTTAATTTTTGACATATTAATGCACATTGGGGCTCACATCTTTGAGCAGATTTTTTTTTAATCAATTCTGCCTTATGTAATATATATATATATATATATATATATATATATATATATCATCTTTTGAGTGCTAATGCAATATTTATGAGTCTCTGAATTACCATAGATAATAAGATTTTCTCACAGATATTGGGTCTGAATTTGAAAGGCCATTTTTTTTGATGTTGAAAACTTGGTGATCCACAGAACGCAGCTCCTCAAATTAATTAAACTAATATCCATTACATCACCCACACATTCAATCATCTGCTTGATCATATGAACGGCTCTTCTGTTGTTCAGATTCCCAAGTTTATCGTCATCCCCAGGATGCGTGTTAAAATTTTAATTCTATATATTTCTGTATTCTGGTAGGTCAGATATTTTTATGGCTGCTGGTGGGCATTATTATTATTTTAGGTAATGGTATATATTTAAATTCTGGTGTGAGTACGAGGTCTAATTCCAAATGTCTTTTAAGAACTGTCAGTTTATCAGGTTGCTTCAGGTTTAGTCGATTAATTTCTGAATAAGTCTTAATTTATTTACTGACCAATAGTATTTAAATTCGATTCTCTAATTAATAATTCCAAGATTTCATTAACTATTTACACATTTATTAAGTCTATGTTTTACTGTGTATAGTTCCTGACATATAGTGCACATTGGCGCATTTTGTTTACACCACCTGCACAAGCAGATATCAGTTGAGTTCTAACTTGTGATCTGAGTCTCTGAATAACAATCCAGTCTTCTCACAGACATTGTCAGGCCACCTTTTTTCTCAACTTCACTCATCTAGTTGCCTTGTAAGGTGGAGGTTGCTTAAAGTTAAATTCCGAACATTATCCATTTACCTGCACATCAATACCTAGATGGGTGACATCCATCTTGGAAATACCAGGTGCTGTAAGCTTGGATGTGCAGGTGGTTTAATTGGATAAACATTCTTTTCAGAATTGTAGATACTGTCGAGGTTCTTAAATTCAGTGATCATCGGGAACTCGGTTTATTATATTCCATTTATGCACATCACATTTCCAAAGTGGTCATCTTTCTTAACCAGTGATTGGAAAGCTATGGGTTAATTAGTGATTAATCAATAAAAATCATTATGATCTACAAACAAAAATTTTTAAAATCTAAAAGTATTTTCAGAATTTGAGCATTTAAATTGTTTCAACTTGATATGGAAAAACATTTTATAAGCTAAAAAATAAAATCAATTTTTTCAGTCTACATTTCAGATTGCTTTCAATATCAATATAGTTTCATTCAGATATTTTATGTCATTTTTTTTTGTGTAAAATTTAATGTCTATTTAATAAAACATGAATCAACCAAAATATTTTTAGAACATCAAGACATTGAGCATTCAACAAAATTTGTATTTTTATTGCTAAATTAAGAGAAATCAGATCCATTTCTGCCTTCTTTAAAAAAAAAAAGTTAGCTATTTTGAGAATTAATTTCTTCAAGAAACGTTTGAACTTCCCATTATTAACATGTAAAATTTTCCATTTAGTTTCTTAATTTTTCTGAGAAAAAAAACTAACAAATTTATGTACCTTTTTTGTTAATATTCTTCAATCAATATCCAGATTTATTTTTATCAAGATAGTTGTTTGAAGCTCATTGTTTTGGTTTGTAAATTGGTGCAAAAATTCAACCTTTAAACAACCTTTTCCTTCCCAAGGTGTTGTCTGGTAGACAACGTACAAAATGTTAGTTGATATAATAGGTAATCTTTGCATGACATAACAGTCATACACATTGACTGAATGCAGGTTGTCCAGGTTTCTATTAAATAGGGTATTGCAATATTTATATTAAAAAAACAAACCAAGTGTTCTAAGAAATAGGGTCAAATAAAATTTTCAAAACAGATCTGGAATTTTTGCAGGAAACATATACCCAGAATCCATCTGAACATGGTATTTGTGTTTAATCACCAGGGATAAAAAGGTACCTGACCAAGCTTTGATGTTGCTTATCTAGTAAATTGGTGATCACAGTCGCTATAAGAGGGATTTTTGCTCCTCAATTATTAATTCTAAACCAGGGTTATCCATTATATCACCCACATTGAAAAAAAGCTTACAGCACCTGGGAGTATTGAATATTTTCAAGGTTTTGTGAAACTCATCTAGATACTGAACAATGCTTGAGGTTGCTTCCTAAAACATTTGGGGAGGAACTACAAAAAATCCGATTTCCATTAATTTCGAGCCTCATCCATTAGAGATGATTTGAATGTTCAGAAATAATTAAACTGTTAATTGTACAACTTCTAAGTGATAAAATGGAAACCAGTGTTTCAACCACAGATCTTGAATGGACATAAGTTTTTTTTTTTTCAGAAATACCATTGAGGAACAAAACTAAATGATGTACATACCATTTTTAAAATTGACATAACATATAACATTGAATCATTAAAATGGATGGAAAAATAAACTACTAGATCAGGATAATAAATGAAACCTAAAAATTGTTTTTAAGAGAAAGATTTGAAATCAATCCTTGATGCCAAAGGTACCAATATTTCTTCAAAAGACATGATTACCACTAAAGATAAGGAGCAGAATTTGAGACATGAAGAACTTCATTCTGATCAATGAATGGCCTTTATTCTAAAGAAATGAATATTATGCTTAACATTACAGATGAGGAGAAAATATTTATGTATATAATAATAATAATTGTTTAAGGAATGGGTAATATTCAATGAGAGAGATAAAGATCTACCCAGGGAGTAAAGAAACATAATTTCACATTAAAGAAGAAAAAGTAGCAATGAATCAAGCAAAATGGCTAATTTGACCATTAACAAGAGAGAAGACATCAGGAATTTGATTGATACCCAGGGATCTTATTTGAAAAATGAATGCCAAATGTTTCTTTGGCAATGGACCATTCTTTAGAGATAATACTATTTTGATCAGAAAATCCCGCCAAAATCACCGGTTGCCATTTCTTATAGGGAAATTTTTCTGAAAAAAAAAACTTTTCGAAGCCTGAATGAAGAAAATTTTCAAAACTTAAAGAATTCATTTTTGGTTGACATTAAATTCAAAGAGATAGTACATTTGTAAGCCTGATGTCTTGAAGCTTGGCTGCTATTTGAAATTTTTTTTATAGGAAAAAAATTAATTAAAAGATTTCTTTCCAAATTAGAAAAAAGAAAAAAAAAAATTTTTTTTTTTTAATTACCTTAACTTGCAAAAATTCTGGTCTCACAGACAGAATCTGAAAATGAGTTGAATTTCCCAGATTTTTTTATTCAATGAAATTTTTGACAATAAAAAAGATGTATTTATGAAATTGTTCTTTAATGAATGTCTTTGAATTCACTATTTCTCCTGAAAAATATGATAAGGCACCTCTAAATATATATTTTCAATCTTTAAAAAAAGAAAAAAGAAAGAAAAGTAAAATATAGTTAAACAGATTCTCATATTTTATTCAATGTTGACTAAAAATGTTTCCGAAGAGTTAAAAGTAAAAAATAATACAAAATGATAAATTTTTATATTATTTTGCAAAATTGTAAATGTTTCAAAAGTTTTCTAATAACCCCAGAATGAAATATAAATTTCAAAAAAATGTTAAAAAAATAATGTTAAAAATATGAAAAAAAAAATTATTTGGCAGTATATGATTATAAATGATTAAATTCTGGTGGTTCTTCTTTTATGTACTGTACTCTTTCAGGATGTAGGTGATCATGGCTCTCCACTTCCTCCTATCCCTGTAGGGAAAGCAATGCATGATATAACTAGCGGACTCAGGCAAGTAGATAACAGAACAGGGTTTGGGAGGAGCAGCAAAAGGACAAAACATATTGAGAACTATAAGATAGCGTGAAGTGGAGAGCCATAATCGCCGACATTTTGAAGGGACACAGCATATAAAAGAAGTTTATAGATAAAAATGTATTGTTGCTAATTTTTTTTATAAAAATGTATTTTGATACTTTTTTAGTGTTGCATTGTTGGTCATTTTATGCTAAAATGTGTTATTGGTCATTTTATTCTACAAATTGTATTGTTGGTCATTTTACTATGAAAAGGTATTGCTGGTGTTTTATATACTTTCCTAGTATTTTGATTTTTGTTTGGGGGGTTCACTATTTGTCCATAGCAGAGACAGTAATAGGTGCTACAACCCTTAGACAGGGTAGACCTTGGAACAACAGAGGTGGTTCCACACTCCTCAAAACCTCCAATCTCACAATCAGAGACCTTGCTACTGGAATGGTAGCTCTGGGAATAACAGCAATTAAGAGGTGGTTTCACACTCCTTGAAATCTCCAATCTCTCAATCAAAAGCCTTTTTGCCGGATATGCTGTTATGGGAAGGAGTTTTAATACTATATTATTTATGCTTTGTATTTAGAGTTGTAAAATTCAAATGTAGATGTGACTTTATTTACTTTAATAATCAATTAATTGAAGTAAAATAGATGCAAGCATACCAGAATTCAGTGAATTGTTCAGCTGTTTTTTCTGCATGTTGTTTTTCTTTAAATTGAAAACTTTCAACCTGACATTACAATTTCTCTGGCATAACTGAATTGTAAGCCTCATTTGCTATGAATTTTGCAGCTATTATAAGTTATCAATTGTTTGTTTCAGGAGTTGAATATTGAATATTGAATATAGTTGAATATTGAAATTGCAAAAAAGCAATTGACAGCTTGATAGAAACCACTGAATTGTATTCAACAGAAATCAAAAGATCAGAAATGGTTAGAAAAATCTTCATAAAACCACAAAGAATGAGGTACCTTTTTGTAGAGAATAGGTAAGCAATAATTTCTATTGAAAGGAATTCTGTGTTTGTTGAGTATTTTATAATTGTGGCAAAACTTTATCAAATCTGACGCTCCAACAGGATAGTGGCTCTCATTGCACCTTCTTGGACTAAAGTTTTTCACTGAAAAGTGGAAAGAATATATTGAAATAACTGCTATGTCTGCAGCTCGGAAAGTTGGTTCCTATGTCGTGCTAGCCAACTTTTGTCGCCAGAATCTATCTTACATATTTATAAGTCTACCATTCGTCCAGGGTTTGAATATTTCTGCCACATATGGTCCGGTGCTATATATTTAGAGATTCTTGATAAAATCCAAAGAAGTATTTGCAATGTTATTAGTCCTGACCTGGCATCTTGGTTTCAGTCACTTTCCCACTGCCATAATGTAGTTTACCTGTGCCTTTTCTATAAATACTTCCACGGTAATTGTTCTGGCAAACATTCCTCTATGTTACCCAGACTTTATTAATTTAATGCAGTACTAGATTGGCAGTATGGTCTCATCATTTTACAGTTGAATTGGTTAGATGCAATTGTAAGTTCTCTGCTAATAGGTTTTTTCTATCGCACTTCTCACTTGTGGAACTCTTTTCCGTTTCTTGCTTCCCAGTCAACTTTGATCTTCAAAAATTTAAATGCAATGCCAATCGTTAGTCTTAATTCTTGTTTTTTTGGTGCCCTCTTTCTTTAATAATATATTTTCTCATATTCTCAGGAACCCTTGCATTTTATATTTTTTTTTTATGAAATGATCAAAAAAATAAAAGGCTGCATTGGGAAACAATTTTACATTGGTTTGGTTGTTGTTTTATTGAAATTAAAAAATCCATTTTTTTGCATCTGTAGGATTTTCAAATAATTTTGGTTTGGTTTGGTTTGTTGCTTTGGTTGAAATGATTAAAAAAATCCCAGGCTTTTTTCCAGGATTTGTCTATAATTTTGGTTTGGTTTGGTTTGTTGCTTTGGTTGAAATGATCAAAAAAATCCCAGGCTGCATCTGTAGGATTTGTCTATAATTTTGGTTTGGTTTGGTTTGTTGCTTTGGTTGAAATGATCAAAAAAATCCCAGGCTGCATCTGTAGGATTTGTCTATAATTTTGGTTTTTTTGGTTTGTTGCTTTATTTGAAATGATCAAAAAATCCCAGGCTGCATCTGTAGGATTTGTCTATAATTTTGGTTTGGTTTTGGTTTGTTTTTTTTTTGGCATATCAACTGCAATGGGTTATTTAATGCTGACAATATTTTTTTTTTTTCCTGGTAATATTTTTGTTTAAAAAAAAATCTATTTCTGGTAATGTTTTTTTCCTCAAAAATGTATTGCCGGTAATATTTTTTTTTTTTTTCAAAATGTATTGCTGGTAATATTTGTTTTTCAAAAATATATTGCTGGTAATAATTTTTTACAAAGTATTTCTGGTATTAAAACCTATTTTTACACTTTTATAATGCTTTTTACCTCAGTTTCAGGGTTAACTATTTGCCCATAGCTGGGACCCTAACAGGTGCTACCACCCCAGGTCAAGGTGGACCTGGGAACACCAGCAATTAAGAGGTGGTTCCATGCTCCTCAAAACCTCCTGATCAGAGGCCTTGCTGTTGGACGTAGTTTATCATCTTAACCTGGACATAGATGTAGTTTATCGTCATACCCAGGATGACCTATAATTTCGGAGAGGGTGGGGATTTTCAGCAGTCATTCCCACCAAATAGGAAACCAACATTCGTCATTTACTATTTCCTTCTGTCCCAATCGCTTTTAAGATGTCATGAAATTAATAAATATTGACACTCTTCTCCAAGTAGATACTAATGTTTGTAACTTTTGAAAGTATTTTATAATACCAATGATACTTACGCAATAATATAGTCAAAGCCTTCTTTAGATTTGCTTGTGGAGAAGTCATATTTAGGAGTTGCAGTAACTGCCTTGTTAAATTGCTACAAGAAAAAAATAAAATAAAAAAAAAGTTATCATAAATTTTATATTTTTAATAAATATATATAAATAGTTTGACCTAGAATATCTCCATCCACTCAGGGGTTTGTCCCGGGAAAGAAAGCTATCAGTATTTTTTTTGTAAGGAGCTGGAGGAGTGTTTGGGTCATAAAAACACTTTATTATACAAGAGAACTAAAACTATAATAAAAACTGAAAACTATCCAACTTAAGCTTGGAAATTACTCTTACCTCTCAAACAAATGGAAGAATATCAAGGAAGAGGTAGGGTTTTCAATTTCCAAAAATTTAATGAACAAGTTTTTTTTTAAATAAAGAAATTTTTTAGTCTGTCTATATTTTGAGATGAGGTATTATTTTAACAATATTACCATTAGTCGGACTATTGTCCTCATCTTTGTCGCCATATTTTTCAAAACGTTTTTCATTGTTTTACGCTCCGCTTCTTTCAGGTGGTTGGAATTTAAAACTAAACCCTTTATTTCGATCACTGGGGTAACTATTGCCTTTTCCATTGAATTTTAATGTTTTTAAAGCCATTGACACATGGCACATTGGATAAAGGCATTGGCAACTAGATCCAGTGACAGACCCAAAGAAGGTGAGTTCAAAAAAAATTGGTTAAGGCAGTGGAGAACTTTCATTGGGAAAATTAGCAGGAGATATCTGATAACTGACATCCATCAAACATGGCACGTAGAACTAGAACAGTCTATTTTCTTACATGAAGTCTTGTCATTATTATTCATTTAAAAACTAGTCTTTCTATCATTTTATTTCTCAAACTTTTTACACCTAGTAGAAGTAGTAGTGTTAAGTTGGGTTTGTTTTTTAGATGAAACCTTGTAATTATTATTCATTTTGACTTTTATCAAAAACAAATTCCTTTTTAAAAGTTCTTTTATCAGCCATTTGGAGGGTTTTTTAAAAAAGAGACCTAGCTTATTTATGACATCAGAGTTATTTCATTTCTGTTAATGAATTCACAAGCCCTGTGACCCATTAGTATCATCAAGTACATGTAGTGCAGCATCAGTGGTGTGTCTAAGGCAAGATAATCTGATGGAGCCCATCTCTTTTCAGGCTGGCTTCTTTCCCATAGACCGATTGTTACCAATCAAGGCAAGAGAGATTAGTCAGCCCTGCTATTTAATCCACTGCTGGGGGAAGAGGATTTCATATCTTTTTCAAATGCATTAGCATAAAGTGAGCAGAGATTGAACTCAGTATGAAGTCAAATTTAGTTTCTGTGCATATAATGTTAAACTATCCATATATTTAAATATATATATATATATATATATATATATATATATATGAGGCACAGTGGAGTAGTAACCCCACAGGCTTGGTAGAGGAATTGGAGTTAGGTCCCAGTCAAATCCATTATATTAAAACTTATGAATAATATTTTGGGGAAATATGATTCCTCTCTAATTTTAAGGGTAAATAGCAGGACAGATAAATTCTGTAGCCTTGGATGGCAATTGGTAAATTTTTTTCGAACAACTCTGAATTCAAATTTACAGTTTCATGTTTGTTTAGGACCTTAGAACATAGTGCACCAGGTCTATCTTTTTACATTTTTATACTGTTTTGAGGGTTAACTATTTGCCCATAGCTAGGACCCTAACGGGTTTTATTTACCCTGTGTTTGGGGTGAACCTGGGAATAGCAGCAATTAAGAGGTGGTTCCATTAAATCAAAACCTCCCATTCAAAAATCTTGCTGTTGATAATTGTTCAAGTGGAATTTTCATACTGATGGAATACAGAGGAAATGGGTGAGTTTGCTTCATCTTTAAGATTTATAATCAATACAAAATTAGGTAAAACCTAGTGGAAACATAGATTTAGTTTGTTTCTTTTTTATTTTCTATAGAAGTATAAAATAAAATAGTGTGAGGCTTATTGTATCCCATCTGTGAGAGAGAGGTTGGAGATGGAAAATAATTTTTCATCCACAAAGACTTGGAAACAGTTTTCAATTCTATTGAGAATGTAAAACAAGAACTAGGCAGATTTAAATGCAACAACAACTCAAATGAATTCTTGAATGCACAAAATAGTTTGTGTTTTTGATTTCAATATCTGTGGTCATGAAGGAGAAGAAAAAAAACTGACCTTTCAGGATTGCCTGTCATGCCAAGAACTCTCTGAACATTACTCAGTAAGTGCTCTAGGTCAGGAAGGGCATTTTCAGTTGACATTCTACTAATCAATTTCCAAATACTGGACACAGTGTCTCCAATGGGAAGTTTTGCAATAAGGGAAATTATAAAATATATAAATGTTATATAAAAATTTCATATATTGAAATATAAAGAAAAATATACACACACATATATATATATAAAGGGTGTTCATAAAGTTCATGTGCAATTTAAAAATTTATAACTTTATTTGTATTATACAAGAGAAATAATATATAAAAAATGTTAGAAAGTTTAATTTCCCTAGTTTTAAGTATAACTAAAATAACTAATATGATTTCAGGCATTACTGTATAAAGTTGGCAAATGTTTTCCGTGAACTGCAAAATCGTATTACCCTTTGTATTATTTAATGATGGAGGACATGTGGGAAACTTAAATAAAATTTCAATAAAACCTTAAAAAATATAGATTTAATTCTTTCTAATCCTTTTTACAGATTATTTCCCTGTATATATATTCAATTTATAAAGCTTAAAGTTTGTGTCTTTGTGTCTCCACTTAAAACCCTGAAAATTAATTAAATCCATGACATCAAAGAAATACAATTTTATCAAATATATCTACCAACATGTACCCCATACATACATACATACATACATACATACAGATTTTATTACTTAAATATTATTTTGACTTCATACTCATATTTGAGTTGAGGCTTCATTTACTTAATAAGTATTGTACTTATTTTCATCTACTGGTCTGAATATTCAAGAAATCTTATGAAAGAAGAAATACGTGCTCTCCAGCAGGATTTGAACCTGTATCCCTCTGGGCAGGGGAAACCGTTGTTAGATCAGATCGGCCAAGAATGACTTATAAATGCAAATCTTTCTCAGACTCTTGAAATATAAAAGATATGCACAGTTGTGTATCCTAATGTGAACAAAGCAATTTCTAAGTAAGTAGTGGATTTTTATAAATCCGACAAATTTTATTACTTATACATTATTTTTTAAGGATGAAAATAAATATAATATTTAACAAATAAACAGAGCGTCTACTCAAATATAGGTATTGTCATGTAAAAAATAATGGTAAAATAATAAAAAAAAAAATTCACAGAAAGTTTTATATATATATATATATATATATATATATATATATATATATATAATATCAGTGGTAAATATAACATAAATATGCAAAATATATAAAAATATATATACATAGGTGCATACTTTCACATGTATATTTTTTTAATAAAATTCCAAGAGGATATTTTCCAGGTAGAATTCAACCGGAGTTGTTTTTTTGCTTTTTTTTGAATTTTTAGGTTTGATGAATTGATCGTTATTTACGATTCCAATGGAATAAATTATGACCATGGAATATTAGTGTTTGTCTCAACATTAAATATATATATATATATATATATATATATATATATATATATATATATATATAGTGTAGTAGAGCTAACAGATCGGATTATGTAAACATAGACAGAAATTTCTATCATGAATTATCATGAAAGCTGTTTATGTTTGTATTTTTACTTTTAATTTCTGGTGAAAATAAAGACAAATTTTGCCCAACATTGGATATTTTTTTATTAATTTAGTCTCTAAGGTTTTGCTTTAATATGAGCCATTCTCAGATAAATTATATAGACATGAAACAAAGATATCCACTAACTGATATTTTGTTATTTTGTCATAGAAAATTGCTGGATAAAATGATAACAATTGTGGAATAGCAGACATAGAGTCAAAGTTCAAGATGCGTTCTATGACATCATTACGTAATGTAATAGACCAAAGTATTACATTTACCAATGAATAAAGATGCAATGTAATTGTTGAAAATACCAATATCAGAAGGGTTTTTGATTGTATTGTATGCATGAGTATTATTAATTGTTATCAACTAATATCTGTCTAATATCTAATAGATATATTTACCAAAGTTACAAAAAATATCTTGAAATACTAAAAGAGTAAATTTATTCAATCGTCATTGGCTTCAACCACAGCCTCCAGACGAAGAATGATAGACCAACTCTTCTGGATGGTAACCTTTGTTTAGAACAGGTGAATGCTGCCATAATCCTTGCCTTTAGGTCATCTTTTGGTCTGAGAAGGAGTTTTTGTTATTTTTCGTAAACTGCAACCCCATTACATAAAATAATCAACTGGGGTTGAACAGTCATATATATATAGTATAGATGGCCAAAGGTAAGGGTCACAGTCTTACAGCCACTCCTGCTTGTGTGGCATGGTGCAGAATCCTGTTGGTAGACATAGGGTCTTCCAGCAGCCACCCTCTTGACCCAGAACAACATTACCTCCTCAAGGAACTTGATGTAGGCCTCTGTGTTTTGTCTGAGGCTCTGTGGGAAGATGAATGAAGACATAATGTCACCATCATTAATGATCATCTCTTTCTTAATCCTTTCCACTGTCCTCAGATTGACACCCTAACACCTGAAAATGTTTGTGTTATGGTCCGGTTCCTTGTACCAAGGTAATAGTCCAAGGTAGAAACAATAAAGAAGAACTTGAACACAGGTATGGAATAACACAGATATATTACAAACAGGAATATATACAGAGAAGTAGAAAGTGTTAGTATGAACAATCAGGTTTAGTAGAGAGAACAATGTAGTTTTGACCAGTATCACTATTCCAATGTCTTGTAGCTATTGTGTGAACGTGACTCTGTTTCGGACTGCCACTGACTCGACTTGAACTACAGACTCTCGCCTACTGACTGAGGCACAGTATTTATTAAGTATGGAATAGTCCATTATTATTATTATGGGTAAGATCCCATAACAGTTTGTATCAGAGCTTCTGTCATTAATTTTATGATTATAGTGTATTGCATCATGGTGATTTTTTTTCTCACAGATGGTGCACAACTGACCCTACTATACTGTACAGTTGACAAAAATCAAAAACAAGCACCATGCTTTTGCAAAATTAAAGATATAAAATGCCATCACACCTTGTGTGTATATATATATATATATATATATATATATATATATGAATAAATCTTAAGAAACTGTAACTAACAAAACTAGAAAAGCAATAATAAAGATTTTGAAAAATATGGGATTCAACATAGAGATAAAAACTAAGCTAAATGAAGTAGATTTTCTAGATGTCACCTTCAACCTAAGAAAAGGTACATATAAACCATACAGAAAACCCAATGATAAATCACTGTATATGCACAAATCTTTCAATTACCTGCCATCAATAATCAAGCAGATATCACAGTCAATTAACCACAGGTTTTCTGACAATTATTTCAATGAAACTATATTAAATGAAGTAAAAACAAAACTATTAAACATCCCAAGAAGATAGTGAATTCCCAGCAACACTCACATACTGTTGTGATGTATGGTGGCCATTAATTATAACTCAAGACTTTAATGTTAAGATAAAACAGTATTTAATTACACCTGCAAATAAATACTTAAGAACAAAGAAGTAAAAATCAACCAAAAATAACCATTTCAGTGAATACCTTGTTATTAGCACAGCTCGGCTTAATGTCCAGTAAATCCTAAATCAAAACCCAAATCGACATACAATAATTCACACTAATTTGACTGGATAGTTCCACTCAATAATAAAAAGAAGTAGCCTGACACCACTATTTCCAAACCCACAAAAAAACACATATTCATAAGTCCAGAGGTCATAAAGAAGAACCTCGGTGGTGGTAGTTATATTTTTTCAAGACAAATTTATACAACATACAACACAAAAATGCCAACAGATAGAGAAACAACACTATATGGTTCAACCCACCAACAAAAATGCAAAAATAAACATAGGAAAAATATTCATTAAACTCATACACAAAAACTTCCCCCATCAAACAGTCTTCACAAGATATTCAACAAAAACAAAGTAAAAAATCAGCTACAGTTGCACTGAGAACATGACACAAATAATAAACAAGCACAACAGTAAAACAACAAACCACTTGAACAAATTAAACCTACATATAACTGAAGAATATAGAACAAATGTCCCTTAAGTGGAAATTGCTTGCAGAACAATGTAATATGCCAAGCTACTGTAAAATCAACAGATAATGAATAACAATTATACATAAGAGTAACTGACGGATACTTGAAATAAAGAAACTATGCACACAAAACATCATTTACAAATAGTAAGTATGTGAACAGCAAAATGCTTTTTAAACATATCTGGGAGATTAAAAACAAAAAACAAATCAAACCAAAATATCATGGAAAATAAGGAAAAGAACATCAGCCTACAACAATCAATCCAAAAACTGTAAACTCTATCTGGAGGAAAAAATAGCCATAATGCAGACACTAAAAATTTTTTTACTACACTACTTAAAAATCGAAAACTGAAAATGAACAAGAATAAATGAAAATAAATACAATGAAATAAATAAACAAAAACAAGTAAAATAAATTAATCCAAACAAATAAATAAGTAAATAAACAAAGTAAATAATAAACAAACAAACCATGCCTAACCATTAGAATAATAAAA